>JARHVA010005330.1:812500-1240145 GCA_037957365.1 Torreya grandis
CTTAATAACTTCATGAAGGTGAGCCTTAAAATCCATGTTCTCTACCTTGGATTGACCCATCTCTAGCTCTAAAGAGGAAACCTTCTCCATAATTAATTCTTGAAAAGTTTATATGCCTTCCAATTATTTCTTTAATGAAATCCTAGAGACATACGAGGAAGCTTCCTACTTAAGAGGGAGTGTAGCCAATGTACTTACATGTGTTAAAGGGTCTTGTCATGGAATTATGGAAAGTGGGAGTGGAAATGTGGTATACTAAGAACCAATTATTGGGACATCCCAGAGCCAAACTCCTCCAAATAGAAACTCTAAGATCTAGGGACATGTCTATGTTGTAGGTGGTTATTCTTCATGGGGCTAGCTGATTTTATTCTTCTTGAGGCTACTTGTGTGCTTATTACTATTATTTTATGGCCTTTGCTCCTAGTTAGAGTTGTGAAACATCTTTAGCCTTCTTTATTTTTACTTCTTCCTCCTTTTTCTCTTTATTCACTTATTTTATATCTTACAACTTTGATTATTCTTCCCTAGCCTTCAAATTTTGTGAACATTCTTCTTCTTTATTATTATATTTCTACCAAATACATCACCTTGGCTTGTTCCTATGCTTGTTCTTATTTTTTTTGTTATGCCTATTCCTACATCTATGCCTGTTGTTGGAATAGGGATTCATCATCTTCTTCCTTCTTTTTCTTCATAGATTCCTCTTCTTGTTATTATGCATGATTTATAGCTTTGATGGCTTAATTTTCTTGGGTTTTTGCATCCTAATTTTATTTATCTTCTTCCTATTCCTTAGCCTTGATAGCAAGCTCAATTTTTTTTCCTTTTTTACTTACATCTCCTATGATTTTTTGGTTGTATTGGTGACTTCTTGGGCCATCTTTACCATCTCTATGATTTTTTGTCTATCAACCTCTATGTCTTTGAACTTTTGTGTAGCCTCAACTTATTCAACTTAATGACTAGATTTTTATTACTGAGTTTGTTCCTTTTGTATCTTGTTATCCTCCTTCCTTACTTTCCATTCTACTACATGAGCTGATTTTTCCCTAGAGGCACGTTCTTCTACATTTATGGGTTACTCGAGTGTGAGCTCTTCAATCTCATATGTATGTGGTGATAGTGGAAAATCACTTGGTTGGAATTTATTGCTATAAAATTGTGCCTTTTTATGTTCAATCATGACAAACCTATGTTTTTATGGTGGTTAAGTAGAGTAATGGGCAGGTTGTGATTTCTATGCAATGGTTAGTCATCCAAATGTGTGTTCTTCAATTGTAGGGGAGATCTTAGCCTCTCACCTTATTTGGGGTCTATTCACAAATTATTTTGGTGGGAATTATAGAAGTTATACAAATATATCCTCAACTATGAATGTGGGAGTAGGTTTTTGTTAGTAAACTTCAATACTCCACTATAGTTTCTCCACTTCTCATACAATATCAATAATAATGGATGATGGGTAAGATGGAAGGTCCACCCATAGTTTTGAGGGAACCTACTTCCACACTTGAACCATGCACAAATATTTCCAAAATAATAATTCCTTCTCTTCATATTTATCATATAAATCTCCAACCATGTTTGTAATCATGACTTGGTAGACTTCTTACTCATCTATGCCCATTTGTGAAAGATCATATGAGCTGGTGATCTATGGTACCTTTGGAACATCTACCCAAGTTACAATTATCCATGCATTATTATTTAATGGAGAGGATGATGATTAATGATATATGGAAAAGTTATGATTTCCCTTCTATTACTATGAGATGGTGGATTCTTTTGGTTGATACGCTTTAGGGATGGGTGCACCATGTGGTATGGCCTACAATGGAGGTGCACACCTAGCTATGAAATATTTTTATTTGGTGTATTATACCTATGCCATGTCCATGGTGAAAGATAATGGAAGTGGTGTAAAGGGATACTATGGCACCTCATGAATGTGCATAAATATTCCCTTTAGTATCAAAGTGATAGTTTCATGTTGACCCACATATTACATGATATTTGTGGTACCCAAGGATGCATTATGATCAGTTATAGACACTTCTCAGACCATGCTTTAAATTTTCTCTCATGTGTTAGGGATCCATGCTATTGTGTCTATATAAGACTAGGAAATTTACATGTTGGCTAATAATCCATGTTGAGGTGCACTTCTCCCTTCAAGGACTTCCATTGTGTGAAGTAGAGTAGGAAGATGAGGAACTAGTATTAAAATGTATACTTTGGAGAGGTGCAACACTTGTCGATATTGGTGAGTAGATATTGAATGAAGTACTCTATCTAGTTTAATTTCTCAGTCCTATAGATCATGTGATGGGTGATGTCCATGACTCCTTTTGGTATTTGTTTCATAGATTTGGTCATCTACCAAAATCTTCTTATGATACACTTGATGAGGATGTGCATTTTCTCATCTTAGATTTTTTCAATTGGAATCTATATATTAATCTAAAAATACAAATCTCAAAATTATTATAGAATGGGGGGAATTATCATCTTATAAGGATACATGGAGTCTTTTCACATAGGCATGCCCAAAGATCAGGCCATGACTTTTATACTGATGACAATGGTGATGTCTAAGCAAAGGTATATGTTATCATCATTGTATCAGTTTAGAAAGAATTTTATGATCTACCCCAGGTTGACAAAGATAAGAATTCATAAAAATCACTCAACATTTGTGTTATAGAATTAATGGGGGCTTCAAGAATAAATGGTTACGTAGAATCAATAGGGTCTGTATTAAATAACTTATGTTCTACTTATCTAAGGAAGTCAAATGACTCTAGATCATTAAACTTTGTCTACTTGATATCCATGTCAATTCCCATTGTTTCTTTTTTATACCTCTATCAAACCCCTAATGAGCCATGAAGTATCCATGTCTACTGGAGTGATGAAATTACAATTTTATCTTCTCTCTACACAAGAAAACTAGCTTAGTTCTTTGTAATTTTAGATCATGAAAAATATGCACAAGGATGAAATGTCATCTTGGTTATCAAACTTATCCTTTATATATTTTGTGCCTATTGGATTTTGTGTAAAATCTTTACTTAGTTATCCACTTATCATTAATGTAATGGTGGATGTGGAAAATCTTTATTTGATCTGGCAATTAAGATAGTTAGTCATTGGCACATGTGTGAAATGATTCCATTATGCTCTTTGGTGTCCATATGGGGGTACGAGTGGATGATATTAATGGGCCACTAATTTGTTAAAGATCAAGTCAATTGACCCTTGGATCTAGAATTTAATTTTGGTGGATGACCATTATATGGTGAAAATCTTGTTGATGTGACTTTTATGTACCTTTCTTAAACTTAATTTATTTCATTTTCTCATATTAATATCCATAATAGTGCACATGTATTATCCTATGCATGACAAGTGAATGTTATGCTTGAGTTCTTGGTTATTAACTAGTAGTGAATAAATATCTACAAACACACATTGATATAAAAAGAAACACATAAAAACATGTAGAATTGAAAAATCCTAATCTACTTAGTGCTACCTAGCACCCACTCACTTACGAAAATGAGATCAATTTTGATATTGGTGGTAGGTCTTAATCCTACAACCATTTACCCAACTTTTTAAAATGGTTCCTTATTGCTTTAGTTCATGTATAATATAAGGCCCTTTCCATAAAATCTATATCTTGCCCAAAAAATCTCCAAATTAACTATCATATAGTAAAGACTAGTTGATCCTTATTAAATTCCTTATGGTGAAAATTCCTATCATTTCATTCTTTCTAGCTCTATTTGTTATTTTCTTGCATCCACGATACTCTAGGTCTATAATCATCCATCTTATTTAGTTCAATAATTCTATTGGTGAGAGATTTATGATCCCCCAGTTTCATAACCATGGAAATGCATATATTGGGTACCAAGTATTCAATTGGCATAATTGCTTCAAGTCCATACACCAACCATAATAGAGTAAATCTAATGGATATCTTATATTGTATATGATATTCCCATAGAATCATAGGAATGTGATCTTCCTAGTCATCCCTCTTGACATCACATATCTTTGTCATCATTTTACCTAGTGTTTTGTTGGAAGCTTCAACCTAGCCATTTAATTTTGAATGATAAGTAGTTACTTTATGATGAGAAATAATAAATTCCTTAATAATAGCCTTGATGATGTTATTTTGGATGTGTGAGCCTTGATCATTGACAATCTTGATAAGGAATCTAGACCTTGTAATAATTTTTTCATAGAGAAACTTTGTTGCATATTTTTCACCACAACTATGTGTTACAATAAGTTCAACCCACTTGGTAAAATAGTCAGTCATAATGATAATATACCTTGCTTTACTATGTTTCATTGGTGGATTGATAGGTTTGACAAAGTTAATATCCCATTGTTCAAAGGGTTGATTAGCTAACAGAGGTTATAAATGCATTTCATCTTTTTCTAAGGGCTTACCCATGTGTTGGCAGACATTATAGTGTTGTGATACTCTATGTACATCTTGAAAAGTATTAGGCCACCATAACCCACTCTATAATAACTTCCTAGTAATAGCTTCTCTAGTAAAATGTCCTCCTCTTACTCATTGGTAAGCCTCTTACAAGATTTGAGGTTGTTCATGTTCCAAAATAACTCTGTACAATACTTCATCCTTCCACAAGTGATATAAGATCCCATTGATGATGGTATATGGTAAGGATCAAGTGAAAAATTGCTTATTGTCCCTCTCTTGATAGTGTGTAGGAAATACTCCTTGTTTGAGGAAGTTGGTAATTGATTCAAAATTTTCAAGAATCACATAAATGTACAATAAATGAGCATCAAGAGAGTCTTCCTAGAATTCTTTTGGTTCTTCTCCATTAGGAATGAAATTGAGATGATCTATCCCAACATTCTCTCTTCCTAACTTGACATTAATGCAAAATTGGAACTCCTAAAATAGAATCAAGCACCTAGAGATGCATCCTCCTAGCATTAGAGTGTTGACAAGGTATACAATAGATTGATGATTGGTGAAGAATCCAGATGGTATTGCAAGAAGATAGTGTCAAAATATATATAATGAAAACATGATAATGAGTACTTATCATTTAGTTGTATATTTTTTATTTACTTCAAATAATTTTCTACTTGAAAAATGAATGGTGTGGTCATGTCCACCATCTCCTCATTGTGCAAGGACAACACTAACTATGATACTTGAAGCATCAATGTGCATGTGAAAGGTCTTTCTCTAGTATAGAAATATGAATATGGGTGTAGTAACCAATCTTTATTACAATGTGATAAATGTTATTTGGCATTCTGAAGTCTAGACAAACTTCACAATTTTGCACATTAAAGACTACAATGGGGATGAAATGGATGTATATCTTTTGATAAACTTGTGATAATAGCCTATATGACCGAAAAAAATCACACTTCAATGCATCTAAGTGGTGGAGGCATACTTAGAATAACCAAAATTTTTGATTGGTCTACCAAAATGCCCTCACTACATACTACATGTCCTAGAAAGATACCAAAAGGTGTAAATAAGAGACATTTATTTATATTTAAAGTAATGCATAGATATTGACATAATTATAATATTAGGTCAATCTTAGACAAATTTTCTTTGAATAAGGAAAAGACTACCCAATCATCAAGATAGAATTCTAGGAAGTTATGAATGAAGTCTTTGAATGTAGTCACCATTAGACAAGAGAAAACCATAGGTGTGTTCTTAAGGCCAAAAGGCATGAATTTGTATGTAAAATATCCCCATTCCATGGCAAAAGTCATTTAGGCTCTATCTTATTCTATGATGGGTATTTGATGATATCCACTTGAGCCATCCCTAAAATAATAGACTTCATGGCCTATGATATATTCTAAAACATTTTTTATGAATGGAATTGGGAATAGATTACTTACATAGGACTCATTCTAAATGTGATAATCACCACATACTCATATCTCCCTTGTTTTATTGGGTTGTACTACCATGGGGTTGACCTGATTTACCTTATCTATAGGATAGATTATTCCTTCATCCTACATTATACCAATTTCAGCCCTCACTTTCACCTTCATGTTTGGATTTAGCTTGTATGGAATTTTTTTTTAGGTCATGTGCACTCCTTTATTTCAATATGCATATTGGCTAAAGATGGATCAACTCCTAGGACTTTGAGATTGTAGTGGGAAAAACATCCTAATAATCTCATAGGAGTTGCATAAATTTAGAAACTTTAGCTTCTATTCAATAATCACATATATGCACTAATTTATGAACCTCCTTAGTTTCGATGTTTATTACATGATTTTTTATGGGTTGCTAGTAAATATTGTGTTTTTATTCATCAATAGATTCATGTATCATTTTTTCCCCTTCTTATTCTATAATTTGTATGCTACATAGCCTATCTTCTTTAGTAGGTTCTGTACTGAGGTCCTTTAGTGGTTATTTTAGTCATTTAGTTTCAAATAAATTAGTCAAATCCAAATCACCATCAAAATCAAAATATTGAATGTCCTCTTCTTCTTGTATTCGATGTCATGGTTGTGTCAGATATTTTTCTTCTTTATCAATAATTTTATATCTTTGTAATGTTGAATTGAGATCAGAAGTTGCATTCTTATATGTATTGGATTATTTCATGGTACTTATATCTTTTTCACCCATAAAATAAGAATTATTTGATTTTCTTTAGTGCATATGAACTAGAGGGTTTCTATCTTCAAAAATAACATATATATGAAATTAATTTGTGCCTACATTAAATGCTTTGTCTCCTTCCTTCTCTCTTGATGCATATACCATGTTGATAGTAGAGGATCAAGTGTATAATGGAGGATGTGAACCTAGTATTTTGGTGCCATATGTTTCTCAGTCTAGACTTCAACATATTTATGAACATGAATTACAAGACACACCTTAAAAGAAAGGCCAATTACTTATAATGAACTGCAGTAGCTAAAACTTATTAATCATGAGCTCACATGCAACATCCCACTTGAGATGGTTATTTTGATGAATTTCCCACCATGTCATAGCAACTCCCTTCAGAACATATTTTAGGGAATTAACCCATTGGTTGATGGTAGATACATGAACTTGTAAGCACAAAATGAAATCATTGATATCCTTAGTTGCACAATACATAGGAAGTTATCTTTCATGTGTGAAGACCATTATCATAGGTCAAAGTTCATGATCACCTTAAGCCCATTTGAGTAAGTGCATGTCTAAGTCTCCACATGAAGCTATTTCCCAAGGCAAAGTGCCTTCTCTAGTTGGCTCTATCTAGTCATGCATATGATCATCTACTTGATAGAGAAATTTAACTTTTAATTGAGTAGGGGAATTTTTAGACATAGACGCATAGTATTATATGATAAATTAGGCTACCAATGGCTAAGTAACCACTGGTATAGGCTTCCATTATTTAGATGTCTTTAGTTATTGAGGGACTAATGATTTTACCTTAGGTTTTGTATGCTCATACTAAAAGTTGTAATTAGCTTTGCACAAATCTTTTAGATTTTCTTCAAATTTCACCTTCATCTAGTTGGTTTCCTACATGACATATGGAGACTCTAGTTAGCCATAATGATGTACAATTTGTACAATCTATTTAAAGGAATCATGATAACCTTATCTCCTTAGTGTTAACCAAATTTGACTTTTAGGTCAAATTAGGGCACCCTTAGGTAAAAAATTGATTTTAGGTGTTTAGGGGTCAAATACATATGTAAAAAGGTGTTTCATTGGTTAATTAATGTCATTTAATGTTGTAATAGACTTGATCCTTAGTCATTTCAGTCCTTTTAATAATTTTGAGTCATATTAAGGTTTAAAAAGGAGCATTTAATGAGTTGTAAATATTTTTAGGAACTTTGAAGGTTAAAAAAGATTATGTCACATCCCATATGTCCCAAGAGGTCTTAATCAACTAACATAATTGAAAGTGGTAGGTTCTTTAGAAGAAAGGGTAGTTTTGTTGAGGAAAAAAATGAGTTTAGCACTTGTATGACTCATGGGGAAGTGTGCCACATGGAAAAATGTTGTAATGTGACTATTCATCTTCCTCAATTTAATTTATATGTTCTAAATTATTTGGATGTGTCAATTCTAAACTAAAACCATTCTACTCTTTTTTCGCCCTTTTTGGCAAGCAAACGTAGTCTTCAAATTTGTACTTGGTATGGTTAGCATAAGAGGTTTCATGAAAAAGTATCTTAGGGGTGTATTTTACACTTAATCATCTTAAATTTTATGTATTTTTGTAAAATAATTGTGTTCTAAGATTTATGACCCATTTTTAAAAAGTTGACCTTTCAAATATGCTTGCTAATCTATGTACCCTATAGGTTTTGCCTTGGTTTGAGTAAGTTCATACAAAATAGCTACTATAATTGATCACAAAGGTATTATATTATCCTACCACATGTTACCCATCTTTTTTTTCAAGTTTTAAGTTTATTTGAAGAGCCAATCACCTTCAAGTTACAAACTAGTCCTATTTTGTGTTGTTGACAAGTTTACACCATTTTTAGTACCTTCATGCTTTGGTAATGGTTTTAGAAGGTGAGGATAGGTTAATTATCATGATATGAAATTAATATCAATATGATTAATTTTAAATATTATCCCCCAAAGCAACATTCTCCTTGAATTTTCAATCACATTCACACATACAACTAGTCTGTATTATGACTATCATATACAGTTAGTCAGGTGCTTGCAAGTGATTTTCACATTAAAAGGGATATTTTGGAAAAGTTTCTAAGCTCTCCATAATTTAAATTATGAATTTTAAGGCTTAACATTAAGTTTATATTATTCTTGAAACCATTCATTTACCCTTGTTGCTCCATTCTGCACTCATTGCCTACATACAGTTCTAAATACACCTATAGGTGTTATCATGGAAGTTCCTCAACATTTAAAATAAAGTATAAAATATTTTTTTGAGTTTGAAGTGTGATTATTTAATTGTAAGGAATTTAGATAGGCCTAGTATCCATTGGGATCAAATGTCATGCTCACTACCAGTTTTCCTATTTTTTTGCCTGTGTATGAAGATAGTCACTTACACATGACCCTAGCAGGGATGTATGTGTCCTTGTTTGGGAGGTTAAAACATGGTGAAGCTCATTTTTTGGATCCTATTAGGCTAAAAGATCATATTAGACACATGTATAGGGATATGTTGGTACTTTTAGGATGTAAACTACCTCTAAGGAGCATAAGATGACTGTTCAAGACCATTTTCCCCAAAAATGCAAAACAGAGGTCCTAGATCTTTTTATCAAGGGCAAACAACAAGGTTATCAAGTGGTTTGATGCATCCTTTCATGCTAATTTTGTAGTATATAAAAATTAAAATAAATTTTCAAATTTTTGGGTCAATAATATTAGTGGAAGTCAAATTTTATATGGTCCAAAGATGCCCCTAAAACCACTAAAACTAGATATTGAATTCTACATGTTTGAACCCTTAAGTGACCATTGGTATTCTAGGGAGTAAACAAGGCACTAAATCATGGATAGAGTAGTCTCATGTATTTAATGATGAATAAAATTACATGGATATAATTATTATAGAATTTATGCATACCTTTTTTAGCTTATGGACACCTACATGTGCCCCTTTAAAGGAAAATAGACACCTACAACAAACATATAAACAATGACCCTAAACATGATGTCTAGTGTGGCTTAGGGTAGATAAGGTAAATAAAACATATGAGTGGATAATATTGACTATTATTATTCGTGTAAAACCTTTATACATCATAAAAAATGTCAAATAACACCTATAGAGTTTCATCTTCCTCAGCATAGTTGATTATGTTGACTGTGCAGGTAGGGAGCAAGTGAATTGGGTTCTTGAGGTACTTATAGCTCAAATATGAAGAAAATAGTATAACCAAGTAAAATATGAATAAAAATAACTAAAAATTTTATATATACTTTGATTTGAAATCCTAGATAATATACATATACCTACAAGTCTTGAAACTATCATACAATCAATTGAGGATGACTAAGATATGCAGTGAGATAAAACTTGGTATCTAAGGTTTGTATTACATTCAATCAAGGTGAAAAAGGAATTAAAACATTTATATATTAATATATAAGATTAAATAAATTCCCTAAAACATTATTTCAATCTTTAATCATGAAAAAATCACCTATAAGGGTTATTCTCAAAGGAAGGCATAGTCAGGCAGGGGTCACATGCAGTCATAATTAGTCAAAGTATAAGGAGAGTATAAGGAGTATGTGGGATTTTTGGAATATGATTGAAGATTATAATACATTATTAATTATTATAACACCCAAATAAATATATAAAAAATAAATGAATAAATATAAACCTATAGCATACAGTCCACATGAGTGAAACCCTACATAGTACCTTTTCCTAACAACTTGTTTTGGTTTTTGAGATTTTGGAAGGTCATATGAGATGACCAAGTGATAATTTTTTGTGAATTTAGTATTAAAATTTTTAAAAATACCCTTAAACAACCAATTTTTTTGATATAGTAGGTGAATTACCCCATATTTTATCTCAAATAGGGGGTACTTCCCCTCATGCATACACTGGCACGTTTGGGGAGAAATTGATGAGTGATAGACTAGGTGATTCTTAAACATCTCAAGGAGTTGTGTGGAGTTGTATAGAACCAAGGATAATTTTTATATCACATCATAGGAGTATGTAACTTATCAAGATGATCTAAACCCTTATAGTTCCATTCAAGCATGCTAAGCAAGTTTTAACCTAATGCCTATTTGAGAGGTCAAAACCATTGTTAGCATGAGGTAAGCTCTCTAATTAGTTGAAACATGTTCAGAGGGTGAATTTTCATGTGAATTATCCATTGGTATGTATTTTAAATCATGATAAGGTCATCTTGGGTCTCAAACCAACTTAGGCTTAAAAGGCAAGGTTTAGGTCTAGTGTCCAAAGAGGAGGTCAATCACAATTTTGGACTTAGAATGAACTTCAGCCTATTGTAACATGTTAATAAGGTTATTATATGTGTTTTTAATGTTATATATTGAATATAAATAATTAGGAGAGTCAAATTTGTCTTGAGAGACCAATGTTAGGCTTGTGCAAATGGAGAAAAGAGCTCTATGGGAGATGTTCAAATGCTCACACCTTTCATGAGAATTTGAATGGAGTATAGGGAAGTTTAGATGAGATATAATGGGAAATATACTATTCTATAGTGTAATTTATTATAAAATCCATGTCTCATTTTTATGAATAATGCTTAAGAGGTCAAACTACTCAATATTTGTTAAAGCCTTGTAAAGACCAATTTGAGGAAATGGAGTTGGAAATCTAATCTAATGGACTAGTTTAACTAGGATTATTATTGGACATATCAAATTAATCCACAAATATACTCCCCATGCTTTTTGGATATACGAACTTGTATGAATAGGGTACAAAATAGGATTTTATTTATACTTTTATGTATTATGTAGGTTCTAGGAGGAGTCTAACTATGAAACAAACTTTAAGAGAAATATAAAGACTTGTTATAAATACCCATTTTAATTTAATTCATTATAAAAATTCCTAAGTTCCTCAATAGGAGCTGTCATCTCAGCTAATCAAAACTAGCATATTGGACAAGTTAGTGAGAAGGGTGGAAAAATTTAAGTGGGGTTATTTTAAGGTGTTCCTAATGCTTATAAGTCTATGCCAGGTATTGAAATTTTTCATCCACTCATTCCCATGGATTTTAATGATAAATTGAAGCCAAATTTGAGGATAAGTGTGTAGGGTGCATGGAGGAAGATTTTTTTGGACTGTAGATGATGATGACTCACTTTTAGGTCATTCCAGATGACCAAGCCTACAACCAATGCATGTAGAGGCATTCCTGAGACCCTTACCATTATTTATAATCATTGTACCTGGTCTTAGTTAGATATGAGGAATTCATATAGGACCAATGATCAAGGCAAATATTTTGAGCCAACACAAGGATTTCCATGCCATTTTTCATAGGTTTTATGCCTTGTGTGGACACTTATACTTCCTCACCTTACATGGTTCATCCCATATCATTTTCTCATGAAGAATTAACTAATTTTCCCATCTTAACAAGTTCCCTTGTGACCCTTAAACTTCTCTCTTCTTCTCTCTCTCTCAAATTCTAAATAACTAGCAATTTTGTCCTTTATAATCTACTACCACACTAGATATGGTGAAGCCTTACTAGTTTTGACATTGTACTTGATTTATATAATATGCAATCTAGTTTAAGTTCATATATCATCTTGTTAAAGTGTGTGAAGTGATGTATATTGAATGGTTATGAGACATTCATTTATCCTTGTTTTCTCTCAATCCTTTGATGTTTGATACAGTGATTTCATGCTTAGTAGGTCATATGAAGTGTTCTGAAGTGTATGGGAATTTTATTAAGTGTATAAGGAATTCTATACATTTTCAAAATTATCTATGTTTCCACTTACCTTGGATATTCTTCATACATGGCACCTTCATATTGAAACACTGATGTTAGTGCATTTTTGGATTCATAGACTAGTATTGTATGCCTTGTCTCAAAAGTGATGGAGTATAATAGTATGATGGTAAATATATTGGTGCAACACCCCTAGAATAGGTTTCATTTCATGCTAATTCTATCCCTTTTCTCCACCAACAACTAGTTAGTATAAGTGAAAGCATTTTAAGGCACATCTAAGGAGCTAATCCTTTATTTTAGAGATTAATCTCACCAAATTGACTACCCATAGTAAGTGAGATGTTTCCATTGTGCCACTTGGATTTGGAGAGCTAATGTATATCCTCAAAGAGTGTAAATCCAAGTGACAAGATTTTTTGACATGCCTGGTGGGACTCTTAGTCCAAGAGGTTGAAATATTTTTGGTGTTGTCTTGCAATAATCAACCTTTGAAGGCATATATCTGAGCATAGATGGTGACTCCAAAGTTACATCTATTGGTAAAATAGCCTATTGTCTCCAAATATTGAACCATATACTAGGTTTTTCAATCCTCTCCAATGTTTGGCCAATATGGGAGAACTTCAAAGTGTGTGGGGCACCTATAGTTAAAGTAAACCTCTATATTTGAAAGGGATATCTCCCTAGATATGAATTGATGTGATTATGCTACTAAAACTACCTATTATGGGTGAAAAGGGAGATAAAGATACATAAATCAAACCTAAACTTGGAGGTGATACATCAAGAGTTTCTTCCATTCATACACTTAGAATTTGCATAATAAACTAAGACAACCAAACTAGCCTCAACACCATTATGGAGCTCCCTAGCATTAGTGTTTCTCATGAAGGCACATAAAAAATCAATAAACAAAGGCAAGTAAAGGGAATTTTAGATATGACACTGCCAAAATAATACACACTTTGAGAGTCTATTGTAGAAACATACACTTCATGAAACCTATTAGGAGAGAAGTCATTTGAGGTAACACATTCAAGGATTATACAAAAATAATATGAACTCAATATATACTTGACATTCAAGATGGATCAATTCAACACATAGTGCAAATGGACTTAGAGTATAACCAACTTATTTCTAATTAGATTAAGTTCAAATCAAGGTACAATTTTGGTAGGGCTTTGCCATACCAAGAGTTGGAATCCCCTTCAATAGCCAAAATGGCTCATATTTGTAGAACTTGGAAGAAGAGAAAGAAGAAAGAAGCTGAAGAGGCTCAAAGACAAGTGTCCAATGGTGAGAATCAACTACAATACATGTGTTTGTAGTGGAAAATGAGTCATGAAACTAATATACACATCATCTCATCCCAAATTAGCCTCTTCTCCAAGTGTGGCATAAAAAATCTTCTCAATCATTCTTTCTTGCAAACTTCCTTCATTAGAGGATTCCTTTTGAGAATTCTAGAGCAAGTGATGGAAAAAAATTTCATGTGTGATGATGAGAGGGGGTTACATATATTATTCCACCTACATTTGGAGTTTTCTTCATCATGAGTTCTCTTACACGAGCTCATCCTCACCTTGTAACTATTATCACTCTCTAATAGGCATGTCTTGACACTTAACACTAGAATATTAGTATCTTCACTAAATGACCCATACCAAGGGTCTTAAGACACATGTTAGGAAACCTCATATGCTCAACTCCATCCAAAACACCTTAAAAGACCCCCAAATTTTAGTTACCACTCTTTCCATTATGTGGTCACTCTTCTCATTCTAGATTGGTTAAAGTGAGAAGCTTATCAAGGACACTTGTGATAATTTATAATATTTTTAAATTACATGGGTAGTTTAATCAAGTCCCAATATATCCTATCAAGTGATTAGCATCCTTTGATCATCTCCAAAACCTATAAAACATAATACATTATCAAAGAAACTAGTCTGATAATCCATATGTATGGATTTTATATAATATGATTCCATTTATTTTATCCTCATAGAGTTTGAAACAAATTATCTTCAACACTCATGTTCAAATTCATCCATTTAGATGCACTTTTGGCCTCATTTCTACCATCAGGTCCTAAAATAGGTTTTATATTGATGGAGTCCTTAGTTTTGTTGTAAGAGTTTGTAAATATAATAATGGAGTCTATAGCTTTTATGATGGCTTAAAAATATCTAAAATACCCCTATAAGTATGAACTAGTCAAGTGGAAATCATGGATAAGGTCAAAAATGCACATGACCCTCAATTTGGCTTTTAGGCTTAAGGGTTTCCTCCATGCATGATTGTAACCCTTCTTGGGTAGAGCATATTGTTTTATTTAAAATCTACTATCAATGTGTTTTATATTTTTTTAGGTGTCCTCTAGCTTCTCCGATCATTTCTTGGGCTTGCTTGACTTCTGGTCCATCTGTCTCAACACTTTTCCTTCAAACTGTCTCATGTATGAAAAATCTACCCCTCCTCTCAGACAAAATAGAGATGTTTTAAACCATTATTATTGACATAATTTTTTTAATAATATTATTGGAATCCTAAGGGTAATTTTTACAAAATTTTAGCTTCTAACTCCTCTATTTACCCCTTTAACTAGCATGAAACTCAAAACTAACTTTTGATGTTGACTACCTATAAGTTAAGGGTGAAATTGGCCTTTCTAACCTCACAAGTGGAGAAATTTGATAGATTTTCATTGTTTTATCTATCTAATTTTACCCTTATCTTATACAAATGTTATCTCATTACTTGATTTAGCACCTTAGCACTCTAAAGCATCTAAGTGCTTACTACCTGATAACCTTACATGATTATGTTTCACCCCTAAAGACCCTATTTGTAGGTACTTCTTAGCTCTATTATATGGGTTTGGAATTAATTATCATGTTATTAGGTCATGATACTTCATTTATGCTTTTATTTCACCTTATAATCCTTCAAACTATCATTACTTCCATTCTTAGGGCCTTAACTAGAATACCCTGCCAGACTATGATAGTCATGGTTCTACCCCTGGTGGTGTTGATTGATAATGAATTAGGACTTGAATAAATGTTTTAACCACTTATTGATACCTCCCCCTGAATTCCATAATATTTTTAACTCATAAATTAACCTTAGGTGGCATTATCATCATTAAGAATACTAACTTCACCTCACTACCTGTCTCAGTCTATACATGCCTATAAGTGGTGATTTAGGGATAAATGAGGTGTTTTAAAATGGAAGGAAATACTTGATACATAATGAATATACTTGGGATATATTCCTCAATCATCCTTTTGAAACTACAAACATAATCTAAACCATCTACACAAAAGTGACCCTTTTCCAAGCTTGAAACTCCATTTTGGTTGTAGGTTCTCCTTGGTAGATTTGGAGGTGATGTGGCTTCATTATGGACTTCTTTATTTCCTTGAAACCAGAAATACCTACTTGAAAATTTTATTTTGGATTCAATACCTCTAGTTTATCATCAAGACCTTCCATTTCTTTTGAAAGTTTGAGAAATCCTTCAATGGTTGTAGGTACATATTCTAACAGTGTATGGATAGAGAGTGTATGATTAGAGGATTTAAACCTCCTAAATGGCTTCAAATTGAGATTTATTATGGATATTTATTTTTTCCCATTTCTAAAATGTCTCCCTAAGTCAAAATAATTCCTTTAACTTGATCGTTTGGCTTGAGAGGGAGTCATTTTCCTCATTTTGCTATAGAGGCTACTGAAGGACTATAGTGGCTCAGAGACCTACTTGAGGGATTTCAAAAACTACCTTATCCATCTCCATTTATAATGAAACCTTTAAATGTTTTAGAATAATATTAGGGATTAAATATTAACCAATTTGGAGACATTATAACTTCATGGAACCCTTTCAAAAATACTTCACAAAAGTGCTTGGTGCACTATTTTGGCTAATTTGAGAACACAACCCCAATTTGCTCAACTTTGAAAATGAGTCTTATTGATGCTTCAAATGAATCCAAAACACTTAAAAATTATTATAATTTAAAATTAAACTTGTTAAAAGTATGAAAACACCTTAAAACACTAAAAAAAAACACTTTTCCATGACCCTATAAAGTGTAGGTTGTACAAGTGTTGTAAGTGGTTTTTTGGTGCAATTTTGTGATCTCTTAATTTCGTGAGATTTTAAGAAGATTTTTTAGTATTCCACCATGGATATTTACTTTGAACATGGAAAATAATGCTCATGAAATCCACAAACCACTTCCTCTTCTCCTATATCCTGCAAATTAGCTTTCAATCAAGAAACTAGCTTTCTCTTGATATGACAATATGAAGATGATATGAATAATTATTACACCATATATAGGGCATAATATTAGATTAAAATAACATGCAAAAACCACATATTTCTATCCATTTTTTAGTTCAATTAATTTGGACAAATCTAGACCCTGTTTGGTTTCATAGGCAACTTTGAGGACTAAACCTTCTTAATGATGGTTAATAAAGGAGGAGGTATCAATATGAAAATAAATTTAACTTAATATAATATAATTTAGTATAATAAAATTCCTCATATCCATTCCTCCCAACTCAGCTTGTATGGCATGTGGTGAGTGAAAGTCTTTGACTAGTTTTGACCCTTCCAAGGAGCAATAGGGAAGGAAAGGTTGAATTTTAAGTTTTTGAAGCTGCCAAGAAATATGATCATGTAATTTAATATGTGGAAGATAAAGAGACATCATTTCAGTTACTTCACCTACCAAAACTAATACAAGTGGCTAAAAACTCCCTTTTTCAAGTGATTTCCTGATTTTAACTTGCACCTGCAGACTTGGTCAGTTACAATCAATTATTTTAGACCCTTTAAGACACATGAAATGTGACATCACCATTTTAAACTTTAAAAAATTGAAATAAACTTGTAAAAATCATTAAATACCCTTTTTTAACCTTTGAAAAGACCCAAAGTGACATGGAATACTAATGCAAAGAGTGACCAAGGCTATTATAACATTTATTGGCATCAAATGACCTATGAAACACTTCATGAAAATGTTTTTACCTATGGGTTTGACTCATTTTTACTAGTGATCCAAAAATTAGTAGATTTTGTTGAAAGATAATTCAAGAAACAATAATAATACAATTATAATAATTTTATCTCTAAGAAGAGATGTTTTAGTGATCAAATTTGTAGATCCAAACATATGCCTATGTCTGAGAAGAGATGTCTGATTTCATTTTTGGGTTACATCTTCATTTATACACATTCTAAAGGTAGGAGGAGGATGTTTAAGGTCACCAATATTGTGGGATATTAAGTGGTTTGACTTCCATGATTCACAACAATACAAAATTTGAGGAATTACTATTTTTAGACTACACTACTAAAATTTAAATTTAGGGTACTTATATTTGGTTATATAGGGTCAAAACCCACTAATTATATATTTGTAAAATCTCAAAACATTCCCCTCATTATTATCTTTCCAATGGTTCAAATGGAGAGTCAAACGGAGCTATGGTACAAAAGTTATGGCTCCCAGAAGTTCTACCACCAATGGGGTAGAACCATCCCCTGAATTGTCACCTAAAATTTTTCTCAGATCATTCCTCCCTCCTTGAGAAGAAATTTTCCCCATTTCATTAATATTTTTCATCAAGTGTGGCAATTGTGTTTTGATTTGATTCTTGATGCATACTTGGAATGGACTATGATTTGTGAAGTTGTGCAGGGCCCGATTGTTCACCATATCTATTTGACCATCAATATGTGGATGGAATGCCATGAACTTCTTTAGCTTGGTATCTATTTTCCTATATTATTATTTTTTTGTATAGTTAGGGATGCAACATCAGTCCTTTTGGATTTTTGTGGCTTGACCACCATGAGAATGGATTTCTTGGCACTAATCAGGGAGATAGATGTAGAAGGTGGTACCTCAGGTACCCTATAACACCATGTTCCAAGAGTGAGGGTGATCCTTCAAGTTATTGATTTGTAGATGCCATTTTTATCATACATGAATGGCTAACCAAATAGTATATTCCAAAAATCTATATTGACCACATCACATAAAACCTCATCTTGGAAAGGTTTTATTGCATATGAGAGAAGACATTGGTGGGTGACATGGAAGTTTCTCCGTAGACTCAACCATCCAATACTATATGGTTTTGGGTGAGGCTTCATGGACAAATTTAGGATTTTTACAACATTATTAGAGATTAAATTATTTTGACTCCCACTATCAAGAATGAAATGTAGAGGTTTACCTTTCACCCATAACTTAGAGTGAAACAACCTTATCTTGTCATCTAGGCTCTCCTCATGGGTCTATGATGAAGCAATGATGGCATCAAGCTTAACATCTACAATATCTTCTTCATCCTCTTTGACTGTAGGGTGTGTATGAGGTAGAGTAGTAGATGTTGAGTATTATGACTCATAAATTAGGGACTTGATGGCTCAACATTCTTCTTTGAAGTGAGTTTCAGATTTGTGGTAATCACACCATTTCCCAGTCTTCCCTTCCTTTTGCTTCAAATTTTGGCCTTATGTTTGACCTTCTTGGTCACTTCTAAAATTTTAAGGGTGATTCTTCATATTCAATCTTCCATGCTTCTACTCAATATTCACCATGAACTTGTATGCCTCATCGAAGGTTTCCAAATTGAAGAGTTCCATCTCCCCCAATACATAGCATTGTTGTCCACCATGATATTTGAGAACCTTGTGTTTCTCACTTTCCTAGATGCCCAATATCACAAATAGAGAATAAAAAATGTTAGTTTAATCTTGAAAAAACTATCCCTTACCTTGGTGAATTTGTTACCACTCTATATACAGATCATCATATGCTCTAATGGGGTAGAACTGTCACCCAAATTATCACCTAAAATGTTGCTCAAATCAATTAGGGGGTAAAAATGGCCAAAAAATCCTAGGTATTCCTTTAGAATATTTTTTATGATCATTCCTTGTGTTTTTTATTCATAATGAAGTTCTATGGCTAACCTTGGTGTTGAGTTTTGTTTTACATAAGTTGGTGAGACATTTCCATCTTGTTGCATTCATTATCAACAAGAGTAAGTTCTTAATCAGCCCTATCATGAAGTGTACCATCTCCAACATGAAGTGTATCATCCCATTCAAGAAGAAGACTTGTGACAGTCCTATAACCCTTCATTTCGCTCTCTATATGGACACTATATTGTTGAACAACCCTATGAGTATGACTACCAAGATAACTATCAAGAAACACCTCTCTATCAATCCCAATATGAACCTTATCTTTCATATCATGATAATTATCAGCCTCAAGAGTATTTATATGAATATTTTCATATGAAGTCAAATGTTTTCATGAATTACACACAAGGATATCATTGTCAAAGTGCAGCTCATACTCATGTAGGTGTTTCTCCTTCTAATTAGTCCAAGAATTCACTCCCATATGAACTTACTAGTGCTTTTCTCTTTTTTAAGCCCACTCATAATTATTCTCCATCCTACACTCCATCTCCAACCCATTCACATCCCACTACATATTAGACTCTAAATCCACCTTAAATCCATGAGCCTATCCATAAACTTTCTACCTCACATGTTCTTGAGGAAGAGCCTATCTTGAGAGAAGCTAATGAAGAAAAACAAATTGAATTCATGGTTGATAAAGAGGATCTCATGAGTGACTATGAGGAAGAGATCATCATAGGGAATCACCTTGGTGATAAAAAGTAAAATCCATAAGTTTTTGTCTCCATATTTGAGGGGATGTGTATCTATGAGGAATGTGGCCAAGACTTGAAGAAGGAGGTGCTTGAAGAAGATTCCATGTTTGATCATGAAGTTGTAGATGACCATCTCAATCATGAAAATTAATGTGTCATAAAGGGTGAATAACAAGGTAAAATAACTCCTTAAGAAGTGGTAGTCCTAAGAGAGTTTCATGAGACCAAAGTAGAACAAATATCTCTTGAAGATGATATGCATGAGGAAGAAGACTTGTGGTAAAAGTTCAATGCCCTATGCAAGGAATTTGATATGTTGGGTAAAGTTTTTTCTTCTCAAAAATATTTTATATCTAATGACATGTTTGATGATGAATCTAAACATGATATTGAGTGTTCAATAAAATATAAAGATGAGTTTAATTCTACTGGTCAATAACTTATTGTCACGAAGTCATTTGATAATGCTAATATACAAGAAGTTGTAGACATGGATAGTGATGTCAAAGTAGATATTTTTATGCCTAAAATATATTTAAGAGATTCATATGAGGTAAAACCTCATTCAAGGATGTAGGAACATGGTGGAGGTAAGCTTGGTGCTTCCAAACATCAAGCAGACTATGACAAGGAGGAGGACAAGGCTAATAAGATTGTTATATTGTCAAACTTACACACAAGAGGCAAAGTACATGAGAAGTTTGAGTTTTTTTGGATGAAAGAGGAGTTAATTTCCTTGGTTAAATTATATGGATCTTCTTTTTTCTCATTGAACCTCATGCCAATGATGTTGGAAAACACCATGAAGAAGATGGAGGCATCAATGCTAAAGGATAAAAGGCTACATGTCTCACTAAATATTTCATGTCATGAAGCAAGGAAGGTTTCAAACTTACCCTTTGATCTAGGAGGGAGTTTTTATCTCAGGTTGGTTAGTTTTTGAGTTAGTTGATTAGTTTGGTATGTGTGTGTTCCATAATTTCTCATGAATCACAAGTGTGTTTTGCTTAGTTTCTTGTCTCATGTGTTACTTCTTGTTAGTTTTTCCTTATGTTTTGTATTTTGTCAAAGGCAAGGTGTGTGTCAAAATTTATGTACATGTGACTCCATATCCCAATGGACTAATAAGTCTACTTTTATAGTTAGTATAGCAGGCATACAACCCATATGAGTCACCAATTTGTTGACCAAATTTGACTTTTATGTCAAATTGGGGCACCCCTAGGTAAAAAATTGATTTTTAGGTGTTTTATGGGTCTAATACATATGTCACAAGGTGTTTTAAAGGTTAATTAATGCCATTTAATGTTGTACTAGCCTCAGTCCTTAGTCATTTTAGTCCTTTAGTCATTTTGAGGTTAAAGAGGAGCATTTAATAAGTTGTATGGATTTATTGGGAAGTGTGAAGGTTCCAAAAGATGATGTCACATCCCATGTGTCCCAATAGGTCTTAATCAACAGACATAATTGAAAGGTGGTAGGTTATTCAAAAGAAAGGGTAGTTTCTTAAAGGAAATAGGTCATTTTTACACTTATATATCTCATGGGGAAGTGTTTCACATGGAAAAGGGTTTTAATGTGACTCTTCACATTCCTCATGTTCATTTATAGGTTTTAAATTATTTGAAAGTGTCAATTTTTGAGCTAAAATTGTTTTGCTCTTTTTTCACCCTTCTTAGTAAGTAAAAAAAGTCTTTAGGTTTGCACTTGGTATATTCAACATGAGAGGTTTTAGGAAAATAACTATTTGGGGGGTATTCTAAACTTATTCATATTCTATTTGATGTTTGGTTTTAGAGGAACTATAGCCTAAGATTTATGAACCATTCATAAGAAGTTGACCTTTCAAATCTACTTGCTAATTTATGTAACCTAAAGGTTTTGCCTTGGTTTGAGTAATTAAATAAAAAATAGCTATTTTAATTGATCCCATAGGTATTATAAAATCATCCCACAAGTTACCCATCCATTTTTTCAAATTTGGAGTTAATTTCAAGAGCCAATCACCTTCAAGTTGTAGACTAGTCCTATTTTGTGTTGTTGATAGGTTTCAACCATTTACAGTACCTTCATTCTTTGGTAATGGTTTTAGAAGGTGAGGATAGGTTAATTATCATGTTATAAAAGTATTATAAATCCCATCACTTTTAAATATTATCATCCAAATCAACATTCTCCTTGAATTTAAAATCACATTCACACATATAACCAGTCTACCTTATGACTGTCATATACAGTTAGCCAGATGCTTGCAAGTGATTTTCACATTGAAAGGGATGTTTTGTAAATAGTATTAATATTTAATTAATGTAAAATATGAATTTTAAGGTTTTAAATTTAGTTTTTTTTTTAATTGAAACCATTCATCTACCCTTGTTGCTCCATTCTACACTCATTACCTGTATATGACTCCAAATGCACCTACAAGTGCTTTCATGGAAGTTCCTCAACATTGAAAATAAATTATAAGATGTTTTTTTGAGTTTTAAGAGTGATTAGTTTATTTTAATTCATTTAGATGTGCCTAATATCCATTGGGATCAAATTTGATGCTCACTACCATTTTTCCTATTTTGTTGCCTGTGTATAAATATTGTCACCTATAGGTGACCCTAGTAGAGATGTATGAGTCCTTGTTTGGGAGGTTAAAACATGGTGAAACTCATTTTTTGTATCCTATTAGGCTAAAATATCATGTAATATACATATAGGGGGATAGGTTGGATACTGCCTCTAAGGAGCATAAGATGACTATCCAGGCCCATTTTTCCTAAAAATACAAAACATAGGTCCTAACACATTTTTTCAAGGGAAAACAATAAGGTTATCAAGTGGTTTGATAGATCATATTATTATAATTTTATAGTCTCTATAAAATAAAATAAATTGGAAAATTTTTGGGTCTATAATATTAGTGTAATTCAACTTTTATATGGTCCAAAGATGCTCCTGAAACCACTAAAACCAGACATTGAATTCTATAGGTTTGAACCCTTAAGCGAACATTGGTATTTTAGGGATTAAACATGCATTACCTAATGGATATATTAGTATAGTATATCTAATTTAGAAAAAATTGACATGGATACCATTATTATAATTTTCATTAATACCTTTTCGAGGTTATGAACAACTATAGGCACCCCTTTAAAGGAAAATAGGCACCTACAACAAACAAACAATGACCCTAAACTTGATGTCTAGTGGTGCTTAGGGAAGATAAGGTACATAAAAAATATTATTAGATAATAGTGACTCTCATGATTCATATAAAACCTTCAGACATCATAACCAATTCAAAACAACACCTATAAAGTTTCATCTTCCTCAACACAGTTAACTGTGTTGATTGAGCAGGCAGGGAACAAGTAAACTAGGTTCTTGAGGTTTTTACAGCTCAAATATGAATAAAATAGTATAATAAAGTATAATATGAATTAAATTAACTAAAAATTGTATATATATTTTTATTTATAATCCTATATCATATACATATACCTATAGGTCATGAAACTCCCATATAATCAACTAAGGATGACTAAGACAGGCAGTGAGATATAACTTGGTATCTAAGGTTTGTATTGAATTGACTCAAGATGAAAAAGGAAAATAATTATTTTTGGATTAATATTTATTATTAAATATTTATTTCAATATTGAATCATTCAAAAATCACCTATAAGGGTTACTGTCAAAGAAAGAGACAGTCAGGTAGGGGTCATAGGCAGTCCTAATTAGTCAAAGTATAAAGAGAGTATAAGGAGTATATGGTAATTTTGAAGGATTATTTAAGGTTATAATAAATTATTAATTATAATAACACCCAAATAAATATATTAAAAATAAAGTAAGTAATCTAAATGTATAGCATCCAATCCACGTGAGTGAAACCCTACACAATGCGTTGGCCTAGTAACCTATTTTGGTTTTTAAGATTTTAGAAGGTCATATAAGATGACCAGGTACTGAATTTTTGTGAAATTAGTCCTAAATTTTTTTATAAGACCCTAAAACAACCAAATTTTTTGAGAGAATGGGTGAATTACCCCTATGTTGTCTCAAATAGGGCGTACTTCCCCTCATGCATACATTGGTAGGTTTAGGGAGAAATTGATGAGTGATGGACCAAGTGATGATTAAACCTATCAAGGATTTTTTTTTATTTATATATCACCAATGAAAATGTGGATAATTCCTCATATTTTTTTGGAACCTATCAAGATGATCTAAACCCTTATAGTTGTAATCAAGCATGCTAGGCAAGTTTTGACCTAGTGCCCATTTGAGAGGTCAAAACCATTTTTAACATGAGTTAAGCTCTCTAATAAGTTTAAATTTTTTTATAGGGGTCAATTTGGATGTTAATAATCCATTTTTATGTATGTTAAATCATGATAAGGTCATGTTGGTTCTCAAACCAACTCAGGCCTAAAAGACAAGTTTTAGGTATATTGTCCAAAGATGAGGACATTCACACTTTTGGACTTAGACATGAATTTAAACATATTGGAACATTTTAATAAGGTCATTAAAAGTGTATTTCATATTTTAAATTTAAGATAAATAATTAGGAGAGTCAATTTTGGCTTGAGACCAATGTTATGCCTGTGCAAATGGAGAAAAGAGCTTGATGGGAAATGTTCAAATGTTCTCACCTTTCATAAGACTTTACATGGAGTCCAGGGAGGTTTAGATGATCTATCAGGTGTCCTATAATTTTATCTAGTTGAATTTGTTTTAAAATTCAATGTCTCATTTTTATGAACAATGCTTAAGAGGTCAAACTACTCAAAACCCTTGTTAAATCCTTGTAAAGACTAGTTTAATGAAATGGAGTTGGAAAGATAATATGATGGACCAGTTTGAATAAGATGATTATTAGACATATAATATGACTCCCTAAAGCTACTCCCCATTTTTTTTCTCTACAGACTTGTATGAAT
Source organism: Torreya grandis (assembly GCA_037957365.1). Lineage (NCBI taxonomy): Eukaryota > Viridiplantae > Streptophyta > Pinopsida > Cupressales > Taxaceae > Torreya > Torreya grandis. The sequence continues at coordinate 837,634 of JARHVA010005330.1, forward strand.
AGGGTACAAAATAGGATTTTCTTCACATTTTTGTGCATTACATAGTTTCTAGGAGGATTCTAGAGATGAAACCAAATTTGGGAGAAATATTAATACTTTTAATAACTGCATCTTTTTATTTAATTACTTAGAAAAAATCCTAATTTACTTAATAGTACATCTCATCTTAGCCAGTCAAAACTGACATATTGGATAAACTAGTGAGAAGGGTGGAAAACTTCAAGTGGGATGATTTTAAGGTGTGTCTTATGATTATAAGTCCATGTAGGGTTGTGACACTTGTCATACACTCCCTCCTAGTGATTTTAATGAGAAATTAAAACCAAATTTTATGATAAGTGTGTAAGGTGCATGAAGGAGGAGTTTTTTGGACTACATATGATGATGGATCACTTTTAGGTGATTCTAGATAACCAATATTATAATAAATGCATGAACAGGTATGATTGATACATTTTCCATTATTTATAATCATTGGACTTGGTCCTATTTATTTATGAGGCATTCAAACAAGACCAATCATGAAGGTAGTTTTCTTAAGCCTATACAAGGAGTTTCATGCCACTTTTCATAATTTTTATGCCTTGTGTGGACACTTATACTTAAGACCTACATGGTTAATCCCATATAATTTTTTCATACACAAGTAACTTATTTTCTCATCTTGACAAGTCTCCTTGTGACCCTTAAAATTCTCTCTTCTTCTCTCTCTCTCAAGTTCAATAAGAACTAGCCATTTTGGCCTTTACAATTTAATACCACACCAAGTATGGAAAAGCCCTGCTAGTTTTGACATTATAATTTCATTATAAAATAAATTCAATATAGTTTGAGTTCATACATCATCTCATTAAAGTGTTTAAAGAGATGTATAGTGAATGGTTAAGAGATATTCATTTATCCTTTCTTTCTCTAAATCCTTCCATGGTTGATGCAAGTGATTACATGCCTAGCAAGTCATATGAAGTGTTTTGAAGTGTATTGAAATGTTATTAAGTGTATAAGGAAGTCATAGAATCTAAAAAATGATTTATTTTTCCACTTACCTTGGATAGTCTTCATACATGGCACCTCCATATTGAAATATTGATGTTAGTGCATTCTAAGATTCATAGACTAGTGTTGTATGCCTTGTCTCAAAAGTGATGGAGTATAATAGTGTGATGGTAAATATATTACTACATCACCCAATAAAATAGTTTTCATTTCATTCCAATTCTATCCCTTTTCTCCATAAACAACTAGTTAGTATAGGTGAAAGCATTTCAAGGCACATATAGGGAGATAACCCTTCATTCTAGAGATTCATCTCACCAAATTGACTACCTGTAACAAGTGAGATGTTTCCATTGTGACACATAGATGAAGAGAGATGAGGCATATCCTCAAAGGGTGAAAATCCAAGTGATAACACTTGGTGTACCTCTAATTGATTATGCACCATGTTGATAGTCATTTGACCATCATATGCTCATTTGTTTCCAATAAGCATAGCATAATATGTTACTATGGTCTTCATAACAATGACTTCAAATTCACCTCATAAGTTTAGTTATATAAATTTGATCTTAAAATCTTATAATATACACATAGGTTAACTATTCCATAGTTGTCTAAGTTTAGAGTTACTGGGTCGTAGCTAAAAATCGGTCATCCAATAGTCTCCCATGTATACTTAGGAATCATATTGACTATGTTGCTAAAATCAAATACAACATTTTAGATTTCATAGCTTGTAACCTCAATGTTGATTCATGAGTATACATCCTAGGGTTTCTTTATTTTGATGTACCTAATAAGATTTTATATCTTTGGTTTTCCATGTTGTACACACTCTAGTAGATTATGTAGCAAGTTTGTGATATTCTATGAGATGTCTTCATTGTCTAGTCAGCTTAAAAGTTTCAAAAGATCTATGAGCACAGTGGCAACTCCATATTAGCACATAATATGAATAATTTGGCCATACATTTGATCATCTATTGTTATAACATCTCCCTTAGTAGTGTCTTGATGTTGTATGTTTTTCAACATTTACATAACTTCATACATAAGTCCCTTCTCTATAATTGGGTCTGGGTATTTATCCTATTTTGATTTTTGAATTGCCTAATATTGATGCATTTCAAGTGGAGGTAAACCTTTTTATTCATGTTATTTTCATGTAAAAGTGTTTAGGAAAGCATCATCCTTAGGCTGCATACTCACCATATTCACATTATAAATGGCCTTGTATTTTATTTACTTCTCCAAAATAGGATAATCTTTTGTGTCATATTGGTCATATATTCTACAGTATGCATAGTAAGACTATCATTATGGATTCAAAAGGTGATTTCATTGTGCATGATTATAATCTCCAAATAGGTAACATTGCAAAGGAGGTTGGTGATATTTTTTTCCTTTGCCATCTTGGTAACATCCTCTATATCCACCTCTATCTCCTCCTCTATTGGACTAATATCCTCCTCTATACCCTACTTGTTTCTATGTAGTGTTCTAATGTTGATATTATTTGGTATTATATCTAATTCCAATTTGTTGTTTCATAGCTGGTGGGGTCCAACTCATTTATTGCTTCATCATGTCTAAGCTCTAGGGTGGTGCATATTAGAACTAAGGATATGGTTTTGTCTAACTCAGTGAAGGAGGGATCCAACTAACCAAACCTTGAGCTTGGTATTTTCATGAACTAATAATCCATTATGGACCTATTTAGGTAGCATAATTTTTATCAACCTTTAGGATAGAATTATTTACTTCATCAAGGATAATTGTTATGTAGTGATGGATAATACATTTTTGGTGATGCCTCACTTGAGATCTTGTAAATCCCTATAGTTCTTTTCATTGTGATTATTTGATTTACATAAATTACAATATAGATTATATGGATTCTTGATATACTATTACAGAAGATGGAAATACATTGTTGCATGCCCTACTACTCAAAATATTTCAAAAAAAATCTATCTTGATCTTAGGATAAGCATTCCTATGATGTCCTTCTTTTTTACACTCCATACACAAGATATTCAATTTAGGTTTATCTACCTCATGGTATTGCTCTATTTTTTACATAAAAGCTTGTAGTGTATTTTAAATCTTGAAATTGGAAATATGAGCTTCTCCATAGTCAAAAATTTACTCTACTCATAAGGAAACAACTATAGCATTTTATTTTTTAGCATATTGAGTTTAGATAGTGGCAAACCTAATTCTAGAGTGTATTCCTTCGATGAACGATGCAACTTTGTCTTTGTCTATTAAATCAAATTATACATTATTCATCACATTAGAGAATTTATGGTCATATTTTTAGATTGATTTTAATGATCTTGATATTCAATATATGCAGAAATACCCTTAAGGTAGGGAAACACCATATAATACTCCTTTAGGAAGGAATAACTCCACAATGTCTCTTCGAGGGGAAAACCTCTAATATCCTCTTACAATAGAAGACTCAATGCTTACTTCATATCTTTACCATGATAATCATCTCCTATATATATACATCTATCTAACCCATAAATGGGTAACCTCCTAATTCTAGTGTAGGCTGACCATTACCCAATGTACTACTTCCACAAGTTACTCTATTATCCTAATATATTGTACCCATATAACTAAGGGGCTGTGTGCCACATGTTGACATCTCCATCAACCCATATACATCAATATATCATATCCCTAGGTAAATAGCATTACTTCCCTCTTGGACATGTTTCATCTCTGAAACATAGGAAGAAACCAAATAATGAGTGTGCTTCAAATCATTGCACACTTGTCTCTAATCTCAATCATCTAACCATCCATATGTGATCTTGGCAGGTGATATATCTCCAAGCTTGTGTCTAAAATCCATTGTGATCCTCTAATTTTTTTCATGATCATAATTATACTGCTTTGGTGTCCAAGCATAATTATTCCTCTTTTTAGTCCATGTACCATATTCCACTGCGTTACTCTGATTCCAACCATGACCATAGTAGGTATTCTTCCATGCATATTCATAGTGATTTCCCCATTCATTCCATGTGCCATAGTATTTTTTCTTTGAATTCCATGCATATCCAAAATGATTGGAAATTTCATTTCTTGTATAGACAAAATGATTGTTGTCATGACACTTCCTCGCCTAGTTCCATGATTGTTCCTCTCATGATGATGTGGGTGTGTATATAACTCAATCTTTTCCAAAAATTTGAACTTGTCCACCTTTGCTTCTACCTCTTCCACATTTTCCTTCTTTGTCTCTTGAGTAGATGAAGTGCTCATTTGTAGTGTGTCTTTATCTATATCATCTGAATCTTCATTATGTTCTTCATCACCTATTTCCATCTCATCCTCACGATCTACCTAGATTGTTATTGGTGGATTTTTCATTATGATATCTTGTAAAGTGATCTTTTTCTTATACCAAAACTTCATGAACATTTTTTGAACATTAATATTCATTGTTCCCAAATTCTCTAACCATGGATATCCAAGAACTATATCCATATCATCCATATCCAAAGCATAAAAATCTAAATGCAAAACATAGTTTTCCATAATGAGCTTTAGATCTTCAAACATTGAAATACTTTTACCATCTACTTGAACCTCTTTGATATTTTTTGCTTGAACATGTAGATGCTTGGACACATTCATGTTGATGAAGTTATACTTACTGGTAGGGTTTATGGATACAATAACCCTTTTCTTTTTAATGCATCCATGAAATTGAAAAATTAACTCAGATTTCCTTGGATCCAAATAATTTGAACCTTTATCATACAATTATTATTATTATTATTATTATTATTATTATTATTATTATTATTATTATTGTTGTTGTTCTTCTGCTGATTCTTCTTTTTCTTTTTTTGCTTCTTCTTCTTCTACTTCTTCTTTTTCTACTTCTTGTTTTATAGCCCAATGATCTAAAAAGATCTATTCCATTTCTGTCCATGAAGAAAACCTTTCTGTATAACTCAATTGATCAAACTAATGTAGTGTAGGCCCAGACAAAAAAAGAAGTAATTGTCTTTGCCCAAAAGTTTTTGTAAAATGATTCTCCAAAAGGAGCCACCATTATTTATCATCAATATCATCTTCCCCTAAAAATGTTTGCAACTCTATAATCCTTTAAAAAATTAGGGTTCATGAAACCCTAAAATGTCAAAACTGATCCATAAAATCACAAAACATCACTCAAAACAACTCAAACAATACTAAAATTTTTACTGTGCTTCTCTTAAATCTGCTTACATCTCCATTAAAAATTTTGAATAAAAATTTCTTATATTTCAAAAGATATAGCAAAATTATTATAAACACTAAAATAACAATAAATCCCTCAAAACAAATCAAACAATCTCGAGTTTTTTACTATGACTTATTTGAAATATTCTTCATATCTAGTGAAAAAAAATTGGAAAAATTTGCAACCAATAAAAAGTTATTGATGATTCAAAAAAACTAGGGTTTCACTCCAAAAATTGTCCAAATCGAAGCTCTGATACCACTTGTAATGATCTTTATATTAAATATATGCATAAATACCCTTAAGGTAGGGAAACACCATATAATACTACTTTAGGAAGGAATAACTCCACAATGTCTCTTTGAGGGGACAACCTCCAATATCCTGTTACAATAGAAGACTCAATGCTTACTTCATATCTTTACCATGATAATCATCTCCTATATATATACATCTATCTAACCCATGGATGGGTAACCTCCTAATCCTAGTGTAGGCCGACCATTAACCAATCTACTACTTCCACAAGTTACTCTATTATCCTAATATATTATACCCATATAACTAACTAAGGGGATGTGTGCCACATGTCAGCATCTCCATCAACCCATATACATCAATATATCATATCCCTAGGTACATAGCATTACCAATTGATATGATCTTGATATTCAATATATGAAGACATACCCTTAAGGTAGGGAAGCACCATATAATACTCCTTTAGGAAGGAATAACTCCACAATGTCTCTTCAAGGGGACAACCTCCAATATCCTCTTATAATATAAGACTCAATGCTTACTTCATATCTTTACCATAATAATCATCTCCTATATATATACATCTATCTAACCCATGTATGGGTAACCTCATAATCCTAGTGTAGGCCGATCATTACCCAATGTACTACTTCCACAAGTTACTCTATTATCCTAATTTATTGTACCCATATAACTAACTAAGGGGATGTGTACCACATGTCGGCATCTCCATCAACCCATATACATCAATATATCATATCCCTAGGTACATAACATTGATTCTCTTGACTATACTCTTCGAAGGTGAAACTCTATTCTTCATACAAATACATACACACACACACACACACACACACACACACACACACACACACACACACATAGTCTATGATTTTTCATATTATTCTCATATTTGACACCAAAAGAGCATTCTATTCATATTCTAACATATTACAAGTCATGGAGATATGACAAAATATACATATATTTGATAAAATAAATATATAATGCAAAAATATCAAAAGAATATCCTAAAATAGTTTACTATCCATTTTCTTCTCCTAATAGTATAAGATTATACATAACTCTCAATGAGATTGGTTACTGTTAAGTGCCATGATTAGGTTCAATGTTTGCTTCAAAGACTGTAGACCATTCCAAATAAATACACATAGGTAGTTGGTCATTTGTAGGACTTCTTAAGTAACTAAGGGATTTATAAAAGTTGAGATCATTGTATATGACTATTTAAAGGTTATATGATAACTAAATTTTTTAATTTCATTGAGATAAAATATTTATAAGCAAAGAGATAGATTCAATAGTCTTAATACTATATACATAGGTCTGCATATTTTTGACAAAATGAAGATACTTGATTGAAAAGTCTTGAATTTTATATGAAGTTTGAAAGAAGGAAAAACCATTTTAAGATGATTTATTGATGATATATGACTTCATAAGGCCTACAATATCATTTTAAGAGATAAATAGATTGATGACAGACCCTGTTCAGTCATACATAGGCCAAATTGAATGTACAAACATATATGGGAAGACCTAAAGAGATGGCTAGTTAATTGGAGTTAGGATGAGACATTGAGAATCTTGAGGGGATGGTGATGGTTATGAATAGGCATTTCATGGGTCCTATAAATTCAAAAGTGGAATAAAATAGGTGAATACATTCAACTAGGGTATTCTAGATAGGTTGTCTTAAGAACCCTCGGCCTGAGTGATTAAGATTACAAGGGACCTAATAAGATAAAGGTGGTAACAAGGCCATTGAAAGAGGTAATTTTAGATGTCTTAGACCTCACTGAGATGTTTGGAGCTCAATATAAGCTCAAAATTTTCACTTTTAATCCCTAACTCTCCTAGACTTCACTAGCATAGCCTACCAACTAGTGAGGCTGTCAACTTTTGCTCATATCTCACATTAAAAATTGCATGGTGGCTCAATATTTTAGGCATAAGTATGAACCCTTGTATACTCAAGACTCATGGTATTTTTTTCCATCTAAGGCCTCTCCTTTATAAATAATCCTTAAGAACTTGAGGCATTGTTAGGCTTCCTAGGAGAACTAGAATGACCTAATGAGAGAGAAGTGAACTTTTATATCTCTATATGGATTGTAAAAACTTCCAAATGAACTTAATAATGTTCACAACTCCCTTGAGCATCAACCCATGCCATTGGTTTATAAAATACTATAAAAAACTATTATATTCATATAAAATACAAAATTAGATGACTTATGCATGGCTAATGACACCCAACCCATAGGTCCTCCTTGCTCACATAACCCTTCTAAGTCATTATTTCATTGATTCTCGATCATCCATATCCTTCTAGACTTAGATATTTTAGACCTAAGTATCCCTTTCAATCCTATATCTATATCCCCATGTCTCATTCCATTAAGATAATAGTACCCAAACTGGATAGGAGTGATAGAACCTAGGGTGTCCTATTTTTGGCGCTATTGTCCAAGTGCATGTTTACCTCTAACAGTTAGATTTTCTCAAATCATTATCTCTTTATTGTCAGCCTAATACAATTTCATTTAACCCATGATCATTAATTACCCTATAAAATGCCATTCAAAGTCCATTTATAATTGTTGGCACTGATTCACAATAAAGAAGCAATAATACAAGCAAGTACACTCAAGCATTCTTCCCTATTCTCTTCATACAACCTTCCAAGATCATTTCAAGCCTATTAAATCACTCATACCAATCCCTAGTCATTAAAAGTACATCCAATTTTACATTTAGTTGCATACATCACACATAATTACACCAAGTGATTCAATACAAGAACTGTTGATGCAGTGGATTGCACCCTTGGTAGGAGGCTGAGCTCTTGCCTTCCACACATCAAAATGGAAACTCCCCTCTTGCCTGTGGGGAAGGCAAAACTAGGGGGAGAGTGCTCTAGATAAGGGCTAGCTCCCTCTTATGTATCTTTTAGGTCCTAGACTTTATACTACTAACAAATAAATGAAAAAGGGGGGATGAAAAGAGAGAAAGGATGCTAAAAATAGAACCTAAACCTAAACTAAAAAGGTGATACACCAAAAAAAGTTGATCCACTTAGCCCAAACATACACTTTTCATCAAGAAGAAGCTGGCACACACTTCATCTAATGTGGGAAACTCATATGTATTAGTGAGTCAGGGGTCTATAGAGATACAGGGAGGAAGAACTATCAAAGGTGTTTAAAGACACACTTTGGCAGCCTATTCACATTCACCTATATTCAACTATAGACACTTTTGACAAACCTACAAAAGGAGAAACTTCACAATGCACTATACATGCTAGAATCATTCTATGAAAAGCATAAAAGAAAATTACTTAACACAAAATAAAATATAGACATATGCATGAGTGAAAATCCAAATGGAGGTAAAAATTGCTAAGTCTTGATTCAAGGTGAAATCCGGCAAAGTCCTGCCCTACAAGCCCAAGAGATTTTTTGAGTAGAGATTTGACTTATAGGTTAAGAGAATGGATCCTTCTCCAAATGAGAAGTTTACAATATATAGAGGAAGAAAAGAGGCCTTTTGGCACCCCTTTTTACAAGTGAGCCATGTGTATTCTAATCATTGGGAAGAGGAAGATGCTTGAAATATAAATGTTGTGTCAGCTTTGATTCTAACTTTACATGTTCACAAGCATGGGCCACACTATTTCCCCATAAACAAGACTGCTACTTTGAAAGCACCTACGGGGCTTGTCTGATCTTTAATGCAAAGTGAACAAAAATAGGTCACACTATTCACTATTTGTGTCTCTTGATGATCAATTGCAGACACTATGTCAACTGCTAGAGTAATTCCTTGAGTTGACACATTCCTCTATCACTCAGACTATTTTGTTCATTTTTTCACTTGGTTCTTTTGCCCCTTCTTGGCTTTGTCTTTCTTCTAGCCTTAAGACATTTGAATTTCTTTGGGCTTGTGCTTAGGTCTGCAAAGATCAATGGCTACTTTACTACTGCAACTTTGACATCCTCAGGCCCATCATCATTCTTAGAAATTTGTTTGTGCCTTTCCTACTTGCCTTGGCCATTTTTTGCTGATTTTAATAAATGACACATGGTGGATTTCACTCTCTTTAGCAACAATATAGAAGCATTTAGGACTCATTTAGATTCATCACAGATGATGACACTTGGCATCTTCTGCTCTCTTTAGCAATTAATCTAGGGCCCACCATAGTTCTTGCAGGATAAAAGGGAGAGATTGCAGATGTTGACACTTGTTGGCTTCCATCGAGCTTTGCAAGGGACACATGGTACGTTCTGCTGCTCTTAGAAAATATGTCAAATCCTTCTACATTTGCCACTTGGAACCCTCTATGGAACTTTGAGGGAAGCTTGTTGAAGGGAGCTTTGGGGACTCAGATACAGACACTTATCACACTCCACTAGGTTTTGTAAGGGATACATGGCACATTCCACTGCTTTTAGGGGAAAATTATCATGTGTCCCAGTAGATGGCACTTGTTAGCTTCCACTTTCAAGCTTTTCTTGATATAAAATTGATGTTCGTGGGCCTATCACCCCTTGGAATTTCTTTAGCCTTTTCCTTTCTTTCAGCTTCTTGTCTTGAAGTCTCCTGAAGGGAAGATGACCCTTCAGCTTTTGGAGAAGTGTCCTTCATTTTGGCAGAGAGTCCCCCGTAAGGGAACCTACCCTTTAGGGTCCTTTATTAGCCTTTTCCCTTCAGCTAATTTATGTGGATACTTTCCTGTGGACTTTTTCCCCATAGACTTTTCCCTGTGGACTTTTTCCCTATAGACTTTTTCCAGACTTTTTGTCTGAAGGAATTCCTTCAGATAAAATTTTGAAAGAAATCATTCTATTACTTAGTCATTCTACTTGCTTCTCTTCAGCTTTCTTGCTCATAGCCCTCCCAAATTCCTTTAGACTTTTTGTCTGAAGGAATTCCTTTAGACAAAAAGTCCAAAGGAATTATGCCCTTGTCTTTTCTCTCAACTGCCTTTGAAAAGTGCCCTTCAAAAAAATTGGAAACGACACTTCTAAAGGGTACTTACTTTGCCTTGGACAAATTTTTGAAATAAACTTACCTTTTTGGCTTTTCTCTGTGGCCTCTTTGCAAATGTTCCCTACCTTCCGCAAGGGTGCTTGAGTCTCGAACTACCCTCCACAAGGGCACTTGAAATGGTCCATTTTTTGTCTAAGTGTTGAGAACTCATTTCTGCCTATAGAGTCCATAGAAAACTTCCCTACAGAGTTCATGAAAACAACTGTAGAGTTTGTAGAAACACCTATGAAGTTCATAGAAACACCTGTAGATTTCATAGAAATACCTACAGAGTCCATAGAAATCCCTGTAGAGTTCATAGAAACTTCCAAGACTTGTGAAAAATAAAAAATGTACTAATTCAGAATAGTAGGGGAAAAGGGGGGGACTGATTTTGGCTTGCATGACCAAAATGGTCAACAAATTGGTGACTCCCAGGGGAAGCATGTCTGCTATTCTTAGAGACCAATTGCTTTGAATTCCATTGGGCATGGAGTCAGAATGTAGCTTTGAAGAAATGTTAACAACAACCTTGAGAGATCCAAGAATAAAACATGAAGCTTTTTACCCCAGACACAAGGGAAAACACACACAAACTAAAAACACTACTTATGCAAATTGCACTTAGGGAAAATAGGAAAGAAAACTGAAAGCAAACTATTATATCAACTAACCAGGTATAATTGCCTCCATCTTGGATCAAAGGGAAAAATTAGTAAGTCCCATTTCTGGCAAGGAAACTTATGGTGCCAGATAAGTGGCTGAATGAAATGGAGAGTTGGTGACATACTCCTCTTGCCTGTCACCTCAATTAGCATGCATCCAAGTGGATTAGAATCAAACATGATTCCAAAATACATGTATTCTTTTTGTTCTTGGAAGCTTGTTGAATGTTGGTCCTTCATGCTGGTGCATTTCACCAAGAAATCTTTGGTTGTTGGCTCATTGCCATATGCCCTTTTATGTGCATAGTCCCCTTACAATCCATCATGGTTTAACTTGTTCCCTTCTACTTCATTGAAGACCCTGTCAAACTCATTCTCTGCTCCCTCAAGGCTTTATTGAATATGGGTGACTATTGTGATGTCTAAAATGGAATCACAAACTGATTGCTCATCCCATAGAACATCACATCTTTGTTCAAAACTCTCTTCTTCAAGGTTTTCCTCAAGAGAGACCAACCTCTCCTTTTCCTGCTCAAGGATCAGAGTCTCTAGTTATTTAAAGACATTGATCTGATCCTCCTCCAATTCAAGCTCCTCAGCATAGTCATCCTCCTCATTGAAGCAACAAGGAAGTTCATCAAATAAGGGAGGAGAGAGCTCACCATGCTTATGTTCCTCCTCATATTGCTAGAACATCTGCATGTATGTATGCAATGTGTCTTCTCCATTGTCAATGATGTCTTTAAAAGGAGTATTGATGATGATTTCTTCTTCTTTGACATCCATGATAACCTTTTGGAAAACTACAAATTAGATCTTCTACTCCTCACCCGCCTCCTACAAAATAGGTTCCTCCTTGAGAAGGGGTGAAGTGAAAAAGCAATGTGGAAGAGGAGGAGGCAGTCCTTGAGCTAGAATTGAATGATTCTCCTCTTTCCAATTGGTTAGCACTTCATCTATATTAGGTGTGGCCTGATAGCTCTCTTTGAGGTGTGTAAATGGAGTGTGTTTATACAAGTCCATCACACGTTGGTTGAGGAATCTCACTTTGGATTCTAACTCTGTAATTCTCCTAGCTATGTCTTCTTAGAAGAGCCTTTCTTAGAGGTCACCATCATCATCATGATGAGTAGGATCAGCTTCATCTTCTTCAAGGTTTTGAGAAAAATATTACTCCTCCTCCTTCCTACCCCAAGATTCCACTGTTTACTTCCAACTCATGACCTTGGGATTGGAATTTTGCTCCTATGAACATGTAGCAACTTTATCCTCTTTAGGGTCCTAAGCTGGTTCATGATGTTCCTTCTTCCATCTTGGGATTTGGAGATCATACTGAGAGACTTGAGGAATTTGGGGAAGGTTAGGGAGGATCTGTTGATGTATAGGAAGAGTTGCTTCAAGAGAGATGTGCTAGTTCATATTCCCTCCAAAGGAAGATTCACAATCTAAAGAATTGAGAAGGTTCATCACCATGGGAGGTTGCTCTAGTTCCCTTTGATGTTTGAAGGCTAGGCACATGGGGTTAAGAGCAATATTGATTGATGCATCAGATGAGCTAGAGTGAACAAGTGCTATTTGGTAGAAAGCATTTGGTGCATAAGAGCAGGCTTTCTTTAGAATAAAAGGGGGCACACAAGGCTGACTACCTTGAATGAATAGACTCTTCCATTTTGCTACCTCTTCCTCCATGGATTGCAAGGCTTAAGCTTGCTTGAACAAACACTCCTCTTTATACATCAGCTCCTACTAATATCGATACTACTCATCTAGTCTGTCAATCTCCATTACCTACTTCTCAAACTCCAGTGCTACTTCCGTTATTATTGAAGGGCAACTAGGAGAGTTGCTTGAGGTGATTACATAAAAAGTCAAAGCTTGATCAAAGTTATATGAAGGAATTCAAAGTCCATGATTCTTATTAATAGGATTATACATACAAAAAATAAGATTTCTTGATGGCACCTGGACTGCTTAACTAGCTGATTCAACTCAGAGTCACCATTGGTGTTGATGAAAAAAGCCTCCAAAGGCTGGTTGGTTGAAGAACACACCAAAAATTCTTCAACTCTTTGGACCAAACTTGTCCTAGTTGGTCCCACCAAGCATGCCAAAAACTATTGACGCAGTGGATTGCACCCTTGGCAGGAGGCTGAGCTCCTGCCTTCCACACGTCAAAATGGAAACTCCCCTCTTGCTTGTGGGCAAGGAAAAATTTGGGGGGAGAGTGCTCTAGATAAGGGCTAGCTCCCTTTTATGTATCTTTTATGTCTTGGACTTCATACTACTAACAAATAAATGAAAAAGGGGGGATGAAAAGGGAGAAAGATGCTGAAAATGGAACATAAACCTAAACTAAAAAGGTGATACACCAAAAAAGTTGATCTACTTAGCTTGAACATACACTTTTCATCAAGAAGAAGCTAGAATACACTTCATCTGATGTGGGAAACTCATCTGTATCAGTGAGTCATGGGTCTGTAGAGATACGTGGAGGAAGAACTATCAAAGGTGTTTAGAGACACACTTTAGCAGCCTATTCACATGCACCTATATTCCTGTTGTAGACACTTTTGATAGACTTGTAGAAGGAGAAACTTCAAAATGCACTAGACATGCTAGAATCATTCTATGAAAAACATAAAAGAAAATGACTTAACATAAAATAAAACATAGACATATGCGTGAGTGAAAATCCAAATGGAGGTAAAAATTGCTATGTCTTGATTTAAGGTAAAATTTGGAAAAGTTATGCCCTATAAACCCTAGATATTTTTTAAGCAGAGCTTTAACTTACAGGTTAAGAGAATGGATCCTTCTCCAAATGAGAAGTTTACAATATTAGAGGAAGAAAAGAGGCCTTTTGGCACCCCTTTTTACAAGTGACCCATGTGCATTCTGATCATTGGGAAGAGGAAGCTGCTTGAAATATAAATGTTGTGTTGACTCTGATTCTGACTTTAGTAGTTCAAAATCATGGGCCATGCCATTTCCTCATAAACGAGACTGCTTCTTTGAAATCACCTACAGGGATTGTCTACTCTTCAATGCAAAGTGAAGAAAAATGGGTCACACTATTCACTGTTCATGCCTCTTGATGATCAACTGCAAACACTATGTCAACTATTGGAGTAACTCCTTGAGTTGACACTTCCCTCTATCACTTGGACTATTTTGTCCATTTTTTCACTTGGTTATTTTGCCCCTTCTTGGCTTCATCTTTCTTCTAGCCTTAAGCCATTTGAATTTCTTTAGGCTCACGCTTAGGTATATGAAGATCAATAACTACTTTATTGTCACAACTTTGACATCCTCAGGCCCATCATCCTTATTAGCAATTTGTTCATGCCTTTCCTGCTTGCCTTGGCCATTTGTTGCTAATTTCAATAAGTGACACATGGCAGCTTCTACTCTCTTTAGCAATAATACATAAGCATTCGGGACTCATTCAGATTCATCATGGATGATGACACTTGGCAGCTTCCACTCTCTTTAGCAATTCGTCTAGGGCCCGCCATAGTTTTTTGTGAGATAAAAGGGAGAGACTACAGATGTTGACACTTTTTGGCTTCCACCAATATTTTCAAGGGACACATGGCACATTCTGTTGCTCTTAGAAAATATGTCAAATCCTTCTGCATTTTCCACTTGGTGCCCTCCATGGAACTCTGAGGGAAGCTTGTTGAAGGGAGCTTTGGGGACTCAGATGTAGACACTTGTCACACTCCACCAAGTTTTACAAGGGACACATAGCATGTTACACTACTTTTAGGGGAAAATTATCATGTGTCCTAGTAGATGACACTTGGCAGCATCTGCTTTTAGGGTTTTCCTAGTATAAAATTGACGTTCATAGTCCTGTCACCCCTTGGAATTTCTTTAGCCTTTTCCTTTCTTTTGGCTTCTTGTCTTGAACTCCCCTAAAGGGAAGATGACCCTTTAGCTTTTGGAGAAGTGTCCTTCATTTTGGCCGAGAGCCCCCCATAAGGGCACCTACCCTTTAGGGTCCTTTGGTGGCCTTTTCCCTTTAGCTAATTTTTGTGGACACTTTCTCATGGACTTTTTCCCCATAGACTTTTTCTCGTGGACTTTTTCTAGAATTTTTGTCTAAAGGAATTTCTTCAGACAAAGGTCTAAAAGAAATCATTCTATGCCTTAGTCTTTCTACTTGCTTTTCTTCGGCTTTCTTATTCATAGCCCTCCTGAATTCCTTCAAACAAAAAGTCCAAAGGAATTATGCCCTTGTCTTTTCTCTCAATTGCCTTTGAAAAGTGCCCTTCGAGAAAATTGGAAACAACCATTCCAAAGAGTAATTCCTTTGCCTTAGACAAATTTTTAAAAGAAAATTACCTTTTCAGCTTTTCTCTATGGCCTCTTTGCAAATGTTCCCTGCCCTCTATAAGGGTACTTGAGTCCCAAATTGCCCTCCATGAGGGCACCTGAAATGGTCCATTTTACACCTAAGTGTCAGGAACTCATTTTTGCTTGTAGATTCCATAGAAAAATTCCCTACAAAGTTTGTAGAAATGACTGTAGAGTTCATAGAAACACCTGTGGAGTTCATCAAATCACCTATAGAGTTTGTAGAAACACCTGCATAATCCATAAAAATCCATACAGAGTCTGTAAAAATCCCTGCAGAGTTTGTAGAAACTTCCAAGACTTGTGTAAAATGAAAAATGTACTATCTTAGAATATCAAGGGAAAAAGGGGGGACCAATTTTGGCCTATAAGACCAAAATGGTCAACAAAAACTAAATTAGCTTGATCCCTCTTCAAAGTATTGGTTTATAGGTAGCATACCTACACACAGGGTTTGAATTACATCTAACCCATTCTATCTCTTTCCCAAATTTCCATTTAAGTTCAATCATAAACCTCTCCTAAGGTTTTTTAAGACTAAATTAGACACATAATGAACTTCACAAACTTCTAGGCCTAAAAAATTCATAAACAGGGTAACATAAGCTTATCAAATAGAACCTCAGGACAATAACACCAAAATAGGACTAAAGTGATAAACAATAGGGTGTCCACTTTTATAAATCCTATCCAAACTAAAAACAATGTTTAAAAACCTATTCTCTCATATTTTCTAATCCTGCTCCTCTAACATTAGGCCCTGTCTCAATCTGGATCAACCAGAATAAGCTAAGTTCTATTTTCTTTCACTTCTTGCTATATTTAGAAAAAGGAAAACTATTATCTATTTACATAAATTAGTATCTTAATTATTTCATATTACTTGCTAATTTACTTTGCTGAGATCCATTTATAATTTAACAATTAAACCCCTTTATTCCTAAAATTAATAAAACATTTGGTGAACCTGACTTACTTCAAATTTTTGCACAAAAAGCTTAGAAACCCTAGGGATAATTATTTATAAAATTTTCTCCATAATTTCCTTATTTTTCATCAATTTAAAAATAAAAAATCTACCAATTAATTGTAAAAATACCACATATTTTGTTTAAACCCTAGTTTGGACATACTAGGTGCTTTTTTCATACAAACATTTTTCAAACACTATGAAAAATATATTGCTAATTTTAGAAATATTTTTTGATTTTTCCTAAATTTTTCAAGAAAAATTCTTCAAATTTCTCTAAAATTTTCAAACTATTACATTAATTTTTTTTAAATTATTCAAAACCCTAGTTACATCAACTAAACTCCTCATTATTTTCTAGTACTTTTCACATCATTTTTTGAAATTTTGGTTGCATATCAAGATCAAAAAATCAATTTTAAAATAAAAAATTCATAGTATTTTACACAAATATTTCTAAAAAATCCTTATTTTCATGTATTAGCACCTATTTGCTTCTTGAGGTATCACCTTAAATTCTTGGGAGCTCTGTATCCTTTCTATACATATTCTAGTTCCTTGTTTAGATTATCTTAGCTTAATATTTTATACTTTTATTCAACTTGTCATCCTTATGCCACCTAAGTTCCTTTCATCTTTTCCTTTGAGTTGAAGTGAAATACTTAGTGGAAATCCTCCTAAATTCACCCAGATTCCTATAACTCCACCATATACCATGGATATACAACTAATTCAGGTTCTAGTCATAGATTCTACACATCCAGATTATACCAATTTCAATGAGAATAATTTTGACAAAGATCAATATGTAAATAATAATGATGATGTACACACTGATGCTCATACTCCACCACATTGGACTACTAATCCACTTCCACTCATTATCGATAATGAATTTATACTCAACAAAGATTTGATTTTATAAATTTTAGAGAAAGACTTAAGGAATAGCCTAAAGATCGTATACTAATCTTACAATATATCATGGAAATTAAAAAGGATAAGCAAGTTGAGTCTTCCATTCCCATAAAGTAACTAGTTGAAAATGACACTATAGGGGCAACTATGTCTTAATTAACCCCTATATCAACCCAAACTTCTTCTATACCACAAGTTGTAGCTAGTACATCCCTATCTCCTAATGTGGCAGCCCTTGTGTAAGAGATATTATCTTTTCAATCCAAGGTACAACATCTTAAGGTACCACTAGACCTACATAGGCATTGAATTCTTTTTCTTTACTACATACACCATTATCACGTCACATTACTTTTACACCCTTACCATCAGGTTTTGTTTAACCCAATATTACTCTTTATGATGGCAAGGGTGATCAAGAGATATATTTGAGAGCTTTTCATGCAACATGTTGGATTATGTACCCAATGACTATTTTCTTACCAAACTATTTCCATGGAGCCTAAAGGATTATGTTTTATAATGGTTTTATAGTCTACTAAATTAGTCAGTCACAACCTTCAAAATTTTAACAAACATATTTCTATCACATTTCAATATCAACATTGGTGACAATGTTTCATATGCACAAATTGCATAACAAAAACAAAGGTCAAATGAGCCCCTCATGGATTATGTTCTTAGATACAAGACTATTCAGGTTAAACTAACTAGTCCCATGGCTGATAAGAGCTATATGACATCTTAAAATAGAGCCTTCTATCATCATTGCCAATCTATTATGTTCAAAATATTCTCTTCCTTCTTTGAATTGTGTCATACACTTAAGGGAAGATAAGTCAAGATAATTTCAGTGGGAAAACTTAAGTATTCAAGTATCTTCGACATAAACAACAAGAGTAATAGAAGAGTCCCATATAAGGTCAAAATTAGTGACAATAAGAATCAAAATCAACTATTAGTCAATGTAGATTTAGATCCCTCTTAGCATGTGGTTTTATTATCGCCTCATCATCATGTATTTACCAATTTACTAGTTTTTCCAACTAGGGTTTTACAATAGTTAATGGAATGTAACATCATCACTCTCCCTCCTATCTAGGAACTAGATCCAACAAATCCTCTTCCTTGAAGATATGATCACCATGCATTTTATTATTTACATAGGGTACCAAGCCACACCACAAATAGATGCATCAGTTTGTGACATGAGATATAGGACTTGATAGATGATAATCTACTTGATTTGGGCACTTCCATTGAGCCTCCAAAGACAAATACAACATAATATAAATCTTTGAAAATATTATTACATCCATTTCCATAACATTTAAAACAAGAGAAAGAGTATGAATAAAGTGTTCATTATGCATACCATACAGATCCTTCACTAGCTAAATACCAGACACCTTCAGTTGTGGCACATCCATTGAGAGGTATGATAGGTGTGTATGAGTCTAGAGTTCTAGCCAAGATTTTGATATAATTTTTAGATTAGGATATTTTGGAGGATAATATAGGCTATAAATCACTTTTTATTAGAGCACATATTCATAATCAACCTATTTGTAGTGTACTCATTGACAATGGTTCCAGTCGTAACATGTGCACCTTAACATTAATTTAGCATTTGGGTTATTCAAAGCAAGATATCACTCTAAAAGACATAGTTATCAGTGGTTTTAGTGGGTATATTCAAATTTCATTAGGTGAGATAGTACTTCCACTACAAGTTGGTCTTACATATGTGGCCACCCCATTCATTATAGTTCCCAGTGTAGGAGTTTTTGACATATTACTCAGTCAACCATAGATCCAAAAATTTAGGGTAGTACATTCTATAGTTCATAGATGCATGAAGTTAATTCATGATAATTAGGTTATCATAGTTAGTAGAGTTCTTTTTGAGTCACCATTCCCCACTTTAGATCCATCTACTAGCTTACAGTCACTAATTTTAGTTCTTCCACCGGTTTCAGTTTCTACCCTGGTTTTAGTATAGCTTCCACTTTAGATCCAACCATAGTTGTAACATCCATCACCAGTACAAAGGGTTTATATACCCCTATAATTTTAGGATTGTAGACAACTCCTAAAAATAGTATTCACACCTAGAATAGTTACATTGAGATCTTATATAGCTACATAAAGAGCACCTATTCATAAATCCCCTTCTACTTAAAGATGGATCCCTAAGATCCCTATAGTTGTATCCACTTCTCAAATTTACAAGGGAACCCAAAATTTACAATCCACTTTGGAGATTTTAGAATATTTACAAAATACATATATTTTAGTTTCACAATATCAAACATACTCTTATGTCTCACGATCATGCATGATTTAGTTATTCGATATAGGACACCATGATAGGGAATCTCATCAGAGACTCATCGATTAGCATTGTTTCTTCCTAGTTTTTCTTGTACATAGTTTATATCAAAATACAAAAACATTAAAAACATATCAAAAATACAAAAAACACTTTTATCGTGTGCATCATCCATGCTTTACATTACTACTAGCATGTTAGGACTTCCATTTGTTGTTTCATGCTATTGTATGTTTATTTTCTACATTACCATGCTTCACTTGATCTTATTTGAGTGTGTACAGTGACATCCAACTCTTTGGTTACTTCATTCTACCCACTAAGGGTAAACTCCTAATTCTATAGTCAAGACACACATTGATATACATACCCATTGGGGGCATCTTGTACTTTACTACACCATCCAGGTTATGTCATTCCTCCACTACGCACTTTGAGTTATCATGCTAATGTACATTACTTTATAGCTTACACAAATTACTATATCGACATTTCACTAGTATCTAACACTTATGTATCTCTTAGAATATACCTATCTTGTACTACACATGTTTTTCCTACTTTTATATTTCCTTTGATTAGTTAGATGAGTTTGTATCTTTCTAGCTATTACATGCTTTCTATGCTTGCTTAGTGTAGTCTGTGTGATTGTATTTTCCAATTCCTGTTTGACTCCTGCTTATGCCTTAAGACATTTGACAATTTCCTTTGATTTTATTCATGTGTGTGCCTTAGGAAATTTTTTAATGTCCTTTTTTTGTCCTCTTTTATGTGCCTAAATCCCTTGTGCCAGCTTTGCTTGTTTCACTTGTATGTATCTATGGCATTTGAACATGCCTTCCATGCTTATTTTCTAGTTTGAGTGACATGTACCCATGTCCTTTGTTTACATGGGCCCTTGGTCATCCTTGTATGCTTCTTACTTATTAATTATTTACTTGATTGCTTATTTTCTTATTTGCTTTTCAATATGTGCAATGCCATGAACCATATCATGCATTTCCCTTGCCTTCTTAGATGCCATGATGAACATCATTTTCCATCCCCCCTTGACAACTAATAACTAATAACTAACATCTAACATTACCAATTCTAGTTCAATACATTTCACATGATTTTACATTGTTATATCTATCTAGGCATTACCCTATTGATGTAATAATTGCTCAATACAAACATTGTTATATCTAGAGATATCTTGATAAATATCATTGTTATATCATGTATCTATGTAGCTTAACACACTTATAGGGCTCTTCTCTTTTAAGGGAAGTCATTTCAAGTTTAATAATTCCTACCCTAAAAAGAGGGGGGAAAAAATAGGGGTTTGTCACAGAGATCAAATCTCCTAATAGTCAAAACAACAATATTTAGGCCACTCAATGTAGAATCTAGAGGTCAAACCAATCAAAATAGAACAAAAATAATGATAGTTTTAGATCAATAAATAGTTTTTAGAGTAGAAAATAGTGCCAAAAATGAATAGTAGTGCCAAACATAGGGGTGTCCACATTTTGGCATTCTTATCTAGGTATAAAAACACTCATTTTTTCTAGAAATAGGCAAACAATTTAGTTTAGGGATAGTCTTTACACTTTTAGATCAGTCAAATTCAGTAGTTTCAATATAGTTTTCTTATATATAGGGGTTATAATACATGGCATGATGATTCTCACTTTAATTTTATATTAGGCAGTTGACATAACTTCTAAATCAAAATACTTGTTATAGACATCAATGATTGGGGGAAATGTGTTTAACACATTGATCTTCTTTTATTTTCAAGTTTAGTTTATTCCAAGCATTCTCAGTAGTTATGTGCCTTACTCCATTTGAAAGTGGTTGGCATCACTTTCAAATTGAAATTTCATATAATTTTAACTTTTTAAGTACTCAAGTTCCTAAGTTGGCTTTCATAGAAGCCTAGTACATCAGTTTTAAAGTGGCTTTCACACAAGCCTAGCCTCCATTATAGCATACATTCAGCCTATCCATACTACATTGTTAGATTTTTATCACATCCATGGGATTCATGAGCCATTTTATAAGACATATATTCTATATCGATATCACTTCATATCTTCACTTCATGGGGCAATGATGGAGCCAAAGGATTAGCTAGCCTTTATATCCTTGATTCACCTATTCAAAGGGATTGGACACACAGTCCATACATTGATTAGTACATGCATGATTCATTAACTTCACTTAGTTGGCAATGACAGAGCCAAAGGGATATCTTTTTCATTTTTGAGCCACCTTTTAGTGAATTGAGCAATCAGCTTCATTCATGATATTACTCTTGATTCAACACATACTCAGCACAATCTAGCATAACCTAGCATCACAATAGGTTTTGTCTTGGTTCACGTACTTGATGAAGTGTATTCAATATTTTCTCTTTATCTTACTTAGATTTTATATGTTATTATTTTAGATATAGTGTATCTATTAAGAACTAATCTATTTTATGTTTTCATTTATAGATTCACACTTCATAGTGTGCTCTCTCTATGCACATCCAACATCACATAGCTTCATGAGCTTCTCCCTTACAGACAAGTTTATGTATGCTTTGTTTTTTTCCTTTATCTTATTATTTCTCTTTGTTACATCACTATAATAAAGGGGGGGAAATGTAGTCATAAATCTCAAAATTGGATGACTTAGGCATGGCTAATGACACCCAACCCATAGGTCCTCCTTCTTTCTCACACAACCCTTCTAGGCTATTCTTTCACTAATTTTTCATCTAAATCCTTTTAGACTTAGATATTTTAGACCCAATAATCCATTTAAATCTAATATATATTCCCTGGGTTCTCATCCCCTTGGGATAATAGCACCCAAATTGGATAAGAGCACTGGAACCCAATGTGTCTTATTTTTAGTGTTGTTGTCCAAGTGCATTTTTACCTCTAACAGTCAAATTTTCTTAAATCCTTATCTTTTTCTCTATTATCCTAATACAAGTTAACCCATAATCATTAATTACCCTATAAAATTCCATTCAAAGTCCATTTATAAAGGTTGACACTCATTCATAGGAAAGAAGCAAGAATACAATCAAGAACACTCAATCACTCTTCCATATTCTCTACATATAGCCTTCCAAGAGAATTTTAAGCCTATTCAAGTACTCATACCAGTCCCTAATCATCCAAAGTACATCTAGTTTTGAATATAGTTTCATACATCACACATAATGTCACCAAGTACTTCAATAGGAGAACTAAATTAGCTTGATCCCTCTTCAAAATATTGGTATGTAGGCAATGTGCCCACACATAGGGTGTGAAGTGCATCCCGTGTATCCTTTACACACTAACCCCTTCTCTCTCTTTCCCAAATTTTCATTAAATTTGAAGTACAAATAGATCTTAATAGTTTTTTAAGACTAAATCAAACACATAATGAGCTTCATAGACTTTTAGGCTTAAAAATTCATAGATAGGGTAACACAAGCCTACCTAATAGAATCTAGAAATCTTTTAGCATCAAGATAATAGCTCTAGAATAGGACTATAACACTAGATAGTAGGGTGTCCACTTTTTTCAATATTTTCCAACTTAAAAAATAAGTTCAAAAACTTATTCCATCCTATTTTCTAGTCCTGGTCCTCCAACATCACGTCCTGTCTCAGTGTAGATCAACTAGAATAAGCTAAGTTCTATTTTTGTTATCACTCCCTATTGTATTTATAAAAAGACAAAAATAATATCTATTTATATAAATTAGTATCTAAATTATTTCATATTATTTACTGATTTACTTTTCTCATACCCATTAATAATTTAGGAATTAAACCCCTTTATTCCCAAATTAATAAAACAACTATATAGAATAGGCCATAAAGGACTATTTTTAGCTACTTGATAGGTCTATACAAGGTGTAAGGGATATAAAATTGACATGTATAATATGGAGGAGGTCATCTAACTGAATCACATGCTTATTTTGGGTTTGACATGTGCAAGAAGCCTATAGAGTCAATTTTCAATCGCTAGGTAGGGAGGCCTAATTAAGGCCTAATTAGGAGAGATAAAATCATAAAAAGGATATCTCCACTAAATTTTGATTATTAAATTAAAAATTAATTTTGAACTCCATATAGGGTCCCAAAATATGCCTTTTAATTCTTAAATCCATTCATACAACTCCCTTTACAAGGAGGTTTGCATGATTTTAGGACTATAAGAAATGAGGCCTAATTGGAGATTTTGATAGAGATAAAATTATTGGGGTTAGTTTGAGACCAAAAAATGTATTATTTTAGGTTTTATATGATTTAATTAGATCATATATGAAGATAGGATGATTTGAGTAAGAATTCAAGTTTTGACACTTGTATGCAAGGTTGGCCTAAATAGATGAAGAGTCCTCTAAACACCTAACAAGATAATGAAGTGATATGTCAAAGAGAACCTAAGGATATCAGTTGAGAGGTGTCAAAAGAATATCAAATATGAAATATAACCTGATCTAACCATTGATAAGGCCATTTTTCTTTCAACATGCCAAGGTAAAGGGCAATTTTTAAGATGCTAGTCAAGGTGTCAAGTCAAGCTCTAACTCCTATGCCATATGGAAGGTTGGAACAAATTTAGGAGTGAGACAAAAGGATTTATAAGTATTTTCATTATTTTTACATAACATCCTTTCTTTTTATAACTCATATGGATATTTTTCAATCTTCTTCTGCTATGCCCCTCTCTCTCTTCATAATTCTTTATATAAGCAACCACTTTTGGCTTTGTAAAGGATCCTCCACCTAAGTATGGAGAATCCATTCTCATTTGAATCCTTTTATCAATAAATAAAAATGGTTTAAATTCTCCATGGACTATCTTAATGTGCATTTTATACTAGTTGATCTTGCTAAGTTATAGATTCACTTCCTTGGCATGTTGTCCTTGTTAGAATTCATATTCATTTTTAAAAGTCTTGTATGGGTCTCTTGAAGTGTTCAAGTGAAGTGTTTATGCTTTTATAGATTTGTCTATTTAATAGTTTCATGTCATGACCTATTGTTTAGTCTTAATATCTCAAGTTTGCTTCACAAAGATCCATGAGAAATACTTATGTAGAAAGATAGATTTGGATTAGTGTCATGTGCAAGTTAGGCTCTTATTTGAGGTGAAATTGCAGTTGGTTGGTAGTGATAAATTTACATTTGGTGAATCACCTAGTTATGATAGGTTTATTTCATTTTTTCTCTATCCCTTTTCATCTCAACAAGTTAGTAGCATAGGTGATGATCTTGAATAGACATACCAAGGGATTTAACCCTTCAATCTAGAGGTATACCCCTAATATAGACAACCCCCAAATATAGGGGTAATCCCATTATTTCACTCAATTGGAGTTGGCTTTAACTACCTCTTAAAGGGTTAAAAATTGAGTGACAACAACTTTGGCATGTGTAATGAGACTTAAGGTCCAAATTTGTGGAAGAATTTTTGGTTGTTATTCTACCTATCAACCTTTAGAGGTATTCAATAAACACCAATGATGACTCTGAATGTAATCAACTATTTCTAAAACCCCATGTAATTATTGTGAAAATTAATTGATAATATCTTGTGTTTTATTTTGACTCATGATGTTGGAATGGCTAGGTATTAAGAGAATTTCTATTTTATACCATTGTATTAGCCTTTTCATAACCCCAACTATGTGCTTAGATAGCCATTTCAAGATTGTTACCCTCCTTATAAGTCATGGAAGTTCTATGGTCACCCTATTCTTCCTCTACATGAATATGATGTTGTTTAGAAAATGTTTGTTGAATAACATTAAGAAGGTTGTGAGGAAGGCTATGAGGAAAATGAAATTAATTTTGAATAAGATGTACGTTCTTATCATCCTTAACATAAATCCTACTATCCCTAAGATCCATATCAACCTCACTTTGATTATTATCAACCATGTGGTGAGTCATATCATCCATATGGCTGTCCTACATTCTCCTTATATAATTCCAATTATACACCTCATCGGTCTTACCATGACGTTCAATGATCAAAATTTTCTTTTCCTATTTCAATTCCATCTCAAGCCAAATCCTTGTTGACACTAATACCAAATATAATAAAATAGAAAAATGTGATGAGAACATGGGATACATAACTTTATGTGATCCATACTCATATAATAGAGAGGATGAGATAGTCAGTTTAAAATTTAATGAGTATGTAGAATTTAGTTGAAGAGGAAATCCAATATTCCATCAATGATGAGTAATATGAAATGATAAGTTATATCTAATGGTGGATAGACATATTAGTGAGGTTAGAGAATTAAGAAACCCAATCCAAGCAACGTCAACCATCATTTACTATTATTAGTCCTCCTCCTTTGACTTTGAGTCTTCCTTAATATATACCTATCCTTCATCAAGAAGGCAAGATCTTGTCACCTTGGAGGCCTTATTAGAATATTATTCCTAATTATACCATACTAACTCTTGTGAAAAAATCTAACCTATGCAATAGTCTCCCTCCATCCCTAAGCCCATTCATGATCCATCCACTACACCTTATACTCCATCTACAACACATTAACTTATCCATCACCCTCCAACCATTTCCCTCCTTGAATAATAACCTATACTATGATAATTAAGTGAAGAGGATCAATCTATAGTTATAGCTGATGAAGAATAAAAATCAAGTGTCTATAATGAAGATTTAACTTTGGTACTCCCCTTAGTGAAGACAAACACAAATCAATCTTATTGAGTGAAGAAAGAGATTATCTAAATCATTTTGTATCTACCCATGCAAATACTTCCAAGATTTATACCTTGGCCAATGAAGAGGTTGATCAAGACATGGAAGAGAGGGTGTTTAAGTGAAATATCACATTAGCTGAGTTGGTTGAATCTCATGAGCATGATCAAGAGATTGGTTTTTAAAAATTAATAGAAAACAAAGTTGATGCTAAATCCATAGACAAAAAATATTTATGGAAAATGTTTAAGGAGATATGTGATGACTTTGAGGCTATTAAAAATCCTACACCTCTTACTCATTAGTTAGAAGAAGTTATTGAATATTCATTGCTTCTTGAAGGACAACATGACAACCTCTAAAGTACCAAGTTTGAGGATAATCCTATATGTCAAAATATGGACATGATTAAGATAAACACAAACATTAAAAGAGGTCATGAGAATATTGTTGAACCACAAGAGGAATTCACCTTTGTAGGTGATTGGTTTGTAGCTACTATTGTTTCATTTGAAAACATGCCAATAATTGGGGCAAGTATGAACGAGATGAAGACATAAATAATAAGGAACAAGAGATAACTTGTTTCATGTAATCCTTAATTTCATGGAGCAAGAGATTGTAGAAGCTTCCCATTCAATCTAGGAGGAAGAATTCATTTTTAGGTTAGTTGTATATAATTAGCTTACTTATTTTGTTTTTTGTGTTTCCTAAGTGTTTGATAGAACATGCATGATTCTTATTGATTTGTTTTATGTGTTTTCTTTGTTTGTGTATGTTTTTAAGGTCCAATCAATTTGTTATGTCATGATCAAGGTCTGATCAAGTTTGAAACTGAGTCTTAGTGACTCCATTTCCCAATGGAAGGATAAGGCTACTATTCCTTTTAGCATTGCAAGCATGTTACCCCTATGAATAGCCAAAATATTGAGCAAATTTTGACCTCAAGTTAAAATTGGTTATCCCCTCTAGGAGGGAACTTTCATAGTATTTTCATTTTCTCTTGTCATGCTTTATAGAGTCCTTAAAAGTCTTTAAAAAACTTATTAGCATTGTTTAAGGTTAGTTTGGATATGTTAATATAATATCTCATTTGGGTCATATACTGGTCTAGACATGTCATGGAGATATAAGTCTTGGTCAAGTGGTGCCATAGGTTTTTAGGAGTCTCTCAAGTTTATTTTATGTCTTAATTAAGATTTCATAACATTTCATGATATTTTGAAGTGTTTAAGGTTCATTTGTAAACTTGAAAATGGTGAAAACAAGTGAAAAGGTGATTTTTGGATAACATTTATGTATGTCAAAGTCCCATAAGAGATAAATAAATAAAAGACACCTTTTAAGGACCTTGGAGAAGTTACACAACTACCACACCTATCAACAAGTTAGACAAGGGTCAAAATCTTGAGTTTCAACTTGAAAGAAAAGAGTTAGCAGATTTATACGAAATTGTTAAATTAATTTCAAGGTAAAAACATTATATAGGTGTCCATTGAGATTAAATAGGTTATAAAAAATCATGGTAATAAGTTTCAAATCCAAAAGTTATACAAATATCTCTTTCTCTTCCATCATTCCATTCACAAGCTCTTGAAGATTATTTTCAATTACATGGTATAGGTCATATAAGTAGAGTTGGGGGATAATATTTTATCAAAATCTTAGGACCCCTATGAGATTATAATTTTTTTATTGTTCATTATATTTATCTCCTTATATTTATGAACAATAAGTAAGAATCTAGATTGCTTTTTTAAGGCTCAAATCCCCATAAGCTGAGTTTTGTGTAACTCAAGTACAAGTGTAAACTCTTTGGCTACATGAAACAAATTGAAGTGAGTTATAAAAGGTCTTTAAATGTACCATACACATACATCCACTGGTATGTGTGGATGGTCTTTTGGCAATAAATGTTCCTCTTACGCATAGTTTGAAAGTGACTAGAAATATTTATATGTTTTAGAGTTCTCTATATGGTATAATACATATAATTTATTACTAATAGTATTATATAATATTTAATATTAATTAATGTCCCTTTTTTGATATAAACATTTTGTACTAGTCCTAAAAGGTCACATCTTCATTCAACTTGTGGATTGTGTTCTAGTGTGCCCATGCAACAAGGTAATTTGAATGGGTCTGAGTATTTATTTACATAGATTTTAGAGTTGTAAATTCCTATTAATTATTTTTTTAAATAAATTAAATGTAATTTGAGCCCTAACAACCATACTTACACTTTTCAATTTCCAAAACACAGGGTTATAGACCTACAAGTCTGTAGACTTATAGGTCTCAAACTTCAAGAGAAATTTAATAATGTTAACATTAAAATTTGAATGTCTAGGCATGAAAACATGGCGGTGTTTCAAATTTAAAAAATTACATAGACTAATGAATATTTCCAAGCACCTAAAGTCAAATAAATTTGATGACAAGTTAACAAACCTAATGTTTCTACACACAACTATTTATGTGGATAATAAAAACAAAGTTTGTGAAATGCCCTAAATATGATACCATACTTAAAGTTAGTGAGGATGATCTCCTAATGAGGATAAAACATTGATGATATATCATGGGGTAGTTGAAAAAATTATAACTCAAGATCATATGACCAGAGCCCTTTGATGACAACCTATAACCACCTAAGTTGAAGAATGCCTTAGACAATGATGTTGATGGATTTTAGAGTTTTAGGAAAATTAAAAAGGTTTAAATATATCAAACACAACATTAAAAATCCATTTGGAGATTTAGGTAGTGATAAAAGAAGGTCATGAAACCCCTAAAACATAATCAAACCCTCAAGTATAGTCACACTATCCTAAATAGACACCTACAGGTCTACTAGGCAATGTAGGTGAGTTTCAAGATGAAAGAAGGAAATATTTCATGAAATAAATGGGTTTAAAATCATTAAAGTCATTTTTAAGGTCAAACTAGTGAAATTACTATAATTTAAGTCAAGATAAATCCAATAAGGGTTAGATAAGGTAGAATACATAGGCCTAAAACACTCAGGTACATGTCTCGATCTAAGGATAGAAGATAACAATTTAAATTTATATGAAATGGGAGTTGAAACTTATATATTATAATAAAATACTCTAAATTATATTGGTTACTAATAAGTTACATGACAAGTTTCAATGTTTTCTTCCAAGTCTACAGACCATTCCAAATAAATACACACAGGTAGTTTTTCACCTGTAGGACTGCTTAAGTAACTAAGGTTTTTCCAAAAACAAATATTGTGGTATATGAGTGTTTGAATATTATAAATTAAATAAAATTTATAAATTCATTGATATCAAATATTTCTAAGTAAGGATGTAAAGTCAACAATCTTAATACTATACACACAGTTCTACATATGTTGACAAAATGAAAATGCTTGCTTGAAAAATCTTGATGTTTTTGTGAAGTGTGAGAGAAGGGAAAAAAAATTTAGGATGATTTACTGATGATATATGAGTAAATAAGGCCTTAAATTTCATTTAAGATAAAAATTTTGATGAAAACCCATATTTAGTCATATACAAGTCAAATTGAATGCACATACATATATGGGTAGACCTAAAGAGATGACTAGTCGGTTGGAGTTGGGATGAGACATTGAGAATCCTAAGGGGATGGTGAAGGTTATAAAAATTAATTTAGTGGGACATATACCTAAAATAGTGGAATAAAATATGTGAATACATTCGGATAGGGTATTCTAGATATGTTGGTTTAAGAACCCTAGGCCTGAGTGAATGAGACTACATGGGACTTAATATGAGAAAGGTGGTAGGAAGGTAATTGAAAGATGTTAAGGTACATGTATTAAACCTAATTTATATTTTTAGATCTAAATACAAACTCAAAATTTTCACTTTGAATCCCCAATTCTCCTAGACTTTAGTAGCACAACCTACCAACTTGTGAGGTTGTCAACTTTTGCTCATATCTCACATGACAAACTACATGGTGGGTCAATCTTTTAAGAATGAGGAGGAACAAGGAATAAGAGGAAAAAAATTAACATGGATAATTTTTAGGAGGTCATATAACTGAATCACATGCTTATTTTGGGTTTGGCATGTGTGGGAAGCCTGTAGAGTCAATTTTTAGTCTCTAGGTAGGGAGGCCTAATTGAGGCCTAGTTAGAAGAAAGAAAAGTAGAAAAAGGATATCTCCACTCAGTTCCTGATCCTAAAATTTAAAATGAAGTTTTAAACCCATTATATGTCACATAATATTCCTTAATATTATTATCACTATCTTTAAAACTCCTTACACAAGGAGTTTTGCATGATTTTAGGGCTACAAGGAATGAGGCCTAATTGGAGCTTTTAGTAAGTAAAAATTCTTGGGGTTAGTTTAAGGCCTCAAAATGGATTTTTTCAAGTATAATATGAGTTTAATATGACATCCATGAGGATAGGATGATCTGAATAATAAGAATTCAAGTTTTGACACATGTATGTAAGGTTGGCCTAAGGAGATGAAGAGTCCTCTAGACACCTAACAAGATAATGAAGTGATATGTCAAATATAACATGAGGAGATTATTTGATAGGTGTTGAAAATAGATAAAATATGTAAAATTAACCTTATATAACCATCAATAATTCTATTTTTCCTTCAACATGCCAAGGCAAATGGAAGTTTTCAGGAATCTAGTCAAGGTGTCAAGTCAAGTTCTAACTCCTACACCACATGGAGGGTTAAAGCATATTCAAAAGTGAGACACGTGGATTTGGAATTATATTCATGACTATTAAATAACACCCTTTCTTATTGTAACTCACATGGAAACTTATCAATCTTCTTCTACTATGCCCCTCTCTCTTCATAATTATCTATATAATCAACCACTTCTAGATTTTAAAAGGATCTTCCACTTGAGTATGATGAAGACCTGATCATTTGAAGACTTTGTGTATGCAAATAATATTTTTAAATTTTTATCACTTTTTGACACTTTGTATATTTTAGGAACCCATCGAGTCTCAATCTCTGTGAGTGTATGTCTTAAGGGGTGCACCAAGAAAGGGGTGGGAAGACCATTGGTGCTTCATAATATTATTATCCCTTTTTCCACTTGCCATATACACATTTTTCTCCTTAAATATATTTTACATAATCTTATTCTTATATTTTGTATCCATTCTAAAAAAAATTCATATCATTATCCTCCTTTTTCTTGCCTTGACCCCCTTTCACCAGTTGACTATACTAGGTTGACTGAGTCGACCCTATATAGTTCTTAGCTTATGATTACTATACAGGGTCAAATAGATTAACCTTGTATTATTTTTGGGTTTTTTCATTTGAGATTTTTGTTATCCCTTCAGCTGACCTAGCTTGGGACCTAATGATTTATCTCCTAAAAATGTACAGGGTCAATTAGGTGACCTCATACAACCAACATATTTGAAAGTATTTAGGGAAAGATATACCTATATATAAGTATATTTCCAACCATTTGATAATATATAAGTGAAAAACAATTATGAACTAGGAATTTGGCTAAGAATGGGAGATTAATATTGTGTTAGTGATAAACTAGATAAAGTAAATTGACAAACAACACACTAAACTAACATCCTCATGCCTAGTTAATAGGGTGAGCTTAATAACAAAAAAAATGACAAACACAAATAAAAAGTAAGGAAAAACATGAATCCTTCACCTTCATTAGATGTTCCAAATGATTTTGTAGTAGTGGCTTGCTTGGCTTGTGCTCATAAAGTCTTCATCAAAGGAGGATTGGTTATCTCCTCTTCTCCTTGGCATCTTGTGGCTTTGGATTGGCTTGGATTGGAATCAATTTGGATAGTAAAACTAATTGAAATAGATTTTGAAATCATTTTTGAATTATAAATTTGAATTTTCAAGACTTAAAATTCATGTGGCAAGGCCTCCTATTTATAGATTTTTGTAAATGGGTAAAATCAACCTGAACCATCCATCTCAAGATTGAGATGTATGGCCAAGGATTAATCTAATTTTTGAATTAAAATTAATAAACAGGCTCATCAATATTTGGGATAGAGGATAAATTAAGAGGTATGGGGGGTGTTGATGAGGCATGGGAGGCATGAATCTTGATATTTGTGGCATTTATGGCCTAGGGATGTCTTCCCAAGAAATGAGGTTAGCTGATGATGTAGATATTAAATATTCATTTATAAAAACAATTATTCAACAAGTTTGCATGGAATTATTAATTAGGCTTTAATTTGATTTAATTATCTCTTAAGCATAATTAAGCACTTTGTGCACAAATTATTCAAATTGATCAAAATGCCTTGTTATTGGTCCAAAATTTGAATGGATTGGAATTAGAATGTGATTTTAGATGCATTAAATCCATTATCCCATTTAGGATGTTTCCAAAACTAAATAACAAAGGCACATGTCTAATACAAGATATTTTATAGAAAAGAACAATCTAGAGCACCCAAGTGCAAAATTAGCATTTTGATCAAAATGAACTGATCAAAGTTAGCTATCCCATAAATTACATTACCCCATTTAATGATAACCTAGCCAAAATTGGCACTTGAATAAGTTAGTTTCAAATATTTTAATGTGATTTAGTGTTTTTAGGCCAAATTGTGCATTTTAGGTAGAAATTGGTCAAAAGCCTGGTTGAAGGTCATTGGTGACCAGATTTAGGTGTCTACAATTTGCACATATTTGGGAAGGCATTGCAAGATATAAGCACATTAATGTCTTATCAAAGAATTAAAAGGTCTTACATGCCCACAACTGCAATGATGATAAACTAACTTTAAGATACCTCCTTGAGGGACTAGTTAGCACAAGTAGGTTGACAAATGGTCCCTCAAAAAATAAGAAGTGAAATGAGGGGACCAAAAAAAGGAAAGATGATGGGGTGAAAACATAATGATATTGAAAAATTAGTAAAAATCACTAAGAATGCAAATGGGATGGTGTACAATGGTTTACCCAAAGGTGGTTATAGTCATTGTACCCTAATAGTGATAATGTGGTATGATAACACAATGATTTTACCAAAGGTAGTTATAATTATTGAGAAGATGGAGCTACCCTAGTTAGGATAGATAAAAAATATAACAATGTACTCCTATATGGGAACAAAACATAAAGTGGTGACAACATAATGATTTGACCAAAGGGGGTTATAATCATTGAGAAATGTAGGTGGGATAGTGTGAAATGATTTTACCATAGGCAATTATAATCATTGGACCTTGATTATGACAAAAATGACAAACTTGGTCAAGGATGATGATAAATTAACACATAGGGTAATGATGAATTAGAATAACCTACTAGTAGGGAGATGCTCATCTAAACTAATAAAGGTTGAAATTATTTTGTGGTTAATTAATCTATTTGGGATATGATTAAGATTGAATCAGGATGTCAGTGCTAAAGAGATGTTGATGTCACCATTTCTAAATAGATTTTTTGAAGCTAAACATTTTTGTAGCACATGTCAATATGCATCATGGTATAATAAGATCATGAGGACTTGGTCAAAATATGCATAAGGACTGATTCTCACAATCCAATACTCAATAGAAAATAATGCACCAATGATAAAAACCATGATGATAATGTAAACATATGAATATTGATGAATTTAAGTATAAGTGTGGGCAAGGAACCACCTATGAACACACATAAACCAAATCACGGCAACAATGCTGAAAGCAAACAAACAGGCAAATAAATAAACAACACAATATAAATCATACAAACATTGCCCCTAGAAAATAGGTGAGAACTTAACAAATAAACAAAATGGGGGAATAGAAGAAAAGGAATGGGGTGGCTAAGCTATCTCAATATACACCAGGCAAGTGGACACTACCTACATAGTTCCATGGATGCAATATCCAATAAAAACTTTAGGCTAAATGTAGTTCTCCCAAGGAATGGGAAGAGTATGATAACTAATGAAAACAAACAAAATGGATGTGATAGAAGAATATAAATAGTCTTGCAAATGACAAGTGTATGAGAGTTAAAGGCCAAAAAGGATGGGGAAACTAAGTGACAAGTGGTTTACTTATAACTTAGTAAGGGTTCCAAAAATCCATAAGGCAAAGAAATGGTCAATGTTTTTGGTTTTTTCTAATGATTTTCCAAATGTTTTTGGAATTTTTTGAAGTATCTCAAATTGATCAAGAATGATAAGATACTAAATGGTTCAAGCTTGTAAAATGGTGAGATAATTCAAACTTAGGTTTTTTTCAAAATGGTGAGAGCATTCAAACTTAGGTTGCTCAAAATATGGTGAGAGCATGGTGGAAAGGGTGATTGAACTAACCTCAACAAGTATCAAGCACTGCCTACATAGTCCCAGAGCAAGACCTTAAGTCATTATAGTTTTACCTTTATAATAGATGATCCAAGTGGATCCATGTACCATTCTATTTTTTAAAGTCTTCAAATTTTGGTCCAACCATTTGCACATCATAGAGTTTGTTGAGATCTTTCTAATGCTTCTTTCAGAATGCAAAACAGAGTCTAGATTCTCAAGATAAAGCTTGCTAAAGTATTCTTGTGACAAGGAAAAATGTGGTGGTGCAATCAGAAGAGGACACGTGACAATCAATGGGTGTCTAAAAATTTTGGGTGATTTTTGTCTTTGCATTTGCAAATTCCATAGAAATTGTGCATTTTCAAAGTCCATAGAAATTGTGCATTTGCAAAGTCCATACAAATTGTGCATTTGCAAAGTCCATAGAAATTGCACATTTGCAAAGTCTATAAAAATTGTGCATTTTCAAAGTCTATAAAAATTGTGCATTTGCATAGTCCATAGAAAATTGTGCATTGCCCAGTCTGTAGACAATTTAAAAATGATTTGTAATAGTTATTGTAATTAATATTTTGTAATATCATGCCCCAGCCACATGGGAGAGAAAATAGCCAACTTGCCACGTCACATGCCATGAGAAGGGGACATGAAGTTAGTGAATCTTCTAAGTTGGTAACCAACCAACAAACCTATGCTAAGTTTGGCATGGAAATCCCACCAAAAGGGTGGTCGGTAGATTCAAAGGAGGCTGCCTAACTATTAAAAGACTTGAAGCCATTTTGATTTCCCAAATGTGGGATAAAAGATGAGAATAAGGCACCCAAGAAGGAGGTTGATGCCTTGAACCTAGGACCTCTCATCCAAAATGATAAGCCCTTGACCACTTGAGCCATGAGCTTGGAAGTGATATAAGAGGGGTGAATTTCCACTTGAAGGGTATTAGATAGCCGACTATGTGTAGAGAAGTAAGAAGGTCAGAGATAAATTAATGATTTGTATGGTCGTGGGCCTTTATTTTTAGGTCTGAGAGATAATTATACAGGAAAGTAGAGACTAGGAAAGGTGAATTGAATATTTGAATTTAATTTGTAAGCCATTTTGATGCACAAATTAATGGAAATGGTCCTCACTTTGAATGGACCTGGAGACGTAGGTTGTTGAAGTTGAACTATGTTATCAATTTGCTGGTGATTTCTTTTAATTTGTATCTATTATTTTATAATTCTGATCTTTATTTATAATTCTAGTTATAATTTATTATTTCAAAATTTAAAGAAAATGTTAGACAATAGAAAGATCTTTTAAATGCAAAAGTGAGTTGTTCGAAATTGCCACACTTGCATTTTCAATTTTTGGATCAGATTTTTGGTATTAGAGTGGTTGTTATTTAATAGTGATTGCTAGTGTATGTTGACAGGGTCTAAATCCCAAAAGGGTGAAGGAGAACTCATTGAGTATAATTTGGAGATTGGCTCAAGGTGTGCTTCAAGGATCACCGAAGAAGAGATGGAATCCAAACAAGCTTTCCACCGAGCTTTCATGGAGATGAGAAGCATGGTTAAGGAATTATACTATGACAAACAAAAGAAATCTAAGAATGAGAAAGGTGATTCACAAGAATTGAAAGGTAAGGAAATTGAAAAACCTTCTTCATTGGATGATGGTAAAAAAATTTTAGAATCTCTCTCTTCACTTAAATTGGATATTAAATTTGAATTACTAATGTTTAATGGTGAAGTTAATGCTAAAAAGTTGGATAATTGGGTCAAGCAGATAGAAGTTTATTACAGGGTCCAAAAGATTGTATGGGATGAATCAAAAATCCATTTGGCTACTCTTCATATGGGAGGCACAGCTCTCATCTGGTGGGAGAGTAAGTTGAATGAAACCGAGCTTCAAAAAGGTAACTCAATTTCTACTTAGAATGAATTTGTTGAAGGACTCAGAAAGCAATTTTATCCTTTAGGCTATATGCAACAAGCCATGATGGATTGGAAAATTTTTAGACAAGGAAAAGGCCAAAATGTTTAAGATTATACATAGGAACTTAGGAAAAAAATCTTTACTTTTGAATGTTCCTAATTACACACAAGAAACACTACTAAAATATATAGGTGGGCTACATAGTTACTTAAGACATATGATTCTTATATTCAATCCCACTAATTTAGATGAAGTATGTGTACAAGCCACTCATTTAGAGGCTAGAGGAAAATAATCAAAAGAATCTCTTCCTAAAGTTAAAATTAAGCAATCTAATGTTAAGCAATCCAAAGGGGAAAGTTCATCAAGAAAGGGTAAATAGAAATCCACTTTTATTGTTAAAAAAGAAGGAAAACCATTTTGTAATCATTGCAAGAAAAATCATGATGAGTCTAAGTGTTATAAACTACACCCTGAGTTAAGGCCTAAAAGGTTTCAAAAGAAAGAAAAGAAGACTAATGCTATGGTTCAGGACTTAGGTTCAAATTCAGGTGATGAAACTAAGATCACATCTATGGGATAGCATAATGATTTTTTTTTAGTTTCTAGCACCAAGTAATCAAATGATGCATCTTCTTCTAAATAGAATTATGTGCATGTTGATAAAAAAAGAAATGAATTGTTCCACATTAGAGTTGTTTCAAAACATACTAAGATTAATACTCTATTTGATAGTGGTTCACAAGAAAATTTAATTTTTGAAGAGGTTGTTAAGAAGTTAGGCTTACAAACCAATCCCCATCCAAAGCCTTATCCACTAGGTTGGGTGTGTGACAATGTGAAGCTACAAGTCTCACAAACTTGTAGACTGAGGTTTGCCATCACATCCAATTTCGTAGATGAGGTTGAGTTGGATGTTGTCCCATTGGACATTAGTGGGACTATTTTGGGAAGCCCATATATTTATGATAGAAAATCAATCTTTTATAGAGAG
The DNA here is from genome assembly GCA_037957365.1 of Torreya grandis. NCBI lineage: Eukaryota > Viridiplantae > Streptophyta > Pinopsida > Cupressales > Taxaceae > Torreya > Torreya grandis. The sequence goes on from JARHVA010005330.1 coordinate 875,411, forward strand.
GAGAATAAGTACTTGCTTGTTAAGGAAGGCATTGAATATATAGTCAGAGCACATCACATTAAAATAAGTCTTTCCTTGGTTATAGTAGGGCAAATGAAAAGACTAGTTAATTCAAGCAAGCCTTTTTATCTCATTTTGATTAAGTCTAAGGAAAAATAATATTATCAAGCCTTAGAAAATTGTGATCCTAAACACAAGAATGAATTGGTTGAAATCATTTCTACTTATGATGATGTATTTCAGGATCCTAAGGGTTTGCCCCCTAAAAGGGAAGTTCAACATGAAATTCAGCTATTGCAGGATTCTCCTCTCCCTAACATTGGCATGTATAGGTTATCAATGGTAGAAAATGAGGAAATAAAATAATAGGTAATGTATTTATTAGATAGAGGTATTATTCATCTAAGTTCATCTCCTATTGGTTTTCCCATTATTTTGGTGCCAAAGAAAGATGGCACTTGGCAAATGTGCATTGATTTTTATACCTTAAACAAAATTACTATTATGAATCATTACCCTCTTCCTCATATTTATGATTTATTGGATCAATTAAAACATGCTATTTATTTCACTAAGTTAGATTTGAGAAGTGGATATCATCAAGTAAGAATTAGTGAAGGTGATGTTTGGAAAACTACCTTCAAAACAAAACAAGGATTGTTTGAATGGCTTGTTATGCCTTTCGGGTTGTGTAATGCGCCAGGCACATTCATGAGATTGATGAGTGATGTTTTTAGATAGTTCCTTGATGATATTTTATAGTCCACTTAGATGATATACTGATTTTCAACAAGTCTTGGGAAGAGCCTGTGATCCACATTAAGAAAATCATGGATGCATTACGAAGGGAAAAACATTATTTAAAAATGTTAAAATGTGAATTTGGCAAGACCTCTTTGATATAATTGGGTTACATTCTAGGACATGGTGAATTGAAAATAGATCCTGCAAAAGTGGCAGTCATTGTTAACTAGCCTACACCCACTAATACAACTAAAGTTAGAAGTTTTCTTGGTGATGTAAAATTTTAGAGAAAGTTTATTGCTCAATTTTCATATATTGCATCACCTTTGCATTATTTGACAAGTGTGAAATAGGTCTTTCAGTGGGGAAGCAAACATTAAAAAGCCTTTGACACTTTGAAATAAAAGATAAGTACTGCTCCAGTCTTGGCACTTCCTGATCTACAACAACTATTTGAGATCGAGATGGATGCAAGTGAGTATGTTATGGGAGCCATTTTAATGCAAGGTAAGAAAACAATTTTTTATCATTCTGAAACTTTCATAAGTGCGGTAAGAAACTTTCATAAGTGCGGTAAGAAAATATCCCACTTATGATAAGGAATTGTATGCCTTGGTTTAAAGTGTAAAAAAATGGAAACATTAATTAATGGGAAAAGAAATAATTATACATACAAATCATCAGCCCTTATAGTATCTCCAATCACAAACTAAGCTACAACAGTCTAGACATTTTCATTTGATGGGTTTCTTACAACAATTTCATCTTGTGATTAAGTATAAAAAAGGTATTCAGAATAAGGTTACAAATATGCTATCTAGGCCTCCTATGGTTGTTTCATCTATTCTTTTACAACATGGTTCTTTGACTCATGAGAGTTATAAAGAACAATATGTTAATGATCTTGATTTTTAGGATGTCTATAAAGACTTAATGAGTAGTAGACAAGTAGAAGAATTGGACTATCATGTACACAATGATATTTTCTATCATTTGGGTAAACTTTGTATACCTCAAAATGAGAGGGTGCACATGATTAGAGAAGCACATACTTCTCTTATTTCTAGTCATTTTGGAGTTGTTAAAATGGTTGCACATTTGAAAATGTATTGTTATTGGCCCCATATGTAGGAAACTATTGCCAAATATATTAAGGGATGTACTCTTTGTGCCACAAACAAACCTAGTAACAAAAAACTAGGACTTTACACTCCTCTGCCTATTCCTACTCACCCATGGGAAAGTATCTCCATAGATATTGTGGGGGTTTGCCTATGACACAAAGAAAACATGACTATTTATATGTGGTTATGGAAAGATTTAGCAAGATGTGTGTTTTTATTCCTTGTACTAAGGAAATTATTGGGAAAGGCACTACACACTTGTTCTTTAAACATGTATGGGTTCATATTGGTTTACCTACTTCAATCATTTTTTATCAAGATTCTCAATTTATTGGGGAGTTTTGGTTAACTTTGTGGGGACTAATGGACACTATATTAAAAAAGAGCACTGAATTTCATCCACAAACCGATGGGCAAATAGAGGTTGTAAACTAAACTATGGTACATTTGCTTAGGGGATATAGTAATAAACATCCAAAGTTATGGGATGAACAATTGTGTTACATACAACATGCATATAACTGGGTCTTCATTATTCTACTATAAAATATCCATTTGAAATTTGTTATGGATACTCTCATAAATATCCTCTAGATGTTTGCTATGGATAGGATATAGCTGTTAGTAAACCAAAAGAAGCCATTTGAGCTAAGAATTCTAATGAACAAATATAGCTCATACATCAGACTGCTCATACTCAATTGGAGAAAAGTCAAGCCAAGTATAAAGATAGACATAACAAACATCGTGTTGATCACCAATTTGTTGTAGGTGATATGGTATGGCTTCACATTAGTAAGGAAAGACTGACAGGTGAAGGTAAAAAGTTGAAACCAATCCAGTATGGTCCTTTTTAGATTATGGAAAAAATTGGTACAAATGCTTTTCGATTAGATTTACCATCTTACATGTAGATTTATTCTATTGTAAATGTGTAAAATCTAAAATTATATGAGCCTCCAATGATAATTGATCGTGATGAAAGCGTATCCATTCCTTATGTTGATGATTTTACTCTTGAATATCTAACGAATGATAGGAAGATATTATTCTTGATATGAATGTACGGACTTCATGAAGAGGTGATGTTGAATATCTTTGTGTTGGTCTAAAAGGGATGCACCCAAACAAGGCTAAATGGATGGAAGCCAAAAGGGTGAGGGAGAAATACTCTCACCTCATTACCAATTAATTTCAACTTTCAAAGGTCCAAAAGTTCCTAGTGGGGAAGAGTGATCCAAGTGGATCCATGTACCATTCCATTTTTGAAAGTCTTCAAATTTTGGTTGAACCATTTGCACATCGTAGAGTTCATCGAGAGCTTTTTGACACTTCTTTTGGAACACAAAATAGAGTCTAGATGTTCAAGATAAAGCTTGCTAAAGTATTTTTGCGACAAGGAAAAATGTGGTGGTGCAATCAGAAGAGGACACATGGCAATCAATGGGTGTCTAAAAAATTTGGGTGATTTTTGTCTTTTCATTTGCAAAGTCTGTATAAATTGTGCATTTTCAAAGTTCATAGAAATTGCACATTTTCAAAGTCTGTAGAAATTGTGCATTTGCAAAGTCCATTGAAATTGTGCATTTGCAAAGTCCATTGAAATTATGCATTTGCACAGTCCGTAGAAAATTGCACATTGCCCAGTTTATAGAAAATTTAACAATGCTTTGTAATATTTATTGTAATTAATGTTTGGTAATATCATGCCCCAGCCACATGGGAGAGAAACCAGCCAACTTACCACGTCACATGATGTGAGAAGAGGACATGAAGTTAGCGAATCTTCCAAGTTGGTAACCAACCAATAAACCTATGCTAAGTTTTGCATGGAGATCCCACCAAAAGGGTGGTCAACAAATTCAAAGGAGGCCACCTAACTATTAAAATACTTGAAACCATTTTGATTTCCCAAATGTGGGATAAAATATGAGAATAAGGCACCCAAGAAGGAGGCCGACGCCTTGAACCCAGGACCTCTCATCCAAAAGGATAAGCCCTTGAATACTTGAGCCATGGGCTTGGAAGTGATATAAGAGGGGCGAATTTCCACTTGTAGGGTATTAGACAGCTAACTATGTGTAGAGAATTAAGAAGGTCAGAGATAAATTAATGCTTTATACAGCCTTCGGCCTTTATTTTCAGGTTTGAGAGATAATTATATAGGCAAGCAAAGACCAGGGAAGGTGAATTAAAGACTTGAATTTAATTTGTAAGCCATTTTGATGCACAAATTAATGGAAATGATCCTCACTTCGAATGGACCTAGAGACATAGGCTATTAAAGCCGAACTCCATTATCAATTTGTTGGTGATTTCTTCTAATTTTTATCTATTGTTTTATAATTCTGATCTTTATTTTTAATTCTGGTTATAATTTCTTATTTCAAAATTTAAAGAAAAATTTCGAAAATAGAAAGATCTTTTAAATGGAAAAGTGAGTTATTCAAAATTTCCACACTTGCATTTTCAGTTTTCAGATCAATAGAGGAATTTGACTAGTGTAGCAGTCAATTCAAACAAAATAGGCATAGTTGGTAAAAAGGCATAGTATGGCATAAGAAGTGACAAGTTGGTATGTCAATTCTCAATAAACAAATGTTTCCCCTATTTTTCCCATAGGTGGTTATAACTAAGACAAAATAACATGGATCAATGGTACTAATTTTCACAAATGTGGTTATAATTAGTAGCAAGATCAGTGATAAGAAAAGAATAAAAAATGAAGGATGCAACTACTAAAACTTCTATCATATTGCTCCAAAATATGATCTTTGTCTAGAGTACTTGAAATAAGTAATTAAATTGATTAGATTCCTTGATGCTAAAAATGCATAATGAATGGTAAAAACCAAGGTTAAATGGGCTAAGTGGATATGATTTAGAACATGTTTGGTTGATAGAATGGAATGGTAAAGCAGATATGACTAAGAGGATGGATAAGAATGTTATTTGCATAAATAAGAATATGGAAAAAATGGAACAACATAAAATTGTCCTTACAGATAATACACCTAGGTGCTCAAGAATAGTATCGCTTGAGGTGAATAATATTCATCATCTTAGGAAATTCATCTCCATATGGTGTGGTAAGCCTATATGCCCCTGATCCATAATCTATAGTAATGATGAAAGAACCTATCTAGTTTGGTTTGAATTTACCTTTATGCTTCTCCTCATTCATGTTATTCTTTTGGTTTTCTTTAAGAACAAGATCACCAAGTTCAAATGTTCTATACTTGACATGCCAATTGTAGTGGCCTTTGAGTCGATTCTAATATGCTTGAAGATTTTTGAGCATAGCTATGCATTTTTCATCAAGTAGGTCTAGCTCCTACAAGTGAACTATGTGATAGTCATGATCATCTAGGACATGCTTTAAAGATATGCATAGTGAAGGTAATTTGACCTCAATAGGAAGGATGGCTTTAGTATAATAAATGAGTATGGAGTGGCTCTTATACGAGTATGATGATTAGTATGGTATGCCCAAAGGGAAGGGAATATTTGTAGGTGAAAATCATGATCGGCTTCATTAACAATATTTTTGAGAATATTGACAATGGTTTTGTTTGATGCTTCTACTTAGCTATTACGTTGAGGGTAATATGATGTAAAAAAATGTTGTGTGATTTTATATTTGGTATATAGCTTGTCAACATCCTTGTTCTTGAATGATCCTTTATTATCATATATAATGTTAGAGGAGATATCATAGTAGCAAATGAGATGGTTTAAGATGAATTTGGAAATTTTCTTTCCAATCACATAAGTGAGGGGTATGGCTTCAACTCACTTAGTGAAATACTTAGTGGTCATAAGGTTATATTTATGGCCATCAGATGAAGTGGGGTTGATTTTTCCAATGAGGTTGATTCACCATATAGCAAATGGTCATGGTGTCAACATTAGTTTTAGATTTTGTGATGGGGCATGAATCAAATTAGCATGTCATTGACATTTATCACACTTCTTTATATATATAGTTGCATCTACATCCATCATGGGCCAATAATAACTAGTACATATGAGATTTTTAGACAGGACTACCCTAATATAATGATCTATACATACTCCTTTGTGAACTTCTCTTAACACTAGTGTAGACTCTGCCAAAGTTAAATAATGAAGTAGAGTTCCATCAAAACAATGGTGGTAAAGGGTGGATCCAAGTAGAGTATAACAAGTGGAATGATGAATAAAGGCTTTGGTTTGTTTTTTAGATAGGATAGGTGGTGTAACTTGGTCATGAAGGTATTTGTAAAGGTTTGAGTACCATATAGAATTAGGACCAACAATATCACAAATCATTGCAATAATTAAAGGTTCATGAGCTAGTGTGAACAAATTCTCAACAAAGAATTGATATTCTCTATATTTCTCTATTTTTCAAATAAAAGAGTCAATATTAGTCATGAAATCTACAATTCTATTACTATCCCTTGGTATATGCTCAAATTAGATATTTTCAACTTTTTGTTTTAGGGTAATGACCATAGCCTTATATTGAACCAGTTTGTCATCCTTGGTTTGAAAATGGTCTATGACCTGATTGATGTTTAACTAAGAATCACCATAAACTTAGAGATAAGATATGTTCTAGTGCACTACCTATCAAAGTCCTATGACAAGTGCTTCATACTTAGCCATGTTGTTTGTATAGATAAAATTGATTCTGAATGATTTAGGGATTAGATCCCCTTATGGTGTAATAAATAAGAGGCCTACCCCTGATCCATGTGCAATAAATGAAAAGTCAAAATAAATATTCTAGTTATACTACTCAAGAGGAGTGTCAATGAATATCATTATGGATTCACCAATAAAATTAAATGTGAGTCACTTTATGTCTATAAGGGGTGCTTCAGCAAGTTGATCTATAAGGACATGTCCTTTGATTGCCTTCTGATTGACATACTCTAGTCAAACTCACTAAGAAACATGATCCATTTGGTCATTCTACCTTGTAAAGATATTTTAGATACTATGTACTTGAGTGGATCTAATATTAAAATCACCATGATCTTATTGTTCAATATGTAATGGCATAGTTTTTGAGTTGTAAATACCATGGCTAGATAAGCTTTTTCAATAGGCACATAGTTGTGTTCATATGTGACCAAGGTATGATTCAGGTAGTATAATACATGATCTTTTCCATTGTTATCATGTTGGTCCAAAAGTGCCCCCAAGGCATTGTCAGTGGTTGATAGATATAACAATAATGGCTTTCCTAGCATAGGAGGTAATAAAACAAGTGGATTAACTAAACAATCCTTGAGTTGTTGAAAAGCTATTTGGTAGTGGTCATCCTAGTGAAATGCAACTACCTTCTTTAAAATATGTGTAAATAGATGAAACTTTTATGCTAACTAATAGATGAAGTGTTGGATTGACTATATCTTGCCCTGCAAACTATGGAGTTGCTTCAAATTAGTTGGTGGTGGCATCTCAGTTATAGCATGAACTTTGGCCGGATTGACTTCAATTACTCTGTGAGGCACAATGAGGCCAAGTAATTTACTTGAGGTTACACCAAACACACATTTCTTTGGATTGAGTCTAACTTTGTACTCACACTATCTTTCAAGTATCCTATGTAGTATTGTTGGATGGTTGGACCTAGTCTTCGATTTGCCTAATATGGCATCGACATAGTCTTCAACAATATCATGCATCATATCATGGAATATGATAGTCATGGCCCTTTGATATCTATCTATAGAATTCTTAAGACCAAATGTCATTACTTGATAACAAAATGCTCCCCATGGAGTGGTGAATGTTGTTTTATGTTGGTCTTCTAGTGCTATTCTAATCTAGTTATATCTTGAAAAGCCATCCATGAGTGAAAGCATTTCATATCCCACTATGGAGTCAATGATCATGTCAATATTAGGAAATGAAAAGTAATACTTATGATAAGCTTTACTTATGTCTCAAAAATTAGTATAGATTATGATCCCTTTAGTCTTTTAGCTAATAGGTACAACATTAGATATCAATGGACTAGATACATCTTATTTCTAATAGTTTTTACAACTCTTTATTTACCAAGACAACAATGCGAGAATGCATCTTATGAAAATTTTATTACACTAATTGGGCATCAAGATTGACCACAAGATGGTGCAGAACCAAGGTAGGGCCAAACCTAGCATGTCATAATATGTCCATGCAAATATCTCTATAAATTCTCTCAATAGAGTTTTAAATATTTCATGTTCCTCCTCAGTGAGGGACATGCCTAATTTTATCCATCTTAGGTCTAATGAAGTCTTGATGTTTACCTCTATTATATCTTTGACTAGAAGGGTCAAACCAATGTCAAAGATAGTAGGCAAAGACTTGAACTATTCTACTATATTAGGGTCTTTTGTTAAGACTTGCTCTTCAACATCTTCTAGGCATGTTGAATCTAAGTCCCCCAATGGGAGATCTAGCTATGTGCAAAAAATAGTCAAAAATTATTGAAGAATTCAATCAAATAATTTTTATTTCACAAAACTAAACTTGGATCCATAAGCAAGTTCATCATTGGTGGTTTCTTAGTCTAAATTCTAAGAAGAATGAATACCCCCATCTAGTGGCACTTGAAATAGGTATTCACAACTAGACTGGCCTTTATCTTTACTTTTTTCCTAGTCAAAAAGTGCCTCAAAGTGGTTTTTAGTTTGGGACCTTAATGTTTTATTTATTTGTTTTTGGATAAGGGTGTTCACATGCTCTCCAAATTAGGATTCAGGGTCTAATGTAATTGAGAATCTTGATTTATGATCTCCCAATAGAACATTATCTCCAAGGCCTAAAAAATCATAAAATGCCTCATCATTCTAAAACTCACCAATCAACAAATTGGATTCTTTTCGGTCCTAATCTATTAGTTGGGGATAAGATAATGGTAATGGGTTATGATATATGATTGGAGTAAGATTACATATGGCATTGTTATCAAACATGTTAGTCTCAGCTAGGTCATCAAAGGTGAGGTTATAATCAGACTCTACTTCACTATTAGCATCATCATCACTAGCCATCAGTGATGGAACTCTAATAATATATGTGGGGTCACTCCTAAGTAGTTTAAATCTAAGTCCATAGGGTATTTTGTACTTAGTCTTGGAAATTAGCTCAATGGTTCCTTGTTGATTTGGTCTAAGGCCTCTTCCTTCATAATCTTGATGCTCCATGATCCTATTTAAAATAGGATACTTTGCACTTTTATAATAATCAACTTGGCTATCATTGTAAAACCATCATTCATTCCCTTCAAGAGGGTCTGGTTCTAAGTCAGATGCTAATATAAACATGATAGGTCCCTTATCTTAGTTCTTTTGTTACCAATGCATGTGTGGGGTACTTTTAGGTTATCCAAAGGTCTTTGGATTTTGAGGAAGATTGGCAATATGGAAGGTATCATGGGTCACATACTTCCCTGGACCATTATCTAAAATGGTGAAATGATTGGAAGCTTCAAGAGGTGGCATGTGGGAAAGGGAATCCAAGGTATTATGATCTATGAAATTATCTTATAGAGGATCAATAAGTATGGCCTTTCTTTTATTATACTTAGAACTTGGATTCATGTCATATTGATAATTATAGCTTTGAAATTTAGCCTCAAGATGTCTGCAGTACTCATATGGGTGTAAATCTCTTAGAATATTCACTTTCATCCCTAAGTGGGAAAACTTGATACATTGGTGCATCATTGATGGGTCTACACAAATCTCATGTAACCAAGGCCTACCTAGAAGCATATTATATGACAAATCAAGATCAAGAAGATAGAAAAGTGCATCATGGGTTAAAGGCCCAATGATAACTAGTAAACTAATGGTGCCTTGTGATTCTCTTTCATGATTATCATAGGCTTCGATAGTTATCATTTTTAGTTGGAGATCTACCATTGTGTACTCAAGAAGCTTGATGAGCTTTAAAGACACTATGTTTAGGCTTAATCCATTGTCTATATGGACATGTTTCACTTTATGTTACTTTATATAAACTTCTATGTACAATGGATTATTATGGAGTAGGCCAAGATAAGACATATCACTTTGGTTAAAAGTGACTTGTTGAGCTGAAGCTAGGTGTCCAACTAAAGATTGAAATTTATCAAGGGATATGTCACTGGCAATAGTGGATTGGGTTAAAAACTTATTCAAAATTTTATTATGGATTGTTGATGTTTGCAACAAATCTAAAATAGAGATCTATGATGGCGTCTTCTATAATTATTCCACAATATCAAACTTGTTGTCTTGGTCAATGGTGAATGGTTTATTCTGTAGCTAAATGGTTGGTTGGATAATAGGCAAAGTGGTAGATGGTTGTGGTCCTGAGATAGTAATATTTAACCTCCAAGTTATGATTTCATAATTTGGATTAAATGTTGGACCATAATTGTTAACAAATGTTGGGAGTGGTGTGGGATTAGATAAGACAAGTGTTAGTTATCGATGCACTTTTATGTGGTCATGTGGCCAGGGTGAGTTATTGGTATATGGTCCAAAAGTGGGAGTCTCAATATTCTAGTTTGCCTATATGCAGTCCCAAGTCATAGAAGGATTATCCATATAATTTTATTGAGTGGTATTTTTTAGCAATGGTCTATATTGATTAGTGCTTGGTCCAGCATTAATGGAGATGGTATTAACGCTACCCCCTATGATATGACCTACAACCCTATTGTAGTCATGTGTAACTACATGGTTGGTTTGTTGGTTGTTTCCATTATAACCTTGGTTTTGTCCATTTTTTTGATGTTGTAGGTTATGATATTGATTCTACTAGTTTGGCCTTTGATTTTGATACTATTTATTTTGTTGTTACATCAGTCAGTGTTGTTGTTGCTAATTATTATGTTATTGTTATGTATTATTTTTGGGAAAGGGGTTTTAATAAATCTTAAGAGTTTGATTAGAGGTGGAAGAACCATTATCCAATGTTATCTCCCCATTCTCTAACATATTCTCAATAAAAATCTTGATTTGCACACATCTTCATAGATTATGCCTATTGACCTGATGATATTCATAGAATTCATTTTCATGGTACTAATCAAGATAAGGAATGCCTTATGGATAATGCTTTGGTATAGGCCAAGTAATCAGATTAGAAGTGGTAAGTCTTCAAAATACAAACTCAATAAGCTCTCCTAGGTCACTAAAGACATGATGCATAGGCACAATTCTCCTTGGAGGAAGGGTTTGCAATGGTAAAGGTTATTGTATTTATTGTGTAGGTCTCAGTTGTTGTGCTTGCCATATTGGTTAGAGTGGTTATTGGGTAGGAGTAAGTTGAAAAGGTGGTGTAGATGATGTTTTCACTATTTAGACATGACACAACTCAGTTACTCCACTATCCACAACATTCCTCTTGCGGTTGAATTGCTTTGGTCTATCTTGGTTATTGGCCTATGTTGGTTGTGATACTTGCACTTGGATTGGATGTTTGTTTTGGCCACTTCCCTAATTGGTACCTTGATTCTAATTATTTGAAGTAAGCTTGATGATCCCTTTATTGATAAGATCTTGCTCAATTAACAAGCCTTTGTCGATGATCTCCTTGAAAGTATGTGCACATTGTAGTTCTAGATGATAAGCTATCTCATTATGTAGATTTTAAGTAAACATAGTGGCTAATTGTTTATCTGGTAAACTATGGGTGAATTAGCTTGCAAGGGTTCTCTATCACTATAGATAACTTGCAAAACTCTCACCAACTTTTCATTTTGCTTGTGTTAAGTCAACCAATGAAATCTCATGTTAGAGATTATAGGAAAAGTGTTATACAAACTTATCAAAAACATCATAAAAATTTATTATTGAATTCATGGGAAAATTTAAAAACCACTCCAAGGCTTATCTAAATAAGCTCCTTAGAAACAACAACAAAAGGTATATATCTCTATATGCCATTGATTGACATACAACAAAGAACTTGGCTAAATAGGACTTAGGGTATCCTTTCCCTTTGTATTTGTTGAAAATTAATTAGTTCATATCCTGGAGGAAATGGTATCTATAAGTATTCCATGTTGAATGGATAATAACACATGTCATCCAAATTAAAAATTTTAGTCTATTTCCCAGCTTGAATGGTAGAAATTGTATCCTTCATCTATTGCAATTCTTACGATAGAAAACTAGAAGGAATATTGGTTTGAGGGAGAATATTAGTTTGGGTAGATGGTTGGGAGGTCACAAGTGGGACACTTTAACTAGGGTATGATGGAGATATCTATTGGGGTATATTGATTTGGTTGGGAAATGGACCGAAAATATGCATATGTGGATTAGGATTTACTTGAAATTTCACATTTGGTTGTGTGATATTCTAGTTTGGCTTGGATATAAATGTTTAACTTGGAGGATTTTGTGGTTGGGATGGAGGGATATAACTATACTATGCCTGCTATGGTTGAAAAGGGACATGTTGTTAACTAATCAAACCATGCTATTGAGTGGGAACTTGTGGACCAAGACCCTATCTCTTAACTTGTGGCACATTTTAAACTAGTTGTTTTCTAGTAGGTACTTGACAAACATGAGAGCCTCCTTGTTGCATGAATCCCTATTGGGAAGTGATTGCATTTTTGAATATTTGGCATCTATCACTAACCAATATTTACACATTGTTGGCTAGTCATCATTTGATTTTAGATTGGTACACTAGTCTACAACTGAAGAGGTATGTTTATCAGTACCTGACAAGGTAAAACATTAGTTTCCCCTTATTGAGGTGGCAATACATTTGGCCTTAGTTGTGTTGATACATTAGATTGTGTTTAATATTTTGGAATACTACTCATCATTTGTTAAGGAGGAGTAGGATTCATCACATTCTATTATTGAGCTTTGCACTAGTTGTTGGTTGATTACTTATTCATGTTGGTTATACACTTGATGAAGTAGTTGGTTAAGGTTGGGATGTAGAAACTCCTACTCCCTAAATTGGATAACCACTTACAGTGTTAACTAAAGGCACATTTTGTTGACTAGTTGTTTATGTGTTAGTACCACTTTGATTTGGATTAGATGTGGCTTGCACATTATCCATTATATTTTGCTCATTATTCTACATAGAAGCAAAAGATACTTATTCAATAATGGGCATATGTATCAAGTTGTCTACTGAAGTGTTTTGCATGAATGGGTTTGACCATTTAACTCTATCAAAACTCCTGTTGATTGAAATTACGTGCTATATTGAAGTAGGTTTGATATGCCATCTGTATTTGGTTAAAGTGGTCTTCCATGAGGTTTTTTCCTCTATTAATCATATTAGGGTCCTGATATGTTTTTTGGACTAGATCAAAAGGATTGATATAAGAAGCTTGTTGATCATAAATTATGTTTTGGGGCATTCTTACTAGGCTTGGTAAATTCTTATGGGGGAAGTCTACTAGAAACATGGCCCTTACCTCTATGGCTCAAACCAAAAGCTCACCTTTATTCTCCAACAAATTATTCTCAAATAAAAATGGATAATATGTGGAAGGCATATTAGTAGAGCATGACTATTGTATAATTGGTTCGTCAAGTATAGGTATTGTGTTATTTGTTCTTGATCTTGTTCTGAGTAAGGTGGTGTATTAACCAAATAGTTAACCAATGGATCTTAGATTTGTGCCCCTATTTGAGTATTGTAATAGGGATAAGGATCCATATCATAAGCAATATTATCTATGTAGGGATCTTACACCATTTTTTCCTATGAAACCACATTACTATTCCCTAGATTGTACATGAGTCCACTGCGAGTGTAAGAGTATATGTTGGGATCCACAGTAAAAGTTTTTACAATAAAAGGTAAAAGAGTTATACAAAATCAAAAAATACAATGTCTAAAAGCCAATGTTCAAACTTAGTCTAGATTCATCAAAAGGATCAAAAGTTTTATGCAAAGATTTGTGATAACACAAGCTAACGTAAAGTATCTAATGCTTCATGTTTCACATAAAGATAACCAAGTAAATAGACCAAAAATAAAAATTCTAAACTCTACTGTCGAAGTGTTTCAAATCATTCTAATCTAGGAAAAGTAAAAATGGCTAGGTCTTTTGGCCAAATGCAGCATCAAAAGCTAGGCTCAAACAAGGGATGCACTAGGACTCTTGGCTAAATGACATCAAAAGCTAGACTTTAAAATAAATGAAAGTTTTAATCTAACAGATTTGAAAGACTTCTAAAAAACACTAGGAATTTGATTCTTGGACATGGAATCGATCAAATAGGTATAAGGTATGAAACAAAAGGCACTTTAGAGATAGTTTGTTTTCTCATAAACAATGGTATAAAACTTGGTTCTTTTGACAAATAAGCTAGATAAAAAATGAACAATGTAACTATGCTAGATAAAGGTTCATAAAGGCATACTCAGATTAGTTTGAAAATGTAGGGATAAATTTTAACTCTATGCAAGAGGGCCTATGAAACAATATCTAAAATGTTTTGGGTAGTGTAACAATGCTAGACTACCCAAAAGATGTGATAAAATGCTTGTTTCATAAAATATCTAAGGCAAAGATAATTTCCCACAAATTTGACATCATAACACTACCTTTCTTGACTCAAAATATTGTGGTGAAGAGACTCAAAGTGAAAGTGTTTAGCACAAAATGACTTAAATCTATCAATTAGTGATAATGATCATGAGTCTTAAATGACCTTCAACCCAAATTGGAAATTGAACCTAAGTTCCCTCAAATGTAGTGAAAATGGTGAACCCACTTAACACATCAACTCTATGAACTTGTAGAGGTGAAAATTTGAATTTATATTATTAATTAAGGAGTTAAACAACTTTGGCAAAGGTCTAAACTCAATTGGGTATCATAATTATGCTAAAGTGGATGATATGACTCCAAGTTTTGATGAACTTTAAACAAAGTAAATTGATGATTTCACGTGGGTAGCATAACACTTCTTTGTTAAAAGGAAAATGAGGACCATGTGTTTGGTTTGCATCATTTGTTTACACCAATTTTTGACTCTAAATAAGACTTTAATCTAGGACAAAACTAACTAACTAATCGCTCTTAGATCCTAAACTGACAAGGTTTCTTGATATTGTTAGAATCTATCAATATACATCATCTAGGAGGATTTTAAGTGTTCATCCAAAAGTAAATGAACATTATATAATACAATTTTTACACCCCCCTTATCTCAAATGATAGTACTATGACATGGACCTTGAGGCACACCTTGCACCAATAATACTTTCATGGCAAGTGGGGATTTGTCTAAGATCTAAAAGTTTTCAAACATTATATGGGAATGAATTACACAATGACTTTAATGTCAAATAATACAAAATAAAAGCATAGATTTTGGTTCCATATCACTTGCCTTGTTGCAAAAAGGACTAGTCCCTTTTGAAACCAATACATCCTATTGTTCACTCAGTGTAGTGCAATGTCCAAAGTGCCACTATGTCCCATGTCCAACTCCAATATGAAGCTAAATTAAGTCAATGTTGGGAGATGAAACCCTAGGTCAAAGCTTCCATAAATAAATCATGGGAGGTAATGATGTCCCCCTTACAAGCCAAGTTTACATGAAGTAAAGAAAACATAAAATAGAAAGACTTTAGGGTCATTGTCAAGGTCACCCAATACTTTTGTGAGTTTTTTGAGGAGTGCTTTAGATGAAATTATTTAGATGCCTTGGACTAGGCAATTTATAATAGGAATGACACTTTTGATTCTAAGGGTTTCCTAAAGGGGACAAATGGAAGAGCATACATGTAACACCCCTCTCTTTTCTAAACAAAATTAGATCAAGAAACTATTGAAGACAAAAATGACAAGTGTGTTCAATTTTAAGGCCAAATGAAAGATTTGGTGGTATTCATTTGACCCCTTGGTCTTAAAATTGTAAACTTTGAAAAATAATGATAAAATTTCACTTAAGCACTTAAATGTTACATTAAGCACTAAAATAATGTTCCTAGTTCATTTTGAAGATTGCAAAAGATGATAAAAACATGTTTTAGGAATTTTCCAATTTGGTCTTATAAGAAAAAAATTAGCATGTCCTTTAGCCTTGAAGCTACTTTAAGTTTGAAACAATGAACTTTGAAAAATGAAGTCTTGGGTTTTGATATAGTGGTGCAATACCACTATTTGATAGAGCAATCCCACTACATTTAGGACAATCCCACAACTTTAATAGTTGTGATATTATAAGTAACCGTTAACTATTTAGTCATAATACCATGACTCTGAATGACAATCTTTCTACTTGTAAGATAATACTACAACTTTAAAAGTTATGGTATTATAAACCATAGGCATTTTGGTCATGATATCATGACTTGGTTTGATGATCCCATTAGTAGCATGACAATCCTTCCACTTATGAGTTGTGGTATTATTGCTTAACTGTTAATTGTTAGACAATAATGTGACTCAGTTAAACAACCCCGTGAGTTGCAAAGTAATCCCATGACTTCTAAAGTAGTGGTATTGTTAACCCTACACAAAAACACAAAGTTAGTCAAAATGGCTAATCATAATACTATGAGTCTAAATGATAATAGCATGAGTTTGAGGATAATCCCGTGATTGTGTCCAGTCAAACCCACCACTTATAGAAAAACATGTGTTTCTTGATTTTTTTGCTCTTTTGAGTCTCCCACTCCAAGATTCTACATAACAAAAGTTAGTGATTTGATTGAGAGAGTATTATGATAAATTTTGTGGAGATATTTGGGTCCTACCAAGCATGCCATTATGTGAACTAGGAATTTGACTAAGTAGGAGAGATTAGTATTATGTTAGTGACAAAATGGACAAAGCAAACTGACAAACAACACACTAAGCTAATGCCTTCATGCCTAGTTACTAGGGTGAGCTTAATAACAGAAATAAATGACAAACACAACTCAAAAGAAAAGAAAAACATGAATATTTAACCTTCATTAGATGCTCCAAATGCTTTTGTAGAAGTGGCTTGCTTGGATTGTGCCATGAAGTCTTCATCAAAGGAGTCTTGGATATCTCCTCTTCTCCTTGGCACCTTGTGGATTTGGCATGGCTTGAATTGGAATAAATTTGGTATGGTAACACTAATTGCAATAGCTTTTCAAATCATTTGTGAAATATAACTTTGCATTCTCAAGACTTATAATTCATGTGGCAAGGCCTCCTATTTATAGATTTTTTTAAATGGGTAGAATCAAATTGAACCATCCATCTCAGGATTGAGATGTGTGGCTAAGGATTGATCTCATTTTGTAATTCAAATTTATAAATAGGCTCATCAATATTTGGGATAGAGGAGAAATTAAGAGGCATGGAGAGAATTGATGAAGCATGGGAGGGTCTTAATGAGACAAGGAAGGCATGAATCTTGATATTTGTGGCATTTATGGCCTAGGGATGTCTTCCAAAGAAATTAGGTCACCCGATGATGTAGATATTCAATATTCATTTCTAAAAACAAGTACTTAAAAAGTTTCCATGAAATTATTAATTAGGCTCTAATTTGGTTTAATTAGCTCTTAAGCATAATTAAGTACTTTATATATAAGTTACTCAAATTTATCAAAAAGCCTTATTATTGGTCTAAAATTTGACTAGATTAGAATTATAATGTGATACCACATGCATTGGATCTTTTATACCATTTAGGATGTTGCCAACATTGAGTAACAAAGGCACATGTCCCATGTAAGAAATTTTATAGAAAAGAACAATCTAGAACACCCAGGTGAAAAAATAGCATTTTGACTAAAAATGAACTGATCAAAGTTAACTGGACCATAAATTGTATTACCCCATTTAATGATACCCTAGCCAAAATTGGCACTTGTATATGTCAGTTTCAAACCTTTTAATTTGTTTTAGTGTTTTTAGGCCAAATGATGCATTTTAGGTGGAAATTGGTCAAAAGCCTGGTTTGAGGTCATTGGTGGCTAGATTTAGGTGTCTAAAAGAATAATTAAAAATAAACATTTACTTATTGACCATTCTACTTGAATAATAAAATTTAGGGTTCCATACTTTCTTTGGAGATATGGATCTTGTCTTGTGGAGAAGTATGTTGGATGCATATATAGGTTGTGTAGCCTAGAGCTCATTTGTCTTTATTATCCTTGCATACCATAATGATCTCTTTAAAATCACCCTTGCTAAGGGAGGTATTGAGGCTCATTGGGTTCTTCTTCAAGGTAATTATTCCAAAATTTATTCATACTTTGTAAGAGTAAATATATAATGTAGTTATGCTTCTATTCCATACATTAGGATTCCATATACATTGATATGAGTATATGTATTCTATGCATATTTAGTTTAGTTTGTTTTGTTTCTAGCCCCCGCATTATGCCACAAGCTTTAGTGTGCTCTAGATTAGATCTAATTTATTGTTTATTAAAATAGAGTGAATATCAAAACCTAATACTCTTTTAGGTTTGTTGTGTGATTGTGTTAGACTATAGGTATTAGAACCCTTCTTAACATGGTGTATTATGAAAAGTGATTCCCTAATTAGGTCTAATGGATCCCCATTTTGGTCATGCTCTTACTTAAAAAATGTATTCCTAATCAGAAGTATAGGTATGCTCTATCTTCTCTAAGCCATGATTGATTTATAGACATGATGTATTTCTAATTGCATACATTATTGTGAACTGATGTGAAGTAACCCTTTCAATATTTATTCACTTTATTTAATTCTTTTTTATCATTGTTTTTATCATATATTTTCCATACTGACTCAACTACATCAGCCTAGCTTTAAGTTCTATGCATAGGTTTTTAGGTATAGGCTATTAGATCGACTCAAATGACCAAGTATAGGTTTTAAACTTTTTAGAATTCTAGTCCAGACTACTAGGTAGACCCAATCAAACTTATTCATTTTTAGGCATCTTATTCATCATATTAGGTTGACCCAATCAACCTTGTACATTTTTAGCACTTAGAAATAGGTTTCTACAAAGCTTGATCGACCTAGTCGACCCAGTTAGCAGAAATTTCAACCATATATCAATGTTATTGAACAACAATATTCATTCTCTAAATCTATGATCTACTAAAGTTCATTTATATTTATTTATCTCTTTATTTACAATCTTTCATTTTATAGTTTACAGTCTTTAAAACTACCCCTACACAGTCAATTGGATTAACCTTATTGACCCAGTTCTATGTTTTATTTGGACAACTAGATTAACTCTACCAACCCTATTCATTTTTAGACCTTGTTTTCATAGTATAGGATCAATCTTGTCGACCATGTTATATATTATACACATGCATTGTTGACTATATCAACTATGTACATTATTTCAAAGTTGGAATTAACCTTATATGCTATTAATTAGCTCACACTTTCATTTTTTGTTGCTTGCATGTTTAGAATAGATCACATAGTCTAATTAGGTGGATTTTTAATTAACCATTTAGTTTCACTATTTTATATATTATGAACACATGAAAAAATCATAAAATCTAAACAAACATTTTAATAATTGTCTACCCAAGGCCAACTTACATAGCTTCATCACCAAAGGGCAAGTTGACTTGATGTTTTGATCAAGTATAAAGCATGGTTTATGGTATATTATGAATAAGCACCTGACACCCTTATCTCTATAATGTATGAAGTGAGAGGGTAGGCCCTAATACCAAGCTTGTATCATTACCACTACATATCCCTTCTAGCCTAAACTACCTAAAACCATCCTTTGATTGATTTCTAGTTCCTTAATTATAGCCAACTTCACATCACATTTAAAAACATATCTTAATAATCTAATAAAAATTTAGGTTTACCAATTAGTTATCTCTTTACATTCTAATTTGATTTCTTCATCTTTGTTCAATTGTATTTTTTATAGAAAAAACTTTCATTATCCAACATTAGTGCAAGGTTTTGTGTTGTGTGTCTAAATTGGATTGGCTAGTGTTAATCTAACTGATTGTTTAGTTCTCTTATATTATTTATTTTTAAATTACTTGAAAAATTTATCTTGTTTTAGTTCATAATCTATTATAGGATTCTTAATTTTCACTATCTACTATATTGGGTTAACCCAATAAACCTTGTACCTTTTTCTATCGTCTATTCACTATACTATATCAACCTAACTGACCATGTACCTTTTTCTAGCCTTTGTTCACTATATTGGATCAACCTAGTTGACCTTGTACTATTTTTAAACCTTGTTTCTCTTTTTTTAGCCTTTGTTCACTATACTGGATCAACTATTTTTACACCCTATTTCTATGCTAGGTTGACCTAGTTGACCCTATACTATTTTTATCATTTCTTATATCTATAGATGCCAAAATTTATTACCCTTTCCCTATTATACCATCTTTTAGGATATTTATTTAATAATATAATGCATATGCCAACATTTAGCACCCTTTCCCTATTCTATCATCTTTTAGGCTATTGCTTTAATAATTAAATGTAGACACTAGAAATCTGCACTATAGCCTGAAATCATGAAATAAACTAAGTCTGAAATGTGGTAGAAACCTCCAAAAATATATATTTTGCATCTTAACTCCTAGAGGTCCCAAACCACTCTCAAGCATCTTGAAAGTATATACATAAAATATATCTTAAATTATAAGAAACTAAATGTCCATAATTAAATGTCAACTTATACTTAAATGTTTATTTCATGTATATACCCCATTTTTACCCATGGCAATTAATCATATTAATTACTATTTACCATCCCTAACCACCCAAAATATTTTAAATAATCAAAATCCTAAACATCAAATAAAACCAAAACATACTAAACCTCCTAACAAACCTATCCCATGGTTAAAACAACCCAAAAAACCTCAAAAGTACTTTTAACCCTCTTTTACCCCATCCCAACCTATTGGAATGGATTTTCATTCAGCTTCACCCATTTTTGGTAAACCGATGTCAATCCTTTATGATCAATGGTGATTGGTTAAGATCGACATCGATCCATTTATATACAACAGACCTACATGGCTCGAGATGAAACGTGACCACAATTTTGGAACCTAAAATGCTATTAGAATCTCATTAAAACTTGCATATGGACTTTATAAAAAACCAACTATCTTATGGAACTTCTATTGGAGAGCTCATCAAAGGTTTTTGAAGGTTATTATCTCTCATATTACCCAAGTTCATTTTCAAGCATTAAAGGTTAGTATTGCTTTTAAATTTATTTGCATTTTAAATATATTATCTTCTATGTTTATTTTACATTTGGATTTTATTATTTTATCAATAATATAAGCTTTCATTATAGTCTATTTATAGTTCAACAATTTTTCACATAATCGACATTGATCCTATAGAATCAATGGCAATTCTATAGGATCATCGTCGATCCTTATTAGACTATAAAAATACCCTTTAAATAGTCTATTTTTCATCTTTAGTGTTTGTTAAATATATATTCTATTGTCTAAATATCTCTCCTAATATGTTTATATCCATTAATAAAATTAGCAAAGCATTTATACATCTTGTCCTTAAATAATCCATTTATATTATCGCTTAATCACAGATATTCTACATTTATCTAATCTTTATTAAGTTGTATGTTGGTGTTGTTTATACCTGCATCTATAATCTTATATATTTTATCTATTATCTTGAATAATCCATAATCATTTATATTTATCAAATTATCTTGTACATCATTTATATCTTTTAATATTTATCTTTTTATCTTTATTATCCTTCATAAATTTAAAGTAGTGGACTGACATCCATTTGAGAAAGCATGCTGCTTCTTGGGACTAGTTTGTAACTAGGAAGCCCACTCATCTCTCTATTAATCTATTTTTAATTTAAGTGTGGTGTATTATAGGTCATTCCTCCCTATCCAGAGAAGAGTTCTCACAATCAATCTTGATCAATGGTGCACAACCAACCATCCATATATCTAGGTAATCTTAAAAATCCTACTTATACTTTATTTTTAGTTTTAATTAGATCACATTTAAAAAGAATAAAAAATACTCAAATAATTTCCTTGCTTTCTCATCTATCTTTATTTCCCTTCATCATGGACTTTTTTCTTGATGACAATACTAAGTTCTAATCAATAGACATGATGATTTTTTCCAACCCTCATAGGGTCTCACAAAGATAGAGTAGGGCTCCTCTCTTAGATGATAGTAATGTTCATATTTCCATTCACACAATGAACTATGTGACCCCTCCTAATACCTCTTCATAGTGTAATCCTCTCTTCTCATTAGAAGACCAAAATTAATTATAGTACACCCCTATAATTCTCTTTTTTATCTCTAAATTTCCTCAACATCGAGGAAAATATCCTTCTATTATTTACAATCTTATGATTAGTGGTCAATATAAAGAGTTTCATTCACCTACTCTTACATTCTCAACTAGATTTGGGGGTACCACTTTCATTGATCCTCAACTTCATCCTTTGATTATGACCCCTTTTCATACCATGACCTTTTCTTCTCTAAATTCTTCCACTTCCATGCCTATTATATCCACTAATATGGTAGGTTCTACATCTAGTGGGCCTCTCATGAGATCCACTATCCTTAATTCTTCAACTAGTGCATCAGTTGCTACCCAAGGTAATCATGATACTAGTTCATCTTCTTCACAACCATTCACAAGTCCATCTTTTGTTACACAAGCAAATTTTTCCACTAGTGCCTCGCATTATCATAATTCCTCTCAAGCTCCTATCAACAACAATACTAGTACCCAAGCCACTAATACGAGCTCCAATACTTATAATAATGTTAATCAAACACATCAACTATTGTTACAAAAACTTAATCAAATGAATACCTTTCAAGCTCATAACATAAATCACATTATGAGAATTAAAAACCACCTTTTCCATATTCAAACTCATCCTCAACCAATGGTTTGGGGCACACATAACTAGAATGTTCCCCTTCCTCCTCTTCAAGATTCTCAATGCAATCTCATTCCTCAACTTCCTTTGGTCAATAAAACCATTAGTCATATCCAAAATGAACCTCTCACTACTCAAATTGATAACATTGATATAGGAGGTATCATACCTACAATTTTTTATAATGGATCAACTAATCTCACCCTTCATCTTAAAACATTTGGAAAGCTTTATAAGGATTGGGTCAAATTCAACACTTTTGATGCTACCAATATATTATCCAAAACTCTCACATGTGATGCCTTGGATTGGTATAACTAACTTATAGTTAATTCCATTACTAGTTTGGAAGATTTAGTGAATGCTTTATTTTAAGAATTTCAAACTAGTGATCTTCCAAAAAACACATTGGCCCACTTCAGAAATTGTAAACAACTTGAAAACAAAACTACTCAAGCCTTTGTTAAAAGGTGGAATGATTTGTCAAACAAATGTGAACATAACATGGTTGATGATAATATTTTCTATCTCTTTACCAATGCCCTTTTTCTTAAACTTCAATATCAAGTCCACACTCTCTCTCCACATATATTAGAGGAGGTTATTGACTAAGATAAATGACAAGATTCCCTTATGCATCAGTTTGAGTCACCCCAACCTTCTATGGGTCCTCATCTCTTAAGAAAAAAAAATCATAATTTTACTAATGATGGTGTTATATATTCTTATGACACCATTCAAAATGTTCAAAATGTCAATCTTACCCCTTCATTGGAACCAACTCCCCCTTATTAAAAATATACCAATCCTCACTTATCTTTAACAAACAAAATTCACATTTATAAACTTCTATCCTTAGATAAATTACTTAAGCATCTACCTAGGCCTCTTCCATGAGAACTTGACCCTACCCATCCTATGAAATCTTGGTATGATCCTAACAAGTTTTTTTAGTTTCATGATATTTGGGGTCATTCTCATGATACCTATACACAACTTTGTAATTTATCTATAGACTTTCTTATTAGTACTAATTTTGATCATGATTATATCATTTGAATGAGTCAATAGGCTTATGAAATTGCTTTCAAGGACTATAAATCACATGATAAATCTCAAGCTTTAAATCAAGAAAATGGTCATTTGGATATCTAAAAAGACCCTCTTCCTAATCATCAACCTACTCAAGATAACCAAGATAAAACCACCCCTTCCACTAATAATGTAGAAAGTCTTTTTGGACCCACTTTTGAACAGAATTTGGTTAACATGACTAATATATGAAGGGTGGTTACTTTTATCGATTCCCAACTTATATACACTCCATCTCAAACATATTGTGTTATCCAAGATTCTTCCCTGATTCATTTAAATGAGTTGGGGTAAGATGACCTTATTACTTTTGATGATCCAATTTACAAATCTCCCTTGGATAACACTTCCTATTCTATTTTTACCACTCTTTCATCATATTCTAATACTAATTATACTTAAATTTATACTAACACTTCTTTTACCAATTCTCAAAATCAACTTGAATCAAGTACTTCATAATCACAACATGATTTATAACCTTTTTTGTTCTTACCAACATAAATTCTAATGCACTTTGGCTCCTCCTTCAAAGGATTTTCTTAATCATTATGCACCTATATCTAATAAATTTCTTATGGATTATGATGAGTGGCATCCCATCACAAAACTCACTAATCTCCCATCCTATATTTTGTTCCTTGAGCTTATGAGGACTTCTTCACATCATAGAAACTATCTTCTGCAACTATTATTTGAAATAAAGGTCCCTTATCCTCCCCTAAGAAGATGAGAATCATATTTATCTAGATATAAAGATAGTATATTACAATAATGTGATGAGATGTCTATCATCGTTGATGAAACTATAGACACTTCTCTTTCCTTAAAATTTCCTATAGCCTCTATGATTTCGAATGAGATTTTTCTTCATTCCTGTGGGTGATACCCCCTTATTTATTAGTGTTCAAATATGAAATATCCAAGTTAAACATGCATTTATTGACAAGGGTTCTAGCACTTGCATTACCTCTCTTAACTTCTTTAATACCCTTGAATATTCAAAATGCAATATTAAGTCTACATGCATCACTTGCCAAGGATATGATAGAAGGCAAATACCTCCTCTAGGTTATGTGTAGCTTCCCATTATTTTCCCACCTATCACTATTCATGTGAAGGTGATGATCTTTAACTTTCTCCTTTTTTATAACATCTTTCTTGGTAGGCCATAGAGTCACCATATGAGAACAATTGCTTGTTCCACTTTCTAATGCATTAAATTCCCTCATAATGGAGCCATTTATAGGATTCAAGGTGATTCTAACCCTTGGAATTTTGAACAATTCCAAGACTGTGGTGTCTTACAAATTCCAACTCTTGAACCTTTACCTAGCATTCCATTCCATGAGTCTCATCATCTTAGTTTTCCTATTAATTCAACTTGAGTTTATAATGGAAATCCCAAACTCATTGGGAACATTACTCCTAACCTCTTAGATTTTTATGATGATGATCCCAATGAGATTAGCCTAAATATTAGAACTTATGATATCTTACCTCACCTCATCTCACAACTTCTTGTATCCTTATAGCCTTGTTCTTATAAGCCTCCTTGTAATGACATTACCATAGTCTTGACCAAGACACAACATTATATTCACCACACTTCCTTAGATGATAAGGATATCCCTAATTATGTCATTGATCTTCACACCCTAGATTATGATGATGGTTATTACCTAGATGATCTATTCTTAGGTGGTCTTGTACAGGCCCATGATCCTAAGATTATCCACTATCATTCTTCTTTACTTAATTATTTTCATGTATCTTCATATCTTCATTTATATTTCCTAATTTTAGTGTTTTTTCTATTTATCATAAGGTAGAGATGGATCCAACACCTCTAGTTTATTAGGAGCCTCATAGGAGTCTACTCATGGATCATGTTATGATTAGGGCTTATAATTTTACTAGATACCCTAATCACCATAATTGGTTTACTTCTAAGATTAGTGTGACCTTTCTTAGACCTTATATAAATCTCACTCATCCTTTAGTATATCCCTTATTTAAGTCCATTCCCATTCCCACTATATTTGAGCATCTTCCTGCTCCTACTATAGTTGAGTTTATTCCTGCTCCTGCTCTCATTGAGCCTACCACTATTTCTCATCTCATTATTCCTTTTATTGATCCTAGTTCCATTAATTATCCACCACCACCTTCCCTTGTTGATGGTTTTTTTACCTTGCATTAAATGGCTCTATTGCCCACCAAATGGGTTGATGAGTATTCTTCCACTCCTATTACACCTCCTTTTGTGAGTGATTCTCTTGGGACCACTCAAAAGCATATATGTTACTTATATGGGATAGATAATATTTCTTTTATCTATCATCATAATTTGTGACAATATATTAATAATTTTTATCCTTCCTCTCCTTCCTTAGATAAATCCATGCCTCTTGAATATATACCTAAGTATGGTGAGGTGTATTGTTTGTGGTACCAATGTGGCACCCATCACATCGATCATTACTGTATCCTTCAAAAACACCTCAAGGATCATCTTCTATTTATTCCTACACATTTCATCTCTCCCACAAGTAATTCTCACAAGAAGGTTACTCATTATTCTCCCATGGCTCCACCTCCTATGGTTCCATCATCTCTTTTTGTCCCTTAATAATCCTTTGTTCCTCCACTCATGGTTCCTTCACCTATGAATCTTCCCTCACTAGTGATTCCTATATGTTATTATGAGTATCCCTTTCCTAATTTCCCTCCTCAACATGATCCATTGAGTATTCCTAATTTTTTAATTGAAGATATTAGAAGAGTAGTATTTTCCCAATTTTCATTAAAGATTGATGAGACATTAGTTGTAGTTTTTATCTAACTTCATAGAGATTTATTTGATGTCTTGGATAATGTGTGTGGGAATATTTATCAATTTTTATGAAAACATGCATTGTGATTTTACATTTAATTTTTTATTAGATGTGTGATCTAATTTTATTTTTATATATCTTTTATATCATTTGATGTTGTGTCAAATTCATATTTTTTATTATATAGTGATTTTACCTTTTATACTATATCTTGCTTATATTGTCATTTATATTTGCATATGATTGTATTTCTTTCTTTCTTTCTTTCTTTCTTTCCTTCTTTTTCTCTTTCTTGAGTTTTTCTAAAAAATCTCTTCTTGTGTCTTTATGATTGTTTGCTTTCTTATCTTTATTTTTCATAGATAATTGTCACTGTGACTTGGTTATACAAACCTCATTCCCTTTGGTCCTTGTCTCCTTTTACCATGTGATCAGTTATAAAATAATGTATATCATTATAATTTACTTTCACAAATCCACCTTTGGATCTCCTTTTTCCCTTCTTTTTTCATTAACTAAGCATATACATGGTTGAGACTTGACATCACATTCTAGTTCATTATAATCATAAGTGTCCTAGTTAGTATTTGTCTTTGGTTACTTAGTTTCCTTTATCCTTAGCCTAAAGCTCATTCATGTGTATCAATACATCTCTCATGATTGGTCATTACAAATCCATATGGAGGAGGAATCTTAAAAATCCATAAAAAGTTAAAAGCCAAATCATTTCATAAAAGGCAATGATATAAAAGGAAAAAATATTATTAAAAGTTAAATTACACTAAAATACATGATTCAAATAATATTTCCTTCTTTTAATTGAATTTTAAACTCAAAATTTGGCATCACAATAGAGCTATTGTCCTTTGGACTATAGTAGGCTAGTAGATTAGAAAAGGAAAATAAAAGAAATCTTTTAGTGCTAGCTATTTTCTCATGCAATTACCTAATCTTTATTTTAGACTAATGGCTCTGTAAGGGGTTATGAAGAATGGGGAACACTTCATGGGAAGGTATGTCCATTTTAATTTTTCTTTTACCAATCTACCTTCATGATTATATCTTAGTAGTGCACTTATTTTCCTATAAATCTTTGTGTATATAGTGAATAGGTTTCCTTTATACATTGATGGTCACTAGTCACTTAGTGTCTTCTCATGTCCTTAGTGTGCCTATTGACTCCTAAGGTCTTCTAATAAGATGCCTAAGTCTTTATTTTTATACTTCTTTTTTCATTCCCTATATCCCTCATATTTCCTCTTGAGAAATATTATTTTTCTATTGATCACTCCCTTTGGGATTTCATTTGTGAGTTGATGTGTAAGATTGTGGGTAGAACCTAATGTTCCTAAAAAATTACCACCTTTTTACTTCCTATTACCTACATCCTTTATTACCTATTTTTTCCTATTTATTCCACCCCAGTGGTGTTATGTTAGTGAGTTATAGTATAAGACTGTGGATAGGACCTAGCATTCTTCACAAAATTTTCCAATAATACAAATCACAAACAAAATTTCATGTGTCAAATATGAGATAAGATGTGATTGATTATGAAGTTACAAATCATCAACATGCTTCCCATCTTGATTTAGTGTGTTTTATGATTACTTCATTTCTCTTTTGATTTTATCTTCTTATTTTTTGAGTGCATGTAAGAATCCAACCATTTCTTGAATTTTTCATACTTTCCAACTTGAATTAGTGTGATCAATTTAAGACCAATCATTTGCCAATTTTGTTTTTATATTATACTTCCTAGTGTGATTTAGTATAATTGATTTACTTAATTTAATTTTATTTTATACCATTTGTGTTGTTTTATATACCTTCCATTTTATTACATTATTTTCATACTTCCCAACATGATTTAGTATGATTTTACTTGTTTTAATTTGGTGCAAAATATCTTTACTTAGGTTTAAAAATAAATTCCTTTTTTTACCATATTGTTTTACCATCCCTTGGTTCTTGATACTTAGTCATTTTAGTGTTATTCCACATTTACCAACTTGAAATAGTGTGTAGTACATTTTTGATTGATTATATTTTACCAATTCCTTTTTGCCTATCTCTTTTTACCTATGCATGTGTTCTACACAATGTTAAAAAAGAAACCACATCTCATATATTTATTATAGAATATAAAACATTAGCTAAATACATGTGCTAGAAGGAAATATATCCAAAGAATCCACCACAAAAACAACAAGATACACAATCAACATCAATATGCCAAAATGATATGTGTGTGTGTGTGTGTATACAACAAGTACAATCATCTAGAATGTTATAGTTCTATGGTTAGGCTCTATCTTGTCTATCTCATGGCCTAGACATGTTGTCTACTAAGACCTTAGTATGAATCCTCTAAATAGTACACTGTAAAGAGGCCATCTGAGATCTCAGTCCCTCTACCTATCCATGTAGGTGCACTACCTATACCTATACCTATACCAACTGGGTCAGGGTCACTATATATGCCTATGTCATCTACATCACTATAGCCAAATACATATCTTTCTCCTTTTCTATGGATTTCCATGACCATATCTTTCTTACACCCATATCTACTAATGGATACATTTTCTCTCTCTCTCTCTATCCTCATATCTACCTCATTACCTCTTTAGCTAATCTTAACTAGATCACCTACACTTGGGTATATGGTACACTGGGGTCCTCTAATGTAATAAGGTCATAAAGATATATAGTCTCATCTAGGATGTCATGGAATGATCCCCTAATAAGGGACCCCTATCTCTCCTCCTCATCCTCAACTACACTTATAAAATCACAACCAGATAGATATTAGATCACTATTATATCTCATAATATATATCTATCTCTAGTCTCTATTTCAAAGTAAAAACTTAAGAAATAATTTAATCATATATATTACTTCTCTTTGTCTTGGCCACTATGGTCTCACCATCCATGTGACTACCTAGCATAGTCTCTTCATCCACATGATCTCCTAGCACCTCATCTATAGGTCACCTCCTTAGTAAAAATTTAGCTATCATGGCTTGTATCAAACTTAGCCTATGCCTAAGTGGCCTATCTATCATATAGCTCTCCTCTAGCTCACTTGTTAGGTCATTAGGGATGGTGATAGTCTCCACTCTCTCTTACTCCTCCTACCTCCATCAAAAACATGTCCTAAATGGTCACTTCTCATCTCATTATGGATTTGGTGGTGGTATCTCTAGTGCCACTACCTCTACACCCCTCTCCTCTTACTCTACTCCATATCATACTCTCCCATTCCATGGTCACTCATAATGTGGTCTGAGTGTTGACCTCATCACTACTGACCTTAGTCCCCTCTTCCCATAAGGCTCTCTCACATGCTAAGCCCACTACTTAAGAATCAATATTGATGATATTGGATGAGTTAAGCCCATCTATCATGGTATTTATGCCACTGTATGTGGCTCTCTTCACTAGGTGTAGTGTCTGACAACCTCTATCCTTGTTGTATCCAATATAACTATGTCCTAGCTCAACCATGTGGTCTTTATGTGCCCATATGGATACCACATTATGTCTACACATCTCATCATATACAAAACTATCAAATGGGGCACAACCCACACTACCTGGTCCTCTCTCTATCTCCACACTCAAGGTGACCTATCATCAACTACATAGGGAAATCCAATTGATCAATACATATGAAACCTCTCATATATCCAAGCCATCAATAATATGATTGGTATTATAGAATTATACCCTCTAACAATAACCTCATACATATCATGTATGAACTATACCCAAACGATAGAATCAAGATCATATAATACTCTCTCCTCTAGGATAATCAAGATCAAAGCTGCCACAAATAGTGGTACCTTGCCATTCAACTTGTGATATAACACTTAATATGTCATTAGACCTATCATAACTTTTTAGATATCTATAATATTTTATGTATATATGTCTAACATGCTAACTACTATACCCACCAATATCATCTTTGAGCCTACAACCCACATGGGTAAGCTCTCCTCTCCTCCATGATGTCTAGTATCCTTATAGTCATTAGTGTTCCTTCTATTAGTACCCTTAGAATGGAATGCACATCCTCAAAAGTGATAGATACCTCTACCATGTCCCCATATACCTCTTATTTTAAGGTGTTATTTAGTCATTCCTAGAATCCTAGGAACATGACTAATATATCATCACTCAAGGTAATTCTACACATATCAGCTATCCCTGTTAGGCCTATAAATACTAGTCTAGTTCTATCTCTAATCATCAAACACTCTAGTAGATCAAGTAACCATGATGCATCAACTAATCACCATAATCTAGGTCATCCCCTAAATTAGGAAATAAAAAAAGATGTATTAGATCTTCCATGTCATGTATAATCATAATACATTATTTTCACAAATATTAATAAAAAACATGCCTAAACTATTTTAACTAATTCATTTTTACATACTTTTAGCCTACTTTGTCCTTTTTGCTCTTACTTG
Source organism: Torreya grandis (assembly GCA_037957365.1). NCBI lineage: Eukaryota > Viridiplantae > Streptophyta > Pinopsida > Cupressales > Taxaceae > Torreya > Torreya grandis. The sequence goes on from JARHVA010005330.1 coordinate 906,566, forward strand.
GTCATTCTAGAAAATTCTATCCTTTTTTCTCCTTTTACATGAATTTTCATGCTATTTTGGTTCTTTGATCAAACTAATGTGACTAAAATTTCCCTATTTTTTACCTAGTTGACTTAAAAATCTAAGTCAACCTTCTTTTCCCCTCCCTAGTACTACATTGTCATTTCAGAATTTTCAAATTAGTTGGAAAAATTATACTAGGTTAAAAATATGCAAAACATATAGGTTTGGCACATACCTACTACGTTAACAGTGTGGATTTTGCTCATTTTCAACATACTAGGTCGACTAGGTTGACCTAGTTGTTTTTCCTTGAACCCTTACATTTTTCTAAAAAAGTGCCTTCTAGAAATTTTCTCCCTAATTCCTTCAAACCCATTTCTTGTCTTGTTTTTTTCTTCCTATAGAATCTAATTTGTCTTCATTATGACATCTATAAATTCTAAATATTAATTTTTTTCTAAAAATACACTTAATTCATTAAAATACTCCAAAATTGGCTTAAGATTCATAATTGCATACCTATAGTATGCCTGTTGCTGCTCTTGGAACTCCCCCTCATCTAGCTTATTGTCTCCTCACCATCATAGCATGCTTAATCTCCAAATCTCCTTTTCTCTCCTTCATGAGTCAAAATAACCAAATTAATTATCTTTTCCCCTATTTAAAAACACCTTTTCAAAATTCAAATCTTTCAATTATTTTCCAGTCGATTCCTAGTTTTATCTATATTTTGTTTCTACTCATCAATTTTTAAAACTATAAAATGCATTAGAATAATGATGTAGATAATATTTTCCACTATCATATTCCTATATTATAATTTATTTTTATTTTTGTCTATTTTTTTGCACCAACTTCTACAGGTTCACCTAGTATTCTTCACATTGGACACCTTCACATCTCTTTTAGTCTACTTTTTTATCTAAAACACTAAGGTAAGTAAAGGTATGTCTTTTTCAATTCTATTTTTTAAATTATCTTATTTTCTAATTATTACACTTTACTTAGCATCAACGTTGTGTGTTATCATGTTCTATTTCTTGAAGCACCATCCCATGTTGTACTTATGTGACACGTGATGAGCTTCGAGTGGAACATTATATAACCATAATATTTTAAAACTTTTATCACTTAATGACACATTATATCTTGTAGGAACCCACTGAGTCTCAATCTATATGAGTGCACACTTTAAAGGGTACACTAGGAAAGGGGTGGGTAGACCATTAGTGCTTTATAAGATTGTTGTCCCTTTGGACACTTTCCATCTACACACTTGTCTCCTTAAGAAAATTTACCCTAATATTATTATTATATGTTTTACCCATTCCAAAAATTTATCATATCATTATCCTCCTTTTTCTTTCCTTGACCCCCTTTTACCAGTTGATTGTACTAAGTCGATTAGGTTGACCTTGTATAGTTTTTAGCCTTTGATTATTGTATAGGATCGACATGGTCAACCCTGTACTATTTTTAGGTATTTTCACTTGAGATTTTTTTTATCCCTTCATCCAACCTAAATTGAGACCTAGTGATTTATCACCCAAAAACATATAAGGTTGGCTAGGTTGACCCCATACAACTAACATATTCAGAAGGATTTAGGGTAAGCTTTGCCTATATATACAAGTTTATTTCAAACCATTTGAGATTAGAGAAGTGAATAAGAATAAATACAAATTAACATATGCTTATTGAAAATTATACTTGAGGAATAAATATTAGGGTTCCATACTTTCTTTGGAGATATAGATATTATCTTGTGCATAAGTCTTTTGGATGCATAAATAGGTTGTGTAGCTTAGAGCTGATTTGTCTTTGATACCCTTACATACCATAACAATCCCTTATGAAACACCTTGGATAATGGAGAGATTGAAGCTCAATGAGTTAATCTTCAAGGTAAGTATTCATAAATTTATTTCTCCTTTGTAAGAGTAGATAGATAATGTAGTTTTGTTTTGCTCCCATGCATTAGGATTCCATATACATTGACATGAGTATATGTATTCTATTCATGTTTAATTTAGTTTGTTTTGTTTCTAACCCCCACTTTGTGACACAATATTTGGTGTGAAATGGATTAGATTTACTTTATTGCTTATTAGAATAGAGTGAATATAAAAACCTATGACTCTTTTAGGGTTGTTTCATGATTGTGTTAGATTGTAGGCTTTGAAACCTTTCCTAGCATGGTGTATTATGACAATTGACCCCATAATTGGGTCTAATAAATCCCCATCTTGGTCATGATCCCTCTTAACAAATGTATTCCCTATCAAAAGTGTAGGTATGCTTGATCTTCTCTGATTTATGATTTATTTATAGACATGATGCATTTCTAATTGCATACACTTTGATCAATAAATAACAACCTAGTTTACCTTTTCTATGGACTATAAATGTGTATGTTAAACTACTTTATCTTGATATGTGATAAATTAACTTACTTGGCACATTTTCCTTGTTAAAATTCATATTAAGTTTTGAAAGTATTTTTCAAGTCTCTTGAAATGTTCAAGTGAAGTGTGTATGAGTTTAGTGAGTTATCTCTTCAATGGTGTCATGTCATGCCCTCTTGTTTAGCCCTTCTAGCTCAAGATTTATTCACAAACATCCATGAGAAATACTTATGTAGAAAGGTAGATTTGGAATAGTTTCTTTTATCTCTTATTCATAAAACGTCATTAGTCTAATATCATGGGATAGATATGACATATAGTGAAAATCAAGTTATAATATTATCTTTTGAAAAAAATCCTTTAGTGCGAAAAGTAGTCAAGATTAAGTTATACACCTTTTTAGGGATGTGGAGTTAGTTTTAGTATTGTATTATCATGTTACATTTAAATATACAGATTAAGGAATGATAATATTATATGAAGGTGAGGATTGATGTCTTGGAACCCTTATTTTTGAATGAATAGAAAACATAGACCATGTTGTTGTTAATTTTATGATGTTGTTAATTGTATGTGATTGTTGAAGAAATAATGTGAATTATAACTTGATTTAAAATTTTGAAACAAAAATTATTTCATAATTATATGAATCAAGACTTGAAGAGATAAAGAATGGAATGAACCTGTATTGCAAGTCTAACACACAGGCCCTATTTTGTTCATGTTGATTACTTTACAAACTATAATTGGTTAGAATAAGGATAAAATGAAATATATAAAGGTAATAAATATATATTGAGAGATTATTTAATGTGATTTTAATTATGTTTTAATGGTATAATAATCATGACATCTGGTGCTTAGGCAAGTTATATACATACCCCTATTATTGGGTGAGTTTCTTGGTTTATAAACTATGTTTTATAAGATAGTAATGCATTGAGATTGATAGATTGTGGTAAACCTATAAAAAGGTGTGTTTAGTGTTAATTGATGTTATAATATTCATATGAACAAATAAAACCTAATAGTAAAGGGATCTCTAAACTTAACCCTTGTATTCTATAACTGACTTGTCAGGTTGGACTTTGTATTTGGATTCATAAAAAGATATGATCAAAGCATCAATTTATAATTATAAATAACATTTTTGTACATTTTTTTGAACCCTTTGAAAGTTTTTTTAACCTTTATATTTTTTAATAATGAGATTTGAGTTATCAAAACTTAAAATAGACTTGTAGAACATGTATTTTCCTGCACATTCAAGTGCAAATATGCCTTGAAATGTGTAATAGTGGATTGGAAGAGTGAATCCATTTATTGAGGAAGGTGTTATAGGTTTATACAAAAAATATGAATCTATTTGGGAGATTTTAAACTTATCCAAATTTTAGAAAGTGAATTTTGACTAGTCTCGACTGAGATAGAGCAATGTAATAACCTAAACTAGGGTTTCCTCCATATCTAAGGTTCTAACTATCATAATTTTATAAAAATTTGTAAAATTAATAAAATTAATCTAAACTACTTATTTATAGTGGTTTTATAAAGTGTATATATTAGCAGGTATGGATTTTGAAGCTGAAGTGTGCACTAGGCCTAAAAGAGACCTAGTTCTTTAAGTCTAAAGAAGGAAATAGTATTTGGGAGAAGAGTTAGTTTTCCTTAACTGAGACACAAGTAAGTTTTATAATGTGATATAAGTATTGAGTTTTGGTTTTCATTAATTTTACTTTATCCGTACTAAATAGTAATGCCTATGAAAGGGCTAGTATGACTATATGAAGAGTGGATAGAATTGAGAAAGGGGTTGGGATGAACCTTAGAAAGTGTAGGAAAAGTTTTTAAGTATGAAGAAAAGATTATAAGACATATAAAAACAAGATGAAAATTATTGGAACCATAACAATATCAGGTGAACATAGTACCATTGCATGTGGAATTGAAGTAAGAGACCATTGTCAAAGGAAGTGAGATAAGAAATAAGGTTTAGAGTGATCATTTGATGTATTCTCGACATCATTTTGGTATGAGAGATATAAAAAGTTTATTTTATATTGTTAAAGGATTAATAATGTGCTTTTAAATACATTATAGGAGGTAATCAAGGATAGTGCTCCATAAAGAGAGCTATTAAGGATGAATATGATTTGGTCAGAATAATGACATAGTTGATTGCTCCATTAGTTATGAGGATGGAGGATATTGAGGATGTTCTTAGGGAGAAAGAACAAAGAGAAGAAAGGGAAGAATGTAATGATAGGTAGCAAGGTCAGCTAGTACCTTTGTTATCAAGGATGAAAGAGAGAGAATAAAGAGGTGGTTCAAGGAAGACCACAAGAGCATGCAATAGAAGATCAAAATGGCATGGGTCAACACCATGCAAGGAATATCAGATCATTTAAAGATGGTAAAATGAGAAGAGATGAAGGTCCCATGACAAGTGGACCAAGACAAATATTTGATGGGTAATGTTGGAATATCCATAGAGAGGGATATAAGGAAACAAAGTGTCCAAGTAATATAAACAAAAGTATGCAACAATATAGAATAAGAGAAGAGAACTAGGAGAGAAGACATGAAAATAATGAGTCACTAATCATAAGAAGAATGTTATTGTAGTAGAGGAATCTAGTCAAAGAACTAGCCTAAAAGAGAAGTCTAGTTAAAAGTAGATGCAAGACCAGAAGTAAATTGTGTAATCTAGTCATTAGTGAAGGTTGTAATAATAATATTGTATCTTTAAAGATGGTGTAGAAGTTGGGATTAAAGATGATGCCACATTCACAACCATTCAAGGTCTCATGGGTTAATAAAGGACATTAGATTATAGTAAGTGAACAAAGATAGGTTGAGTTTCATATATGACGGTATAGAGATGAAGTGTTATGTGATATTTTTCTTATAGATGTTTATCACTTGTTGTTAGGGAGACTATGGTAGTTTGACAAGCATGGAATACATGAAGTTCAATCAAACACATAAAAAATTAAGCAATGTGGTAAGGTACACACTACTCCAATTGAAGGGTGCAACAGATAGAAGAGATAATAGAATCATGATGATGATGAGAAGGCAGTATTGGAGTCAAACAATGGAGAGTTTGGGTTTGGTCAAAGCACCCAAAGAAGACAAGGTAAGTTGTGTTGAGATGATTTGTATGCAAAATTATGAGGCCATAAAGATGGACATGAGAGAGATTGCATAAGATTACAAGGTGGCAACAAATAGTTTACAAAAATAAGAAGATATAAAACCTATGAGAGTGCTTAAGAGAGAAGAAAGCCAAGACAAGCATCATAATCAATGTTATGTGAAAGAAGAAAATAGAATAGTGGAAGAGATTGCAACTAAGGTGGATAAATAATGGTTTGGGATGAACACCAAACAAGTGAAGAGGTTGTAGATAGACATGTATAAGCAATTAGCCTAAGAGAGAGCCACGAAGGCTCCAAATTGAATTTGTAATGAGATGTTTTGTGATAAAAATTAGGTAGCGAAGGAAGTCATGGTAGATCAAGATAAGGATGTTAATGAGATGGGAAATATATAGTAGTCCCATTTATAAGGTAATCATGAAAGAGTGATTAATAAAAGAGATGAGAAAATTAAAGAGAGAAAGAAACTATTACATATACAGGGGATGGAGCATAATCTTAATGTTGATGAACAATAAAAAATTAAGAGTGTACATAAGTATGAGGTATGCAAAGGACAAGAACAAGTTGTGCATGAAACTAAGTGGGGATTATAAGGAGAATTAGTAAAAGAGGAAGAGATCATATTGTAGTAGTGGTTGAAGATACAGTTAAGGAGAAGATGAGGTATTATGTAAAGGAGAAAGAGTAAAATTCACCTACATGACAAGAATAAGATGGTAGCAGACATGTTATCTTTAAAAACTTTGTTTTATGTGCAGCTATGTTGTTGAGGGAGATGACTCCAAGAAGGCCTAAATTTAGATCCCAAGAGAATGTTAACCTATATGAGAGGCAAGTGGAAGAAAAAAAATTCAATGAGGAGGTTTAATGCATTAAAGAAATAGTAAATACCAAGTGGATTACTCAATACCTATGGCAAAGATTTCTCAGTTTGGTAGTATGATGTAGGGGCATCCCATAAGGACCCCCAAAATGATAAATTTTTGTCTTAAGTTAGCCTATGAGGTTTATTATAATTTATATAGCTCATTATTCTTCTATTTTTTGAGTATAGGTTGGTATTAAGGAGCATAGAACTCAAATTCTACCTTTTCCCACCAAAATTTCCTTTTTGAAAATTTGAATCTTAATAAGAATTTGAAAGGACTTTTATATATCTTATGAAGGTGGAAAGTTGTGTTAATCATGTAGAATATTTTTATACCATATATAGGTTCATAAAGTTTCATGACTCCAATATCATGGGTTAGATATGAAATATAGTGAAAATCAAGTTATAATGTTATCTTTTGAAAAAACCTCTACATGGGAAAAGTAATCAAGATTCAGTTATACACCTTTTTACAGATGTGGAGTCAATTTTAGTTTTGTATTATCATGTTACATTTTAATATAGAGAGTAAGTAATGATAATATTGTATGAAGGGGAGGATTGATGTGTTGGAACCCTTGTTTTTGGATGAATGGAAAACATAAACCTTGTTGTGGTCAATTTGTTGTTGTTGTTGTTGTTAATTATATGTGATTGTTGAAGAAAGAATGTGAATGATAAATTGTTTTCAAAGTGTTAAAGAAATAATATTATGTAATTTTATGAATCAAAACTTGAAGAGCTAAAAAAAGGAATGAGCCTATGTTCCAAGTCTAACACATAGGCCCTATTTTGTGCATGTTGATTAATTTACACACTATAATTGGTTAGACTACAAATAAAATGAACTCTATAAAGGTAATAAATTTTTATTGATATATTATTTAATGTGATTTATGTTATGTTTGAATGTTATAAGAATCAAGATATCTGGTGCTCAGACAAGTTATATGCAGACCCTTATTATTGGGTGAGTTTCCCAATTTGCAGGATATGTTTTACAAGATAGTAATGAATTGAGATTGGTAGGTTATGGTTAATATTTAAAAAGGTGTGTTGATTTTGAATTAATTTTATAAGATTCATAGGTAATAAATAAAACCTAACAGAAAAGGTATCTCTAAACCTGACCCCTATATTATGTAGCAAACTTGTTGGGGTTAGATTGTGTATTTGGATTAATGAAAAGATATGATCAAAGCATCGAGTTCCAATGCTAAATAAATTTTTGGTAAGTTTGGTTGAACCATTTAAAAGTTTTTTTAACATTTTTATTATTTATTAATGATATTTGAGTTAAAAAAAAATTAAAACAGACCTATAGAACATGTATTTTCCTACACAGTCAAGTGCAAATATGCTTTGAATGTTGAATAGTGGATTAGAAGAGTGAATCCATTAATTAAGGTGTTATAGGTCTATAAATACCCTAAAAATATATTTTGGAGATTTTAAACCTATCCAAATGTTATAAAGTGAATTTTGACTGGTCTCGACTGAGATAGAGCAATGTAAAAGCCTAAACTAAGGTTTCCTCCATATCTAAGGTTCTAACTATCAAAATTTAATAAAAAAATTCTAATATTAATAGAATTAATCTTATATAACTGATTATATTAGTTTAAAAATGTTTAAATACTAGAAATTATAGATTCTAAAGGTGGATTGTGCACCAAGCCTAAAAGAGACCTAGTTCTTTAGGTTTAAAGAAGGACAAAGTATTTGGGAGAAGATTTCATTTTCATTAATTAAGACATAATTAAGTTTTGTCATGTGATAAAAGGATTGAGTTTTGTTTTTCATTATGTGTACCTTTTTTTTACTAAATAGTAATGCCTATGAAAGGGCTAGTAGGACTATATGAAGAGTGGATAGAATTGGGAAAGGGGTTGAGATGAAGCTTGGAAAGTGTAGGAAACATTTTTGAGTATGAAGACAAAGTTATAAGACATAAAAAAAAGATAAAAATTATTGTAGCCAAACAATATCATCTGAACATATTACCACTTCATGTGGAATTGTAGTAAGAAACCATTGTCAAAGGAAGTGAGATAAGAAACAAGGTTTAGAGTAATCACTTGGTGTATGTTTTGCATCATATGTGATTTATGTTTTGAGATTATATTTAATAATATTTTGAAGAGAGTGAAATTTAATAATACTTGTGAAGGATATATGTTCATAAAGATCAAGCCATACTAAATATCCAATCTCAGTCATCCCTAAGAAGCCTATAAGCATGTTCCTAAAGTTGAAGAGGTTTGAGAGTGTCTTAGTTATGAAAATAAGTTAGTATACTAAGGGAAAAAATGCATTTAATTAAATTTTACAATATAATCATGATGTTGTTATCTCTCTTATTATAAAAGACACACATAGATCAAGGTGGTGAGGGTCTTTACATCCAATGTTACATATAGTCCTATTAAGGCCTACATGAGGGAAAACTAATGCTTATGGTAGATGGATGTGATAAGAAGGATTATCTAGGATCAAGAAATAGCATGAGTAAAATTTTAATACTATAAAATACATCAAGGTGTACAAGAGGCCTACAAGGAAGGTTCAATTCTGAAGTGATAGTATATATGCCTAAAAAGAGGATCTACAAACCTACATGCCCTAAACAATGGAGAAGTGTGCAGGTTTTTCTTAATATTAAGATCAATAAGGGGTGAAATATAATGGTGAGAACATAATAAAAATGGTTATAAATTTATTTAAGAGGGGAAAAATTAAGAATAAGGCATTCTTAAGTCTAAGTAGGTGAAATGCCTAGACATAGACCTACATTCATGAACACTAATATGTGAATTCTAGGTAAGTTTTGAAGTGAATGAAGGTGACAATGTTTTTGAGACTTTAAGGGACACTAAAATTCATATCCATGGATATTTAACTTATAATTATTGATATGAAATTACCAAAATAGGACCTTTAGGGCTAGAAAGGTCAATTTGCATACAACCCCTACCTATGCCTAATGGTAGGCTTATGACCTAGTGGGTGGCTAAGCCAAATGAGACAATGTCATGAATGGATATTATAATGTTTTAAAAAAATAAAAATGGAACTTAAAACTCAAACGAAATGTTGAAATCAAATTTTGAACTCAAGATCACTCCCTCGGCCTATATAAACATAGTCTTCCAACCTGAGAGGCATTTTCTTTTGCTTGAAATTATACATGGGAGTTTCATGGGTGATCAATCTCATATTGATTTTTATGGGGCCTTGTAAAATTAGAATTTTTGTAATTATTTCAATTATTAAGGGACTATACTTTATGAATCATCGTTAAGATGATAAGTACTTTTTTCGCTGCCAAAAAGACTAGTATTGACCAATTTGGAGAAACTAACTTCACAAGTTATTTAAATGAATTGTAATGACATTTAAACCACATATAAACTATTAATTAACTCTAAATATACCATTATCATAAAATTTAATTGCACCTAAAACTAGACATATTTAATAAATGATGCAATTTTGTGAAGATGTGAGATCGAAATAGGGTATAAAAGAGAATATAAACATGAAAATAATTGGAGAAGATGTATTAAGGTGTATTATACCTTATAAGGACAAAAAATACATACATGACACCCTTTAAATTCTCTTATAGGTCTGATTGTTGAAGGTAGTGTAAAAAAGCTTGTGAAGGGCTGGTTTTATTACTATTTCCCTATTTGCCTACCTACAAAAGCTTATAGAAACTCAAATTTGATATGGAGGATATTAATAGGATAGGGGAAGTGAATCGAAAAATTATTATATGTTTCACATAATTGGGTGTCCTATGGAGCAAAATCTTAGTCTTTTAGGCTGAGAAGCATAATGGAGATAATTTGAGAAAGAGAACAATAGAAAAATGACACTTCTACTTGGTTTCAGGTCATGAAAATTGGAATGAAGCTATAAATGGATAATAGGTGATAAAAACAATTTATTTTTCCATGACACTCTATACATTCTTTTACACAAGGATATTTTCATGTTTTTAGGGTTACAAGGAATTGGGCAAAAATACAAGCTTTGGGTGAAAATGAGATCTTTGGGAGTGTTTGATGGATTCAAGTGACTTTTTAATCTAATATGGATAGGCCATCCATAAAGAGAGATTAATTTATTAAAATAAAAATAAATTTTGAATCTTTTATGCCATATTGGAGAAGGAGGAGTTCAAGTAGCCTGTCAACCAAATCAATGTGTAAAATCTCTTCAACAAGATTTGTTAAGGTGATATCTTATTTTAATACAAAACTTGAAGAGAAAGAAGAATTCTAGATTTAGTTGAAATAAGGATCTAATTGGTTGAAAGGGTCTTAATCAATCCTAGGGAGACCCCTCTCTCCTATTCCAAGTCAAGTGGAAAAATTCAAAGAAGTTTCAAGAGACTTATAACAACCCTATCAAAGTAGACAAACATCATAAATGAGTAAAGAGAAGGATTAAATTGAAGACTTGATTAAGACTTGAAGGCCTATTTTCATGGAGAAGACTTCCTCATCAAGAATAATATGAAATTAAATATATAGGTGCATATAATCAAGGATATAGGCACATGTTTCAGTCAAACTCTAAGAGACAAGACTAAAACTTCTCCACGCATTTCAAACAAGATTATCTCTACCTCTATGCCATTTTCAAAGAGAAAAATAAAAAAATTAGGAAGTACTAAGTAGGAGTTGTAGGATGACCAAGTGGATGGCCCATCCCTATTTTTGGGTTGATTTCTCTCTCTCTCTCTCTCTCTCTCTCTCTCTCTCTCTCTCTCTCTCTCTCTCTCTCTCTCTCTCTCTCTCTCTCTCTCTCTCTCTCTCTCTCTCTCTCTCTCTCTCTCTCTCTCTCTAAAAGTATGCCTAGTTTTGGCATCTATAATATCCTTAACCTAAGTTATGTAGAATCCCTACTTAGAAAAACACTTGTACTTGGGTTTTAGAATTTAAAAAATTTTAGCCTCTTCAATGCTTGTTTTGGAATTTGTAATATCCTAAACCTTTAGTCACATTTGTCATCTCCATGTCTAGTCCTAGAATTGCTTGCTTCGCAATGGGTATTTATTAAACCATAATTTTGAAGAAACTTTTTGTTATTTATTGCTTTAGTTCTTTCAAAGCTCAGTATCTCATCTCATCATTTTATTTATATTTGTAAAAATGATAGTACATTCTGTGTGAATTTTGGATATATTGTTAGAGGAGATGGTACTTAGATGTAGGATTTCCAACTACCCTATAAATTTCACAAAATTTAGTTTTAATTTCTGGAGATTCATTCTCATTATATCTTTCACATCTACATTATATGCACCATAAGCCTAATTTAGGATTATCATTTTTATGTAGCTCATTCATCTTTCTCATAAAAGCCTCTAACTTATCTTCTAATTTTGTTCCAACCAATGGAAGATCTACATAATCTTCTATTTGTTCAACTCTTATAGCAGTAGACCGAGAATCAACCTTGGTGGAGAACTAGGATTGTACAATAGTAAAACTTATTCTTGGTCGTAATCCCTCTATGAACCAATCAGCCTTATCTTTTTCATGTAAAATAAAATTGATTTTGTTCATCACATCATAAAAAATGTGATCATATTTTTCCAACTATTTATCCATATTTTTTCTAAATTTCCTTCAGGTATTGAATAACTTGACTGGAATATTATTTTACCTTGAATTCTAATACTATCAAATCTTTAACTTGTGTGAGATCAAGGGCATTTAGATTACTTTTGAAAATGAACTCTAAGACACATCTTGATAAATCCCCTATGATTTCACATTTCTTTACATCCTCTAAAGTTTTCTATTATACAATCCATTTCATTTTGTAGGTTACCAAATATTATTCAGGGTCTAAAGACCTATCATATGACTTTAAAGGAATAAACATACCTACATGGAACGCCATATCTAGTAGACTAGTAGTTGTTACTATATATGTCTGAATACCAACAACTATGAATGGTGGTGATTGTGCACTAGTTTTTACACTAATAAGTGACTACATAGTGTTTACTTTGACTTTAAGTTGTTGTGCACTAATATTTTTAGGAATAATAATAAATCTTGCTTCTTATAAATTCTTTCTATCTAATGCCCACTTTATTTCTACACTGAGCCTTCCAAACTTATTAGTAACAGAATCTAACCAACATCAATCACCATCTCTCTCTGTACGTTTTCTATATTTTATAAATAAAGTGGGCTTGGGGATACATACCCTTAAAATGAATAACGTTTATTTATAACTTATTATAACTTTAAACTTGAAATTAAAATATTACTATCTTCAATTTTAACATTTTCCTAGGAAATTTCCTTCTTTATTCTAGCTAAAAACCCCTTCCTTAATTATGATCTATCTCTAATTCCTAGCTTTTCTACCTTAGCATCATTGCTTCTAGCATCCTCTTTCTCATATTTTTCATACCCTCTTCTTTTAGTATTTTCCACATCTTCTCTCAACAACCTCTCTTATCTAGCATTTTTTCTTTGTATATCTCCATCTCTAGATATTTCTTCTCTATTCCTAGTCCTATTCATAGTTACCTTGGGGTCATTTGTCTTATTTCACCTTCTTTACTAACATATTTCCCTTTCAAGTTCTATAAATTTGTTCTTACTCTAAGTATTTTCTCCTTATATTTTATGGGATTAGGTTCATATTACTTTTACTTAGATATTTGCCATTCATTTTCTCCTACACACACCCCCATGGTGTCCAAAGTGACTAATCCATGTTGGCTAGAGTAGGCACCATGTCCTTTTACATAATAAATATCTTTATTAATAAAGGTAGTCATTACAAAAATTTATCTCTAATTACTTAGAAAAGTTGATATTATTTAATCTCAAAATATATGTATCTTTGTACTAAAAACTCAATAATATAGCCATCAGTTATAGTCTTCATCGAATAATCTACTAGTTAGGACCAATTGGTATCTAGGTTGTGTAGTATTTCTATTTTTTCCTTTGTCTAGACTATAAATTCTACTATCCTCTAACTAAATTAATAGTATTCTAATCTGTCTGACCATGTAGCTAACATTCTAAGCAATTTACATGAAAATTTCATTGATTTTGCCATAGAGGTGTTCTTGGATAATCTCCTCTCTAGTTTTTCAAACTCTCTATGCTTCTTCCTCTACAAAGTTCTATATTTTCTCATCTATCCATCTTTATACGTCTCTCTACCATGACAAAAATCTCAGTACATTTCATCCAAATAGATTCCACACTCACTAAACCATTATTAGCAAAGATTCTTATAAATAATTTAGAACATACTAATTATAGGGATAGCTTATACAATGGAGAGTACCAAAATTTAAATAAGAGATGATAATATTATCTACCATCTATGATGTAAAATAATGCATTAAAGATCAAGATGAAACATATAAAAATAGAAGTCAAACCATAAATTGTATAATATTTGATAGCAGATTAATGTAAAATAAAGTTTTCACTACACATAAATCATACATAAAATAAGGAAAACTATAATAGAATGATTATATTAATCTCTATCAACACAATGAATCAAATTATAGTACATCAAAGTGTTATATATAGTATTTTACAATCCTATGTCCATATAATATACTTCATGATTTTACCAAGCTCCATTCTATGTCTAACACAATCGATGCCCTCCTATTGTTAGTTATTGTTCAGGGCAAGATCTTGGTCCCTACTTTACCTATTATATTAAGTTCACTGAGTGAGCTTGGGAAAAATTAGGGGACTTGCATCCTCTTATTTTAGGGTTTTTGTTAAGATGATCCAATGTAGGAGCTTCAGGTATGGGGATCCATTAAATATCCTATTTGGAATAGATCTCCAAGAGATGTAGTGCTACTTATATAATTCTAATACCAATTCTCTCATTGACTCAGATAACTTATATGCTTCTATCTAGACTAATTACAACATACTAATTTTCAAATATCTACTTTGCTTCACTTCACTATTTATAAAGAATGAGAAAGATCACTTGTTTATAAACAAACATACAAAGAAAGGGAGGGTAAGGTAAAAATAAAGTCTTCTGATTAAAAGGGAAATACAAATACTTATAGGACCAAATGTACCTAGCTACAGTTACACCAATGTATGCTAAGTTTACATATGGATCATGTTTTAGTCATGCATGGAGAGAGTTTTAGGAGTAAGATCAAATTATTAATTATAAGACACCTTTAATTAATGAACTATAAATATTTTTATATTTAATTACACACATATCCTTAAAAACTTAAGATAAATTAAAATAAATCAAAAAATCTAACTAAAATAGCTGAAGAACATGTTATTTAATACATAAAAATTATAGAAAATCATAAATTACAATACTATAATTTAGTGTTAATCCAATAAATTATAAATAAAGTGGAATACATTTAATTCAACCAAATACTTCTACATAGAAAACACATTTTGAATTATTATAACAATGTTTGTTTACAAATAGAGTCAACCCTTATAACATAGTAGGTAGTATTATATTTAGAAGGGAGAGATGGGTCTTACCTCTAAGAGGCACAAGATCTCACTCTTAGAGATCATGGCCAAAAAATGGTAAAATAGAATTGTGTCAAAAGATTCCTCATTCTATAATAGACAAAATGTAAGGGAATTATAAGGCCCACTAAGGAGCACCAAGGAGAGGTCTGATGTGGACAATATCCTAACTACTATAGTAGGTTATATTGAGAAAACAAGGATAAACCTATGCAAGTTGAAAAAATATTCATGGAGGAGTGTTTTCATTTTAGATATAAGGTGTAGGGAATTTGAGGAACACATGCCCAACATGCCAATGTGGTACTATGAATTATTGAGAGACTGACCACATGGTACTTTGACAATGTATTTAATTACTCATTTATTTTTAAAATGACAAAAAAAAATTATACTGATTTTGGGGCCCATCTTCATGTCTTATATCTACTTTGTCATAAGGGAAACATGTGGCATAATGTCACTAAACATGGATTCTTCATCACCTCAATGACCCACCTTCATGTCTTGGATCTGCTTTATCATAAGGGAAGCATGTGGCATAATGTCACTAAATATGGATTATTCATCACCTCAATGAGTCATCTACCTTCCCACATCTCTATTATTCATGAATCTTGGCCTTTCTTTCTTCATCTAAGTTACTTTACTCATAGTATGCCACTTTTCATGTTATCACTTCTTTTTTTAGAATCAAATTTATTTATTGCATTACTATCCTTTAAATAATGATTTAACAAGATACATACATGTGGCATGATCTTGTTAATGTAGAGGCTTGTGAGATCCATTTTTTCTTTTGTTATATGTGTAGGCCATGAGTTAACAAGATGGTATCATGTGGATGACCCTCACTTTTATATATGATCACTTTATCTAGAGTATGTGCATAATTAATTTACTCACAAATAAGCAATATTATGACATATGACATTTTATCTCTTATTTATATGCCCAAGACTTATTTGTTTCACTATTTTCTCTGAAGGAATGATTTGGATATAAGTGGAATGATATCAAAGTTTAGGTTCTTATAGATTCATTACCTTAGCTATTTGAGTTGATAGATGTTAGTAACTAGGATGAAGAAACATGGAATAGTCCTAGTTACTTGAGTACTTGTGGTCTAGACATTGGAGTTTAACCCATAAAGACCTAACCATTCCTAAATTTTATAGTTGTTATAGGTGAAAAATAGAAGTGTAGTGATAGTTTGTGTAAGGAAACTTTGGAAAATAAAATAAGCATGAAAAGTCACTCATACTATAGGATATCCTTTTGAGATAGATTAATTAAGCATTGGGAAGGTTGATTTGTGACACTATAATAATATTGAGAAGATCAAAAAACCTTATGAAAAATTCAAATTAACTCAATTAGTCCATAAAGTTGAAATATGAATGTGATGAATGTCATAACACTAAAAGTTAAAAAGATGCATATAATAACTTCAATAAATGTCTCCATTTTAACCTTTAGTCTCATGTATCAATCAAATTACTAGAGTAATAATAGGAACACTCAATCAATTTTGTTAATTTGGAATCAAATCAAGACTTCATTCAAAACAAAACCTCAAACTTAAGACAACTAATTATATCTTAGACTTGGACTTATTCATTTCAAAATAAGGAATGATCTTAGAATTTGATCAAAAAGAGGGTTGTCATTTAAAATTTTGAAAATAGGGAGTGTTGGTCAAAACAAATTTTGACTGCTGTAGCAAAAATTTAGTCTCAATGTTTAGAATCTAGACTATGGGCCTACATCATTGAAATATGAGATAAGAGATTACATCACCCTTTAAATGAACTTAGAGGAAAATAAAGTGTTTAATTCTACTTAAATAGTCAACATACTAGTCCCTAATTCCTCCAAAGGGTCATTTTGTGAAAAGAGTGATTCTATTTTTATTTTGAATCCATTGGGAAATATTAGACATATCTTAGGTACTCAGAGTTCCTTGAGAGGTAATTTATTTATATAATTTATCTAAGGAAATAAAGGTTTGGGCAATGCTCTACTAGCCAAGCATCTATAGCCCTGGTAAAGATGCCTTTGGTCCTACTCAAGGCCTTGTTCTATTTCCATCCATGATGGGAAGCTTATGGTGGAGGATGCCCAATGAAACCTTTCTTAATAATAAACTTACATTTTCATAATATTCAAACTTCCTTTCATTTTGATATATTTTTTGCTTTATCTAGGATGGTTGGGTACCAATATAGGCAAGGTGTAAGAATGGGTCAATGAGCTCTTTTCACCAAGAAGGTCATTTCTTTCTCAATGATTTGACTATGATTTATATTCTCCTTTTAATTTTTGTGGTGACCTTTACCAAAATAATTTTTTTCTCAATTCACTTACTCAGATTATGAATCATTAACTCTTAATAATTTCAATGTTTTAAGAGAAGTTTACTTATCACATTATTCAATATTGGGGGCTCATATTCTACCTTCCAATTTTGGGTTTTGTTTTTATTGCCTTGTCATTTTTGAAGTGATCAAATTAGGGAGTATGGGGACCAAACCTTTGATTGGGATCTATCTTGTTAGAACTGGCTTAACTATTTATCAATTTAAATTATGGGAACAAGGTACAATTGTTGTAAGGTTATCAAGGGAGAAAAAGGGAAAATGAGATAAATACCTAAAGAAAACAAATTCATATAAAAAATATCAAGAACAAGAAATTGAAATCATGAAAATATAAGATCAATCACACATTTAAATCAAACTAGTTAACTCTAATCTAATATTTACACCACTAACATTTACCCTAGGGGTAATTAATAAATTACATTAGATGGTATAATTGAGAATTAATGCTTAAATAATCCATTTATAAGTAGTGGGAGATCATTATCTTCAAGGGTTTTAAATAGAAATATGTTCTACACCAATAACTTAGACATATGGTATGGGCTAATCTAGAATGGGTCATGTTTGGAGTGTTTTCCTTTCTTCTCATGTATTTTGACCCATAATAGGACTAAGTTTGATATTCAAAAGGATTTAATATTTTCCATTTTAGTGAAAAATCTCTTGAATTTCTCTTGATTTCTACTAAAGATTTTTAGAGACTCTTCTCATGCATCCTACAATTTAACAATGTCCATAAGCCTTGAGTTTGCATTCTCAATGTCCTCTATGTAATATTGAATATAATTGTAATTAAGAAACTTAAGGGTCATTGGGAATATGGGATCAAAACCATATACTAGTAGAAAATTAGATATTTTGAGGGATTTCTTAAATCTAGTATGATCAACATAAATAACATATTTCAATAGTGAATGTTAGTCTCTAGGCTTCTTTTCTATAGAATTATTGATGGCATTGGTAAGGATCTTGTTAGTTGAATTAGCCAAACAATTCCATTTAGGGTATTAGTTTGATGAGAACCTCAATTTAATCTCATTTTCATAATCCCATTTAGTGAACTGAGTTGACTGAAATGTAGGTCTATTATTGTAGACTAGAGAAGTAGGGGTGCCAAATCATGTGTTTATGTTTTCCTTAAGGAAGTTGATGACTTATATGGTTGTGTTGTTATTTTACACCAATGAATTTATATATATTATAGAGTAATGAATGTCTGTGAGTATGAATTTATGGCCAAATTATGAGTTCAAGTTGATTATTCCAATGAAGTCAAGTCTCCATTGAGTGAAAGGATGTTCTTCTATCACAAACTGTAAAGACATTACAATATGAACTTCTTTCTTGGTGAATCTATATAAATGATTGTTATCATAGGTTATTGATGCAATAGAACATGCTAAGGATAAGAACATCTAAGTTTTGTTATACTACATAGGATGGTACACAGAATTCATAATTAATAAAAGCATGACAAAGATGAGTTATCATGTGATAGATATGAAGTAAGATTAATCTAGAGATTTCTTAAGGCTTGTAGAGAATTTAAATTACTTTATATAAGATTAGACCAAATATTAAACATGATAATTTAGACAAGAAATAAAATAATAAATATGATAGGTAACCATAACCAAAAAGTCTATATTGATCTCAACAAGGTTCGTCATCTTCATCATACAAATATATATATATATATATTTATATTCACTACAGTTATTGATTATTCATATTATTCTCATACATTTTCACCAAAGAGAGGAGAGTGTTCTTCTTCTATCCCTTTATAAATCATGGGGGATAGGGAAAAATACATAGCCAATATTTTCATATATAATGCATGAATATTTAAAGAATATCCTGCACAACTTATCTGTTTTTCTTCTCCCAAAACTTTCTCTAATTTAAAATGGTGTCTCATATTGAGATAATGTCTTAGGTTCATTTGAATGTGCATTGAGGTAATAAGCTAAAAAATTAGCTAGACCAACAAAAGTCATAGTAATTGCTCAAGGTGTCATTTCTAGTTTTCATCTTTTGCGCACTACTTAGTCACCCTTTTGGGTTTTCAACTAAGTAGCATACCAACCTACCACCCTTTTAGGGATTTAATAAGATGGTGTAAATAAGTGGCTTAAATTTATGGTTTTTAACCATATTATCCCCTTTTGTCTCACTAATCATCCCAAATATAAAAACTTACTCAAAACTTTATAAAAAATTTCAAAAATTTGTGCATTGCATAATACTCAAATAGAAGGAGGTAGTGTTGCCAAGGAAGAAGGCTAGACAGTAGGATACCTGGACCCAGACTAAGTATTCAATCATTGTGTTAGTTATTTATATATATTTGATGGTGGTTTGTAAATAATAACTTTGAGGATTGGGGCCACCTTAATATAGAATGGAGCCAGGTCAGTTTTGAAGGTATTCCAATTAAGCATCACTTCCTTGACTATGTGAATTAGGACATGCATTGTTTTGTAATATCCAATGAGTTATTTTATTTTTGAGTCCTTAGTGGTACTCATTTTTCTTTATATTACTAACTTTAAGTTTAATTTCTACACTCATTTTTTCTAGCTTTTTTGCATGTTGTTCTTCTTGAAAAATTGCAAATGCATTACACCATAGGTCTTGATGCCAACTAAGGAGTCAAGCATGAAAATTATCCCTACCATTGAAATATTACTAGAGAAAAAGGTAAATTTAATTGATAAAGGAAGTATGGTTATGCATGTTTGTGCTAGCCATAGTAGTTGAGATGAAGTCTAAACTAAAGTTGGTAAAGAAATATCAAGATATTGCTTTTAGTCTAGAAGATTGCATGTGAGTTGATAGGCTTAGAAGGCTATGATGTCAATCATGCCTAGATACTCCTCTAGTAGAGTTATCAAATTAGTGGCATCAATATTCAAATTATGACCCAAGATTTTGATTGGTTGAAGTAGTTATGTTGCACACTAATCCTTTGTAAGATCTGAGACCAAGGTCTTGAGCATGTTGTAGTCTAACATCACTTGGTCCCTGATTACTTGGAAGGCCAAGTATGGGAAAGTATATTTGATCATATTTTCCACTTAATGATGATGGCCCCTAAGCTCCACATTCTCTTCCCTTGTATGATCCCACTCTTACTTTAGGGAGGTGACTTTTGTGTGATGAAATCTTGAAAAACTATGGCACCCTCCAACTACTTATTCAAAGGCAATTAAGAGACATCAAGTGAAGCCTCCTACTTAATTGAGAGTGTGACCAATATGATTTTTGAAGCTACAAGGTCAGGATGTGGCATAGTGGATAGAGGGAAAAAAGATAGTGTATCGATTAGTGACTAAGGAAACATCCTAAATCCAAACACCTCCTAATAGAAGTTATAGAATCTAGGATCCGAACTATTTTTTGGGTGGAGCTTACTGCTATGATGTGGCCTCTACTATTAACTTTTTTTGTTGTAAAACATATTCATCCATATTTTTTTTGACCTCTTCCTCCTATCTTCTTCCTCATTTTTCTCCTCTTATTCTTCTTACCTCTTCTTCTTCTCTTTTCTTATCCTCTTCCTATTTTTTCTCTTCTACTTCCTCTTCCTCTTTATTATTTCTCTCATCTTCTTCCTCTTATTCTTTCTTCCTCTATTCTTATTCTTCTTTCTTTTTCTTCTCTTTTTATTGTATAGATTGGGCCTATGATTTTGCCTACACTTGATGTTATTATAGGGCTTCATTATGTTCCTCCTTCTTCCTAGCAGCTTCCTCTACCTTTTTCTATGCTCAATCTATTATATCTTATTTTTGTTTTTCTACTTATTTTTCCTTCTTTTATTCCTCATACATTT
Source organism: Torreya grandis (assembly GCA_037957365.1). Taxonomy (NCBI): domain Eukaryota; kingdom Viridiplantae; phylum Streptophyta; class Pinopsida; order Cupressales; family Taxaceae; genus Torreya; species Torreya grandis. Next base: position 927,768 of record JARHVA010005330.1, read on the forward strand.
TTTTATACTATGGTGGTTGCTTTGTGGGCCTACCTGGCCATCTCTTGAGCCTCATGTATGTATGTCTCTATATCCTTGGACTTTTATGATGGCTCAACTTCTTTAGCTTGTTGTGTTGTGTGTTATCACTTCAATTTTTATTTCTCTTCTTTTCTTCCTTCCTAAGCTAATGATCAAATGCAAGAGCAGATTCCTCTCGAGCATCCTATATTTCCTCCACTATTGGCTACTCTTATGCAATTTCCTCAACCTCTTATACCTATGATTATGGTGGGGAATCCTCTAGTCTCACCTTTTAGCTTGGAACGTATTGTTTATTTCTATCAATTGTGACCATTCTACATCATGGTGGTGGTTTAGAAGATTCAAAAGTAAGTTGTGCTTCCTATGCAATATCTAATTGACTAAATGTGATTTCCTCCAAGGTAGGGGAGACTCTTTCCTTGCACCATGTTTTTGGATTTTAAAAAATTATTTTTGGTCGACTCTCTAGTAGGGGTACAAAGATGACATAAAGAATGAATATTAGATAAATCAAAAGCTAAAAGAAGTTCATTCTACACTAGAGTTGATTGACTTCTTCCTAGACTGTGTTGATAATGATGGAAGGTGGGAAAGTTGGGAGTTCCACCCATAGCTTAGGTGGAACTTAATTTTGGATTTGCACTATGTGTACCACCTTCCAAAAAATTAACTCTTTCTCCTCTTCCTTCTAATAATATTCTCCAACCATATCTAGCAATATGACCTAGTTGACTTCTTGTACATTAGTACCCATCTCCATGAGGTCATTGGAGATATCTATCTATGGCACCTTTGGGTCCTGCTTCTAGGTCACAATTTAGCATGTTTTCTACTTTCATGAAGGGGACACCAAATGAGGATATGCTTTACACTGCCCCTTGTACTATTGGGAGATTGATGCTAACTATGGTTATTGTGAAATAAGAATGTCGGCACCTAGTGGTATAGACTATAATGGGATGAAATGTTTAGTTATGTGCTTTTTTTGTTAGCCCACTTAAGCCTATGCCATATCCATCATGATGAATAAGAAAATTTGTTTGAATGGTAAGAATAGTAGGTCATAAATTATGATAAAGACTCCCTTGGGTAGCAGAGTGTCTATGGCATACTAACCTAGGTAATGCAAGACATTGGGTGGCACTCTGAAGTGTGTGGCAATGCATTCCAAGCACTCCTCCCACTAAGATTTTAACTTCACCTCATGTGAAAGGGATCCATGTTCCTATGTCCATATTATGTTGTAAAACTACCATACCAACTAGTAATTTATATCTAGGTGCACTTTTCCCTCTAGTGATTTTCACTATGTGAAGTAAAGCAAGAGGATTAGAAACTAATATTTGAAGGTCTACCTAGGAGTGGTGCAACACTTCTTAATGTTTGTGAATAAATCTTAGATTAAGTACTTAGGCTAGTTAAAATATTCATTATAATGGATCATCTTGTGGGCCATGTCCATAACTCCCTTAGGTATTTGCTTAGTATACTTGGTTGTCTACTAAAATATTCTAGTAATACACTAGATGAGAAATCACATAGGTTCATCTCAAATTTTTCCAATAGGGATCCATCAGTTACTCCACACATAAAATTCTTATACTTTTTATAAGATGTGAGGCATTTTGGTATTTTAGGGTAGCAGGGAATCTCCACACATAGGCATGCCTAGAGCTTGATCTATGGCTTATGTGTTGATTACCATCTTATCATCTGGGCCCAAATAGATTATGCCCTAATCATATCACCCAAGAAATACATAAAACATCTCTCCTAGGTCTCCAAATGTCTACATACATAGTAGGCGCTCAACATCTATGTCATGGAATTGGTGGAGAACTAGGAGGGTGAGTGGTTGTGTGACATCAATAGGATCAGGCTAGAAGAAATTCTATTTAGCTTCTATAAGATACTAAAATGGCTCTTGATCATTGTACTTGGTCTGCCAAAGTGTCATGTTGAAACCCATAGATTATTTTTATGTTTAAAAAAAGGGTTGTATTATCTACATGGTATCCATGGCTACATGAGAGGAAATTTGAATTCTATGTAATGAAAATGGTTTGACTCTTGATAGTTGTAGTTCATGAAAATATTCTAGGGATGAAATGAGAACTTGGTATTTGAATGTATATTTTATATATTTAACATGTCTTAGATTCCACATCCAGGACATGCCTAGCTATATAGTCATCTTGAATGCAATGGTGGATTTGGAAAATCTACATTTAATCTAGCCATCAAAATAGCTAGTCATTGGTGCATGTGTTGAGTTACATCATTATGCTCTTTGATGTTCATATGAAGGTTATGAGTAGTTGACGTTCAATAGCCACTAATTTGTTCAATATCAAACCAATCAACCCTTATCTCTTTATTTTACTTTTGATGGATGACTATTATTCGATGGATATCTTACTGATGTGATATTTTAGAATCTTTCTTGGAATTAATATTTTTTAATCACTCATTTTTTAATTTTTTGATGGTACATGTGGATCCTCCTACTGACATATGGTGTGCATGATGCTTGGTGTTTGTACTTCATAAATATTGTTGAAATCATTTATTAAAAAAAAAAAAACACACACACATAATACTTGAAAAAAAGAAAAATCATAATCTACATGGTGATACATAGCACCCAATTAGCTTACAGAATGAAAACAATAAACTATTGGTAGTATGGCTTAAGCCTATAACCATTTACCCACCCTAGTAACATAGTTCCCTAAATATCCTTTAAAATAATATTTCCTTAATATGTTATGTCATGTATAATGTAGGGCCCTTTCCATATTATTTGTAGTTTGCCTAAGAATGCTCTAAAATGATTGTCATATAATAAAACTATCTGATCTTTGTGAAGTTCATTTTGGTGCAAGTTCTTATCATGCCAAAATTTTTGGATTTACTTGTGTACTTCCTATATCCACACTACTCTACATCTAAATTCATCCATCTGATTTAGTTTCAAGAGCTGATTAGTAAGAGACTCTTGATCTCTGAGTTGCATGACCATGGTAATGCATAGGCTGGGTACAAGATATTCCATCAACATGATTGCTTCTAAACCATAACCCAACTAAAATGGTGCAAATACTATATCTATTTTATAATGTGTGTGATATGCCCATAAGATCATATGAATTTTATCTTCCTAATCATCTTACTTGACATCATAAATTTTTGTAATCATTTTAGATAGTACTGTATTGGAGGCTTCAGCTTGGCAATTAGCCTACAGATGATATGTAGTGCTTTTATGATGGGAGATCACAAACTCTTTAATTAAGGCTTTGATGGTGTTATTTATAAAGTGTGTTCCTCTATCATTGAGTAAATTTATAGGGAGTTTGAACTTGGTGATGATATTTTCATATAGGAACTTCATTGCATCCTTATTACCATAGCTAAGTATGGCAGTAGCTTCAACCCACTTAATACAATAATCTATCATAGTAAAGATGTATCTGACTTTGATGCACTTACTTGGTTAGTTGACTGGTATAACAAAATTAATACCCCATTATTTGAAAGGGTGTTCTACTAATAGGGGATACAACAATATCTCATATTTTTAAATTGGTTTACCCATGCATTGGTAGACATCATACTGATGCATAACTCTATGTGCATCCTAGAACAAATTTGGCCATCATAGTCTGCTTTGTAAAAAATTTCTAGTTGTAGCCTCTCCTATGACTCTTTGATGAGCTTCCTCTAAGAGTTGAGGTCATTCGTGTTTGAGGAAAACCTTGTGCAAGACTTCATCCTTTCCCAAGTGATATAGAAGTCCATTAATGATGGTATATGGTAGTTATCTAGACATAAAATGATTTTTATTCTGTTCTTGAAATTGTGCAAGGAAGATTCCTTGCTCAAGGAAGTTGGTGATGGCTTAAATTTTTTAAAGAATATTAGAGAGATAGAAAATATGAGCATCAAGAGATTATTCTTTTAATTCTTCTAGCTCTTCCCCATTTGGGATGTGGTTGAGGTTGTTTGGTCCTACAATCTCCCTTCTTAGTTTGACATTTATGTAGAAATGAAACTCCTAAAACGACATCAACCATCAAGAGATACATACTCCTAACATTTGTTTATTGGCTAGATATCATAGGGCTTGAAGGTTAGTGAAGAATTTAAATGGTGTTCCAATCAGATAATGCTAAACTTTTTGAAGTGCAAACATGATAGCTAGTGTTTCTCACTTAGTAGTTATATAGTTTTTCTCTACATCAAATAGTTTTTGGCTATCAAAGTGGATATGATGGTCAAGTACACCATCTCTAGTTTATGTAAGTAAAAAATAAATATGACACCTAAAGCATCTACATGTATGTGGAAATGCTTGTTCAAATCTATAAAAACTAGTATGGGTACAATGACGAGTTTCTATTTCAACTCAATGAAATTTGCTTGACATTATAAGATATAAACACATTTTTCATTTTTGTATAGTAAAATTTCCAACAGAGATGAAATAGTTGTGTAGCCTTTGATAAATTTATAGTAGTCACCTATATGTTCAAGAAAAGAGTGTACTTTAGTAGTTTTAATAGGTGGAGGCATACTTATTATCTATGAATGGTATTGAAAATGGATCATTTATGCAAGAATCATTTAGAATGTGGTAGTCCCCACATACTTGAATTTATCCTATTTTATTGGGTTGAACTACTATGGGGCTTACCCAATCAAGTTTTTCTACTAGATGGATTATCTCTGCATCTTGCATTTTATCCAATTATACCTTTACTTTTAACTTCATATTTGGATTGAGCCTATATGGTTGCTTCTTGATCAGTTGTGTGCACTTCTTCAATTTAATATGCATCTTGTTAAGAGATGGGTTGACTCCATGAAATTTTGAGAATTTGGTGGGAAAGACATCTTAGTAATCCCTTAGAAGTTGTAGAGCTTTCAAAATTTTAGTTTCCATTTAAAAATCACCTATGTTTGCTAGTTTTGGAACCTCCTTGATTCCAATGTTATTGACATGATTTTTGATAGGCTACTGATAAATATTACATTTCTCATCATTCACAAATTCTTGTATACTCCTTTTCCCTTCTTATTCAATAATTTGGATGTTGTGTAGTTTATCTTCCTTAGTTAGTGTTGCATTGGTGTCCTTAAGTGGTTCTAAAGGTCACTTGCACTCAAATAAATCATTTAAATCCAAGTCACCATCAGAGTCTAGATATTCATTATCTTATGCCTTATCTTGTATGTGGTGACATGGCTATGTCAAAGCTTATTCTTAATTCTTAGTAGATTTGTACCTTTATAATTCCTCATTAAGATTTGAGGCTACATTTTTCTATGTAGTAGATTCTATTATAGTTCTCAAGTCTTCTGTGCAACCATGGCATAAAAAAATACTTGAGTTTTTATAGTTCATTATGGACTAGTGAATTTTCATCTTCAAACAGAAAGGTCTATATAAAATCACTATGTACTTGTGCCCAATTCTAGGTCTCCCTTCTAAATTATTGGTACATGTACCATGCTACTATTAGTGGAGTAAGTGTATAGTGGAATAGGTGAACCTAGCATTTTGGTGTGACTCATTACTCATTTTAGACTTTAACACACTTATCTACATGTATTTTGAGTCACTCAAATTCTTGAAAGAATGTCCAGTTGGTGAAGATGAATGGTGGTAGTTATAATTTGTTGATCATAAGCTTGCTAACTAATTATGATGAGTTGCCCACCATGTCACAAAAACTCCCTTTAGATTATAATTAAAGTGATAGCTCATTTATTGATGGTCAAAACATGGACTTGTAAGCACAAAATGATATCATTGATGACTTTTGTTACATAGTACATGGGCAATTATCACTTATGGATAAAGACCATTTTCATCAATCAAAGTTTGTGATCACCTCAAGCTTAGTTAAAGAGGTGTGAATCTAATTCACCTCTAATAGATGAAGCTATTTCCCATGGTAAAGTACCTTCCCTTATTGGCTCTATGTAGTCCTGCATGTGATCATCAACTTGATATAGGAAATCAATTTCTGATCAAGTTGGAGATTTTGTAGACATAAAGGAACATTCTTCAATGAAAAATTAATCTACCACCAAATACACAGCTATTGTTTTGGGCCTCCACTATTCTGATGTCTTGAGTTACTGAGTGAGAAATGATTGTACCTATGGTTTGGCATGATGGTATAAGAAATTACATTCAGCTACATGAAGAACTTTTGGATTCTCCTCAGTACTAACCTTCATCCAATTAGTTTTTTTATGCAACATAGGGGGAGTCTGGTTCATCTAGAATTATGTAAGGCTTATACACTCTATTTAGAGGAATGACAACTTTATCACTTTGATGTGCCTTCAGTTGGTTATGCATTGTATTGATAGTCATTTGTCCATTATATGCCCATTTTTTCTTATCAGTGTTGGGTAGTGCATTACTATATTCTTCATCTCTATGACCTCAAAGTAACATCATATAGATAATTTTAAGACTTTGATCTTGATGTCCTCTAATCTAGAAATAGGCTCAAAGTTTCCATAATCAAATAAGCTTAGATTTACTATGTTATAGCTGAGATTTGGTCATCTAATAGCTTCCCATGTAGATATAGGAATAGTATTAATTGTGCTACTAAAATGAAATATATCATTTAGGATCTCATAACTAGCAACCTAAATATTAATAAATATATCAACATCCCAAGGTTTCATCATCTTTACATACCAAACTAGTTTTTCTATCTTTTGTGTGCCATGTTGTGTACATTATAAAATATTATGTGGTAGATTCATGATGTTCTATGATATATCTTTGTTATTCAGAGTAATTAAAAGTTTTAGGAGATTTGTGAGTGTAGTGATAACTCCATCTTGTTGTATAATGTACATAATTTGGCCATACATTTATGCATCGATTGTTGTAGCATTGCCATTAGTAGTTTCCTAATGTTGAATGTTATTCAATAACTACACAACTTTGTGCATGAGATTTCTTTTGTAGCTAGATTTGGATATTATTCCTATTTAAAATTTTTTATGCTCTAATTCTAAGGCATCTCTAGTGGAGGCAACCCTTTTTATGCATGTTATTGTTATGTCACAACATTCAAAACACATTTTCTTTACGATTCATACTTACCATATTTACATTTTGGATAGATTTGTCCTTTCTCTACTTCTCTAGACTAGAACAATCTTCTATGTCAAGTTGATCAAATACTCTATAGTATGCAAAATATGAATATCTTTATGGATTCATTAGATAATTCCATTGGACATGATTGTAGTCCCCACATAGATAGCATTATATAGGAGGCCTTTAATAGTTATTACCTATAACACCTTGGTATCCTCCTCTATAACTACATTGACCTCTTCCTCTATTAGACTGATATCCCCCTTGATAGCCTCTTTGTTGTTATGCAAAGTTATAATGCTGGTATTACTAATTTTTATCTTCCATGTTGAATTGCTATTGCATAGTTGGAGGGGTCCAATTTGTTTATTATTGTTATGTTATGGGTGAGATCTAAGGTGATAATACTAATTCTAAGGGGATAGAAGTGTCCAACTCAACAAAGAAGGAGTCCATCTAGCTAGACTATAAGGTTGATATTATGGTGAACTTAGAATCCATTATGGACCTATTTGGGTCGCACAACTCTTATTAGCTTTTAAGCTTAGGCTTGCATGATTTGATGAGAATATTTTCTATTTTACAATGGTAAATACATTTTTAGAGATGCCCTCTTTAATATCTTATAAATATCTATAGTTATTCTAATCATTGTTAGTTGACGTGCAAAAATTACAATATAGATTCTTGGGATTTATGATATATTGTTACAAAATATGGCATTGTGTCATGACATGTCCTACTACCCAGTAGAGTTCATATAATTTTGTCTTGACTTTAGGATAATCATTTTAGTGGTGTCCTTATTTTCCACACTCCATACACCATAAATTAAATTTGGGATTATGTACCTCATGGTATTGATCCATTCTTTTCATGAAATCCTATAGTGTGTTTTCAATTTTAGAATTAACAAGAGCTTATCCATAATCCTCAATCTATCCTATGCATAGTGAAGTAACTCTAGCATCTACTTTTATCTCATATTGAGTTTGCACAGTGGAAAACCAAATACCATTTCATATTCCTTCAACGAACCATGTTGTTTTGTCTTTATTTGTCTAAGTGAATTCTACCTTATTCATTACATTCTAAAATATACAATCATAGTCATATACTAACTCTCTAGACTTTTGCCTTATCTGATTTAGGTCTTCTATTATCTATTTAGTGCATTTTTTAATCTTAAATTCTATGATGATATAATCATAAATGTATTTTAAATTTGATTGATAAAGATATCTTTTGTATATGAACTCTATTACTCTTCCAGCTAGAGCCCCTACTAATTCACACTTTTTTAAATTTTCATTAGCGATGCCCTTAACTTGCAATTTCATTTTTCAATTTAAGAGGTGTTTTTCAAGGTCTGTGGACCCATCATAGATGGCTAAGTTTAAGAATCCTCCTAACTAATTCAACATATTGAATGGAGTCTCCTATTTAGATGATATTATAGGTGTCTATGTTTTAAGTGATCCTATCTATGTACTACTCTATGTACTAGAAGAATTATCATACACACTTTGCTTGTCTATGATTTCTTCTTATTATTATTGAAATTAAACTAATCCTATGTCCTTCAAAGCCTTCCTAATTGATTTTGTGTGAATTTCCATACCCTAATAGTTTATGTGCTATGAAAATGGTCTTTCCTAATTTTTATCCTCCTACTTGCCTGGATGAAAAATTCTACTAGAATATAAAATATTAGGATGCACAGATGTGTATACTTATAGTGAATAATTATTTCCAATGACTTCTTCCTATACTGATATTGAGCCTATGATTAACCTATGAATAATTTCTATTTATCTATGTAATTATTCTTCTTCTAACAATACCCTTTCTTGTAGCTATGCACTACATCTATCTTCTATCTATTCTACTCCTAAACTACTCTCATATTCATCTCATTATTTGTCCTATCATTTTATTTGTTAGCATCCATATTCATCCTATGCTCATCATATATCTAATCACATCTATACACTCATTCATCATCTAATCTACTGTTACTCTTACTTTTACTCGTATCTACTTGGGTATTCTTCTTTTTATTCCATATTTTTGTTGTCATATTTCCCATTCTAAATCTAAGGTTTTATTTTGACTCTTCCTTCCTCATGTCTCCATTCTAGATTTAGGTTAAATATCTACTTACTCATCTATTCATCATTCAACATCATGCACACACATCCGCATTTACCCAAAGAGACTATTCCATATTGGTTGGAGTAGGCACCATGGCCCTATCCACAATCAACATCTTCAATAGGAGAGGTAGTCACTGCAAACAATTTCCTCCAATTCCTTACACAAAATGATCTTGCATATATTTGAATTCTAAATAATTTACACCATAAATTTGGTGAAGTATCCATCTATGATATTAGTGACCCAATAGTTTATGACTCTCATCTAATTAGTTTCCATTTTTAACAACTGGTTTACCTTCTTTTTGGTCCAGGTAATAGTTTCTTTCATTATGGGATTGAAGCAGTAGTATTCCAGTCTTGTCAACTAATTATTTAGTAGTTCAGGAAGCTTTCACCAAAAAAATTCATATATTTCTCCATAGATGTGCTCCCAAATGATTGCACTTGTGGTAAGACTAGTCCTTTTAGATTTTTATTCTACAAAGTGCCATACTTTCTGGTCTAACCATGTTTCAATGTCTCATTGTTTTGGTAGCCATATTAGCATAATTTACTCTAGAAGGAGCATTTCTACACTCACCACACCATTGTTATTAGAGGTTCTTGATGTAATAAACATGATAAGTATAAGGATAATTAAGTTTTGTTATACTGTGTAGGATGGTATAAATAATTCATAACTAATAGAAGAATCATAGAGATGAGTTATCATGCGATAGACATGAAATAAGATTAATCTAGAGATTTCTTAAGGTTTTCAGAGCATTTAGATTACTTTAGATAATATTAAACCAAACTTTAAGCATTATAATTTAGAACATAAATAACATAAGAAATATGATAGGTAACCATAAATAGAATGTCTATATTGATCTCAATAAAGGTTCATTATCTTCTTCATACAAACATACATATTTATAGTTGCTAAAGTTCCTAAATATTAATATCCTTCTCAAACATTGACACCAAAGAGAGGAGAATATAATCTTCTATCCCTTTATAATTCATGGAGGATATGACAAAATATATATCTTACAATTTCATACATAACACATGAATATTCAAAGAATATCTTATGCAATTTTACTTATTCATTTTTCTTCTCCCAATAATGATGGAATGAAATCACATGGTCATAGAAATATTTAAATATGGTAGGCTAGTATTACCCAAGTCATAGAATTTATGCATAGTTGTACTCTATGAAGGATGGCCACTACCTAATGTCTCATGGAAACTAGTCATGACTTCCTTATATTCTTCTTCAGATATACATTTGAGATAGATGTCTTCATATTTATTTATATATATAACTCCATTATTTATCATCTATTGGGTTGACTTCAGCATGAGATCTATTTTCTCTATCTAATTTAACCCTAGAGAAATATTTCCATAAAGGAGTTAGTGGATAATTGGATCATACCATTCTTCATGGACCTTTTTTGACTAGTCCAATTATACCACTCTAATCCTTCGGTTTATTTCAATGATTAGTTTAGTGATACCTTGGCCTTGAACCAACTTAATAATTTTTATCTCAATGTCATACTCTTGCATCTTAGTCATCCATTGACTTTAGCTCATTATGACCCAACATTAGATTTACAATTGGGTCTAAGATGGTGGCGTGCACCTTATTTCAAAGAATGTAGTACTTAAATTTCTTAATGGCCTTGACCTAGAAATATGAATGCTTGTCCAAGGTGAAATAATTTAGATTTTCATCATTCAAGTTTGTGCTCATGGAAGTGATTGGGTCCTCATCTTCATCTAACATTTAGGTGAGCACTACAATTATGGTGTGATTTAATGTGAAGGAATAGAGTTATAAGTCCTTTATGTAATCTAAGATGATTAATATAAGTGCCTTCATGATAGCTTCCTTGATTTCTTATAAGTATTCCTTATCTATAGGAGTCCATTCCACCTTTTATTCCTATTTATACATTACATTCAAAGTTTCAATACTTTTGGCAAAACCATATGTGAATTTGCATACAAAGTTAAATCTTAATAAAAAATGAATTTGCATACAAAGTTAAATATTACCAAAAAATGAATTTAGTTCCTTTTAATTTTTATGCAAAGATATCTTATAAATCACATTAACATGCTTAGGTTTGATATTAATACCTTCCTTCATGATTATGTGACTGAGAATTTTGCCTTTGGTAAATACACTTTTCTTTGGGTTACATGAGATACATACCTTATGCACCTTTATAATATATTCTAAAAATGGTGAATACGATTAGACCTACATTTTTAAAAATATCCAATCCATCCATGTAAATAACAATGCATTTACCTATTAGACCTTTGAAATCAAATTATATGTCTCTATGAAAGGTGGCTCTTCCATTAATAATGACAAAAGGCATTCATTTGTAAGTCAAGGTGCCCAACTTAGTTTTAAATTCAAACTTGGCTCAGTATTTTGAGTTTACTAGAACCTATTTATATCCTAAGAATACATCTAGGAATAACATCATCTGGTATGTACTTACCATCTGTATTACCTCATCTAAGGAAGGTAAATGATAATTATATTTTTTAGAATATTGGTTAAATTTTTTTAAATCCACACATAGTTAGATTTATCCATTCTTTTTATAGACTGACACTAATTTAACTACTTAGGTAGAGTGATGGATTGGGAAGATGATCCCATATAATAGGATTTTTTGGACCTCTTTATGAATAAGTGGTTTCAGTATTGGGTTCACATGTTGTTACCTCTATTTGAAGGTCTTTTATTTCTTTTTGAGTGGGATAGTGTGGGTTATTACTTTTGGATTGAAGACCTTATGGTCTCTATAGTCCAAATTAATAACATATCAATACTCTAGAAACAATTATATGATTTTCTTAACATCAATAGGAGTTATATTTAGACCAATGTGAACATCTTGAGGCTAGTCTAATGATCCTAGATTAATCTTTATAGATTTTTGGTCTAAGTGTATTAGCCTCTCAAGTATATATGTGGGACTGTCAAGGTCAAATACTATCTCAAGTTAGATAATCCCTTTTGTAACATGGTTTTATTTCAATTTAATAATGTCATCTTAGTCACATTCTTAATTTACAGGGTCATCTCTTTCCACCTTGTCTATAACTTGGGTCTCAAATAACCCTAAGTTATTAAGGAATCCTAAAATCTATCAATCATCTTCAACGACATTAAATTTCTTCACATTATCTAGTATGTGACCACTTTTTTAGTTTTATATTAGATGGATAATGTCAAATGGCATAATATCACTTATATAAATGCATGATACTTGGATGATTCACTATTTTGCTCTAGAAGAATAAGATGTAGACACATGGAGTGATCTCAAATCTTAAGGTATTGTAAAATACCTAACTTAACTATTTGAGTTGATATAAATGAGTAACTAAGATGAGGACATGTGGCATAATCTTAGTTGCTCATGTACTCATGACCTTTCCATTATATGTTGACATGCAAGGACCCATCCATTCTTAAATTTGATAGTTGATCTAGGTTAAAAAGAGATGTATGGTGATAGTCTATGAATATAAACTTTTAAAAAATGACAAAGTATGAAAATGCACTGATATTATAGGGGATCCTTCTGAGATGGATCACATAAGATTTGGAAAGTTTTATCTACAAATCCATAATAATCTTGAGAAGAAAAAAGAACCTTGGGCAAAAATAAAGTTAGCTCAGTTAGTCTATAAAGTAAAAATCTAAATCTGATGAATGCCATATCACTAAAATCCAAATAGATGCATAAAATAACTTTAATAAAATATCAATTTCAACCTTTATACTCAAGTATCAATTGAATTACTAGAGTAATTGTGCGAACACTCAGTTAGTTTAGTGAGTTCAAAATTAGATCAAGACTTCATTTAGAACAAAATCTCAAACTTAAGATAATGAATTCTAGATTAGACTTGGAATGATTCATTTCATAAGGCATGGACATCGAATATGAGCTCGAAGAGGGTCCTCATTTAAATTTTTTAATATGGTGAATTTTGGTCACAAAAAACACAAAACAAATAATAGAAGGCCAAAGGGCCACATATAATGGACATGTTAAAATATCACTCACATATAAAGAATAACACATTTAAAATCGAGAGACATAATCAAGGACATGATAAAATATCAATAATCCAGACAAGATGAATACACATAAGAAATGAAATAATAAATCAAACACAAAAATAATGCATAAATAAGTGAATTTGATTGACATTAAAAAATTGTGACATCAACATACTCAATAAATCAAGCTATCTAGTAATCTATCAATGTGAAAATAAGTGAGATAATGAATTACGTAATGTAATGTACTAAACTATAAATGACAATAATTGTCATAGAATGATATAACTTATGCAAAATGGTCCCCAAAGTGAACTTGTTCTGATATATAAAAGTTGTAGAGATCTTGTAAATAGTTTTATTATCTATATGACACTTAAATAATATATGTATCAATTATGACATTAAAAGGATATTGTGCCTCAATATGAGGATGATAAGAATATCATGGGAGATATGCATTATATATGTAATGTGTATGCAATTAGAAATGCATCAATTATATACATCAATCCTAACTTGGATGAGATAGATCCTACTTACACTTTTGATTCGGGATACATTAGATAATCAAGAACATTAACAATATGGGGATCCTCTAGACCCAATTAGGGGATCGATTATCATAATAAACCAAACTAGGAAGGGTTTCAAAGCCTTGGTCAAGCACAATCGTGCAATAAACCTAACTAATCCCTATGTTCTGATATATAAAAGTTGTAGAGATCTTGTAAATAGTTTTATTATGGAAGAGTATAGTTTGTGTTCACTAGTACAAGTCTGGTGAAATCAGAGAAGAGTGTAAAACATTACTATCTAGATAGAGTGGTTTTCTCTATGTAGAATTTATGTGCCTAACACATTATCATCTCCTATAATTTCATCTATAAATTAAAACCTATATGTTTTGTATTCACTCATGCACACTTGTGAAAAATATTCGATATAAAAATAGATATTGGGAAGTACTATATATAATGATCACAAACCAATTTATGTAAATTAACTAAATATAACATGCATAGCTCCTAGTTTTTAGAATTTCTTGGAATATTTTTTTTTTGTATTTTTTGAATATATGAATTGAAAAATATAAATAATCATAATAATTTATGAGTCATTCAAGGGATTCATAATCGATAGGTCTTGTGTCTAGCATAGAAAGTATGATCTCTTACGAATGGAGAGCATTATGCCCTTGTGAAGTAATGTTGTAACTTAGAATCTAAAAACTTTGGTATATTGTAAACGTAAGTGATATGATCATGATAATAATTTTTAATATGTTGATTATTTATTTTTCATGATGAACTATAAGACTCTTTAGAACCTATTGTGGAGTGTAATAAGAACTTTGTGTTTATGTCCTTTGTCAAACACTCTTAATGATTTTAAATAATAATTTAGGATGAGGTGGAGTATAGAGTGGCTATCTATAATTTATCTAAAACCTTTGATTATTTGGCCTCTAAAGGATGGGCCTCTTAGGAGAGTGGGCCACTTGCTTATAAATTCTCTAAGTGTGTTGAACATTTTTAGGTTTCTCAATTATAATTTTTTATGTAAGAACAATAATATTTGTTTGGAGGGAATATTCATATGTAATACCATGAATTATGATAACCACATTATAATAAAATTATTTCAAACATATATGTACTATATAATGAAATTTGAATTTTTTTTGAGTCTAAGGGTATCCAAATAATATATAAGATACCAACATAATGGGTACTACTATAAACCTAGTGGTCATGTGCTCAAATAACCAATAATGGTAATGTGATCTCACTAATATAGATTTGAATATGGATATTAAATTCCTTAATAACTATGGTATTAGGATATTCTCTATATATGTATCAAAGATGATATAAAAGTGTGATAATGTACATATTCACATTTGAACTATTAGCCATGATAATTTGTATAGGTTGATGATAAATGTAAGCTCAAATGAATAAGGTGTGTAAATTAGAATCACCATCAACTATCTAATGCTATATGAATGTGACGAGTGATCTATATGACACTTAAATAATATATGTATCAATTATGACATTAAAAGGATATTGTGCCTCAATATGAGGATGATAAGAATATCATGGGAGATATGCATTATATATGTAATGTGTATGCAATTAGAAATGCATCAATTATATACATCAATCCTAACTTGGATGAGATAGATCCTACTTACACTTTTGATTAGGGATACATTAGATAATCAAGAACATTAACAATATGGGGATCCTCTAGACCCAATTAGGGGATCGATTATCATAATAAACCAAACTAGGAAGGGTTTCAAAGCCTTGGTCAAGCACAATCGTGCAATAAACCTAACTAATCCCTATGTTTTCATACTCACTATAATAACAAGTAAATCAAAAAAATATAATCTAGTGCTCACCAAAGCTTGTGCAAAAATATGGGTGTTAGAAAACAAATAAACATGCATAGGAGAAATAAATTACGTTATGCATGAGTCAGACCCTAATACTTGAAGAAGAAGAGTAATACTATTTTAAGCCAATACTTATGCTACTTTTATCTACTAAATGTAATAATAAAGTTAGAGAATACTTACCTGAAAGATGAACCCATCAAGACTCAATCTCTCCCTTGGATAATGGGGATTCAAAAGAGGTTATTATGGTTTGTAAGGATCACTAAGAAAGGCCAAAGAATCCAAGAATTCTCCACAAGACTTGATTCTCCAAGTATAAACCCTAAGCTACAACTCTTCAAGTAGAATGGTGGAAGAGTAGATTTTAAATAAGTACAAGTGAATAATAACTCTTGTTCATTGGTAAATAATGATAAAATTAACTTGTATATATAAATATATTTAATCTTAAGCCATTCTAAAAAATTTAGTCGATAAGGTCGACCCATTCGACCTAGTATTATTATGGATAAAATTTCACTAGGTTACGAGATAGGTTAGCCAAGAGCTAACCTATACCCTAAATGAATTTTACCCATGATAGTATAGGGTCAACCCAATTGACATAGTATTGTAGACTATCAAAAAGAGCTTTAGGTGAAGAAAATATAGATGGAAGGTGGAAAAATATTGAAGGAGTATGCAAAAGAGGATTAGTATCTTAGGAAAATGTTTTTAAGAGATGATTGGATTGGTAATAAGTGAAAATAAGGGACAATAATCCTATGAAGCACTAATTTTGTTCCCATCCCTATCTCAGTGCACCCCATAAGGAATGAACTTAGAGGGATTGAGTCTTGATGGGTTACTACAAGATAGAAAACATCGGTATTTGATAAATTTTAAAAATATTATGTGTATACATATGACCCACTCCAATCTCACCATGTGTCACTTAGGTGCAAAAGGGGATGGTGCCGTGAGAAATAAAATAGTAACACATAATGTTGAGGCTAAAAAAAGTTGAATTATTTTAAAGCATAAAATAACTAAAAGTAAATGACTAAAAATGGAAATAACTAAAAATTAAATGTGAGGTGTACCTTGACTTAAATTTATCATTGGATGGTTGTCTACAATGTTTTTAGTTTTGTTTATGGAGGGTGTAGAGACTAATTTTGACAAGCCAAAGAATACAAAATAAAAAATAAAAAATAAACAAACATAGGAAATCCAAGATAATTGGTGCTATGTGGATAGGATGTACTTGTAAATTTGGAAAACTAGGGTGACAATTGTTATGTTAGAAGAAATGACCAAGACAAGATTTAGAGTAAGTCATGTGACCAAAAATCCAAGGCTAATAAAGACCAAAAAACTCAATAAAGTAAACCTTAAGTAAGAAAATCAATCTCAGCAAGTCAAACCAAGGATACATGTCAAAAAGGGATGATAATCAAACATCAATGTAAAAGTATTAACAAGCCTTGATTAAACAATTATGCACAAGAAAAAAATGGTAAAAATAACATTGATAAGTGAATAGTAACAATCCTTACTCAATCTTCAATGGGAAAAGGTGCATAAAAGGAGAAAATAACATTGATGAGTGAGAAGTATCAATCCAACCTCACTCAATAATGGAAAAAGTACATGAAATAATAAATGGATGCAGGTGTCCAAAAAAAAGGGTAGGTACAACAATGAATAATGGTAAAAGAAATCAAAGTATATCTATAAATATAAATTCATGGTGTAAAGAAAGTAATCCATAGTTAGTCAAACATGTTTTTTTCTAATGATAGATAAAACTGAAACAAAGTGGTGCTATCATGTTTTTAAGATGTGAAGAATAATGAAGTAGAGAATAGGGAAAATAGATTTGGAATCAAAATTTACCTGTCAAGGGGGAAAAATTAATTGGGTGGAGGGGAGAATGAAGGAAAAATCAAGGTAGAAAAACTCTTTATCAAAGTCAAGACACTCAAATTAGGTTTGTCAAAATAATATGACTTTCAACCTTAAGGAATCTAAAGGACTTAAATTAGCCACACAATTTTTAGGTCAACAAATGAAGTATGTAGATCATCTAATGAAGGCTATATGCATGAAAAGTAAAATGGGCCTACCTCCCCACAATGTGTTCCTAATTCCTCATGACCCCTTACAGAGTCATCAATCTACTGTGAAGATTGGGTACTTGCATGAAAAAGTAGGTAGCACCATAGAATTTATTGAATTCTCCTATTCCAATCTACTAGCCTACCTCACCCCAATGGACCTTGGCTCTAGTGTGAGGCCAAATGTGGAGTTTGAGTTTCAATTAGAGATAGGAGATGTGCTTGTAATCACATATTTTTATGTGATTATTATTTTTGAGATTTATATTTTGCCTTTGTAGATCATTTCCTTTTGTTTCAAATGATTTAGATTTAAAATTTTATTTATGGCTTTTTTTATTCCTCTATACAAATTTAGAAAATCAAACATGGGTGCTAAAGATGACTTCCATTTGAATACTTTGGACTTGGTTGTTAAGATAGATAACTTCAAAGAGCATGGTGTCTAAGAGTATCATAAATCTAGATTAAATAAAAGTGTTATCTTGACTTTGACCTTGTTTTATCTAATGTGGATTGAAAGGAAAGGAAATCAAGGGGAATGAAACATGAAAAAAAATTAATTAATTCAAATTGGAAAAAAATGTGACAAAGGGCAAAAAAGGGAAGGATACAATGACAATAATGTGTGATTGTTTATCATAAGAATGTGAGAAATGGAGGAAAATATGCTAACATCATTTTTTATGTGAATTCCATTTATCAAAATAATAAAAAGCTAAAGCTAAGAACAAGGATCAAGAACTTGTAACCATTAAAAAACACATGGTAGATAAGGAATGATATGATGGTAATTTATGAGGAAGGCCAGGTCATATCCATGGTCTTACACTATAACTCATAAAAGTGAAACCCATGAGAGTGTCAAAATTCATATGATAAATAAATGTAGTAAGAAAAATATGGTATTTACTAGGAAGGTCATGTCTTATCCATGGTCTGATATTACAACTCACAAAAAGAGAAACCCAAGGGGGTGCTAAGAAAGGTGTGAAAATGATGAAAATAAGAAAGACTATAATACATCAATGAGGAATATCAGGTCTTATCCATGGTTTTACAATGTTAATCATGAGATAAATGGAAACCAAAAGACCACAAAGGAAGGAATAAGGTTTGTGAAAAGAGAGAACTATTACAGAGGGTGAGACCTATGTAAGTGACCTAAAAATAGTGTTAGATAAATATCATATATAAAACATGAAAATTAAGGGAAGGATTAGGCAAAATAATTATTGAGGAATTGTGTATTAGTGGGATATTTTAAAACATGACCTTCATTAGTTTAAAGGTGATGGTTACTTGGAATAAGAATATCTTTGACTAAACAGGCCCCTACTATTTTTGGGCATATATAACTTCTTTGTCATTAGTGTAGTATAATTTAAGGATAAGATCACCAACATTAAATGTGTAAATTTTAGCATGTTTGTTGTCTTTTTTGGAAATATAAGTCTTGTATTGGAAATTGTGTTACAAATAAATAAAATGATGTTCATCAAGGAGATTAAAGACATGAAGGCAAGATTCACATAATTATTCATCGAGTATGATAGCATGAAGAGATATAAAAAGAAAGGGAATCTCAACTTCTAATGTAAGGATCAAATCAGAATCATAAACTAGAGAGAATGGTGTTGCCCCAGTGGTAGTACATATGCTCATCCAATAGGCCCAAAGAGCAAGATAGAGATGAATTTTCCAATCCATGCGGGTTTCATGAATTGTCTTTTGGAGAATTTTATTAAGAATTTTATTATTGGCCTAATTTTGGACATTAAATTATACATGATAAGGTGTGGAAATTTTTTGATTGATTTTGAATTTAGCATAGAGCTGTTTAACATCCTTGTTTTTGAAATTACCACCATTATTTGAAATGATAGTATAGGGAGCACCAAAGTGGAAAATGATATGATTAAGAATAAATTTTGAGATGGTAGTACCAGTAACATTAAAAAGGGGCACAAATTTAACCCACTTGGTAAAATTATTCAATAGATATGATGATAAAGACATGCCCATCTTGAGATTGAGGTAGTTTGCCTATGAGATCTAATCCCCACATGGAGAATAGACAGGGAGGCTAGATAGTTTGAAACTTGGTTGGAGGTGAATGAATGAGATCATCATGAGGCTAGAAAAGAGTACACTTTTTAGAAAATTCAATATCATCCTTTTCAAGAGTGGGAAAAAAGTATCCCATACATAGACATTTGTGGTTTATAGCATGTCTGTTACAATGGCCACCACAAATGCCCCCATGTGCTTGTTCAAGAAGAGGAGGAACCTCATATTGCATAACACAATAGAGAAAGGTACCTTCAACATTATGATAATAAAGGATGTTATATAAAAATACATATTTAAAAGCTTGTTTATGAATGTGAGTTTTTCATGCGAGTCTAATTTGGGAGGATAATTTTGAGATTCCAAAAATTGAATGATTTATTTATACCATGGGCTTTGTCAAATGGTGATAGCCTCAATGTTGTAGATAAGTGAATCTTTTAGCTGAGTAGAAGATAGAGATTTTATTATTTTTATAAGAAAAGTGGGATCAAAAATAACTTGGTGGGGATGAATAAGAGATGTTGAAGAAGCCAAGGAATCATCAATAGAATTTTGATCTTGAAGGATAGGCTCGATAGTGAAATAAATGAAGTGTTTGGTGAGATTACTTGCAATTTGATGATAAAAAATGATATTTTAACTTTTAAATTGGTAATCACCATTGAATTGGTAAAAAATGAACTAAAAATCACCTAAGGCATGTAGCTATTGGGTGTTTAAGTCAAGGGTAGATCTCATGCCTACGATTAAAGCTTCATACTTTGCCATATTGTTAGTGACATCAAATATTAATAAAAAATCTAAAGGGATTATTTTTATAAGTTGATTTTTAAGAATACAACCTACCCTAGCTCCTTGAAGGAATTTAGCATCATCAAATTGAAGGGTCCAAGTATCCTTGTGTAAGTCAACATTAATTTCAAGAGGTTCTTCGATAACTACTAATAGTTTAGTAGTATTGGGTAGGATAGAAGATTCATCAAGATTACTTCCTTCAAGATCAGTAGTGAAGTTATAGAAGTAATATTTAAGATAAATATCTTGATTGAGACCTTCAAAATAGAGAATATTGTCATATATAAGAATATATTGAAGGCAATTGGTAGTTGGCAAAGGAGATATGGAAAGTTGATCAGATATGATTTATCCTTAGATATTTTTTTGAGTAATAATGAGGAGATCCAATTCCATAAAGAGGACTATCCATTTGTCAATTATGTCTCTAGGAATAAAGGCTTTGGATAATAAGTGACGAAGGGGGTCATAATGAATGATGGCATAAGTGGTTTGAAAAAGCATGTAATGTCAAAGCTTTTTAGGTATGAAATAGATGGTGAGGCAATCATGTTTGAACTTTGAATTAGGCCTTAACTGATGTAGTAAATGACATACTCTCTTCTGGTATCATCTTATTGGAAAATCATTACCCCAACTAATATGGGTGTGGAATAAGTATATAGGATCAAAGGTTGATCATTTGAAGGAGAACAAAGTGTAGGCAGGTGAAGAAATAATTCTTTAATGTTATCAAAGGATTTTTTATAAGGATCCATCTATTATAAAGCATTACCTTTATTAAGAAGAGAATTGATAGAATAGATATGGTAAGTCATTCATGAATGAATTGTTGGATTACCCCAAGTTTTTTGAGATAAGTGTGAATGTATGGGATGGAATGAGTAATGCGCATGTTGATGATAACACTAATTTTGGTGGGGTAAATGCTAATTTTTGTGGGGTAAATTTTGATGCTATGGAGAGAAACTAAGAATCATAATAATTTTTTGATTGTGACATGAAAGACACATTTGTAAGGATTTAGTCTAACTAAGTATTTAATAAGATGGTTGAAGATGATGCCAAGATTATAAATATGAGTCTTAAAACTTTTATATTTAACAATGAGGTCATCTACATAGCTTTCAAAAAAATTATGGATAAGATCATGAAAGATGTGAGTCATGGCTCATTGATAAGTGGTTCTAGTAGTTTTGAGGCTGAAGGGCATTTTAACATAGTAATAGGTGCCCCATTCCATGGTGAAAATGGTCTTGTGTTGGTCTTTGATAGCAATGTGAATTTTATTATATCCCAAGAATATATCCATAAGAGATAACATTTCATAGCCAGCTATGGAATTGATAATGACATCTATCGAAGGTAAGGGTAAATTTTCCTTAGGATAGGTGATATTAAGATTACAAAAATCAATGTAGATGAAAATGACCATAGTGATATTTTTCCAAATGGGAACTATTTTAGAAACCCATTTAGAATAGTCATCTAGTTTGATAAATTTAGCATCAAGAAGTTTGATGATTTACTTGTGTTAGAAATTGAAAACCTCAGGTGGAAATTTCCTTTGATTTTGACACATAAGTTTGTCATCATGATAAGTGATGATGTTATACACCATAATGCTAAAGTAGATATAGTCATGTCCTCATAGGATTAGGTGAAGATCTCATGATATTTATCAAAAAATAATCTAAAGTTATTATATTTGGTAAGAGTTTGTAAGAAAATATAATTAGTCAAGGGAATGACAATGTACCATATTCAATGTGATTAGTTTCTTTGATAATCATAGCATTTCCATATTGAAAGTGATATGGTGCATTAGGTAAATAATAAATTGGATTAACATCAGGATCAATGCTAGAAACAAAGTTTTTGAAGTGAGGAGCTTTTTTTAAAAAATTCCTAAGCTTGTGATGTTTTTGAAAAAGTTTAGGTTCTCAATCATGAAGTATTTCAAGGATAACTTCATCACTAGGCAAGGTAGGAACAAGAACATAATACTCAATTTCTAGTTTGAGATCAAGAATTCTATTACCAAGGTAATCATATTCAAAATGTATCTAACATTGGTGGCCTTGGCATCTAGTGTAATCTCAAGGGTAGGAGAAGTAAATGGATCAAATTATATTGGTGTGTCATTAGTTTAATTGATAGGGGAAATATTGGAAGCAATGATTGGATCTATAGGTGGTAGAAAATATGTAAGAAGTTATGGAGGTTCAAAAGGTATGATTTGTTTTATCACCGAAGGAGTATCAAGTAGAGAATTAGTAGGAGGCACATGACCTTTAGGATATAACTTATGGTCCATGGAAATGGTATGAAAATCATGGTTATAAGCATGGATTTCAACTAAGGTTCTCTAATAATGTTGAACATCCAAGTCTTGAGATTGAGCTTAGTTTGTTATGTAATTATATGTTGGATAAATTATACATGTTTGAGATTTAGGGGTGGTTTCAAAAGGTGAAATCCCAATATTATTGAATGTACATGGAGACATGATGAGAATATCTTGAAATAATTTGTCCATTCTATAATCATTACAAGTGAATGCCTCTTATGGTAAATAAGGATCTTAAGCATTGCATGGAAGGGGAAAATTAGTGATCTCATCAGTGAGGTAAATAATATGGTCCCTATTTAACAAAGAAGGAGGAAGCCACTCCAAAATGTATGGAGGTAGCTTGGTAATATTTCAATTATGTTAAAAATCATTAGGTTCATCATCATCATCTAAATCAGTAAGAGTGACTTGTAAATCAGGATTGATGTTGATGAACTCAAGTAAAGGATCACTATTGATCTTATGAATGGTAGGAATATGATACTAAGATTTTGGATTAGGAATTTGAATACTATAAGGGTTGGTATTGGCCTTATGTTTATACTTTTTTTTTATGTAAAATTTTTAATACATTGGCTATCAGATGAAGCAATAACCCTCATTTTATGAGTCCATGGGTAACAAAGGAGTATGTTATAAGATAAGGATAAGTCAAGGACCATAAGCTTTGTTCAAATACTCTTAGGTCTAATTTTTAGGGGAAGCCAAATACAATCAAGTGGATTTTGATTAGTCTAATCAAAACCATGATAGGTGAGGTAAGTTTGCTTGATATGATCCTTGTTATAACCAAATTGTTGGATGAGCCACAAATATGTCACATTAATACCAAAGCCTTCATCAACTAAAACTTTACAAATAAGGGTAGCATTAATGTTTATTTTAATGAATTGTGGTGGATCATCAGCACAAAAGAAGATTTTATCATTAATCATGTCTTCTTCAAGAAATTCAATAGAAGGATTGGAAAAACACATGGATTCAATAGTATATACATTGGTGGGTTGAGGTTCACTAAAAGGTGGTTGTTCATCTATAGGAGATGGATCTTCAATTTCTTTTAATTATTACATGATGAACATATGATTAAATGGTGAAGTATGAACTAACTCCATAAGTGGAATATTGCAATCCATGGAGTTAAGTTCTTTGAGAAAGTTTCAATGAGATTTAGAAGAATAACTAATGCATGTTTTAGAAGGTTAGGTAGATTTTGAAGGCATGGATGTTATTGGGGGTTAATGAGGAGGAGGTGGTTCCTCATGGGATTTTGAAGCTAAATTTGTGGTTGTAGTATCTTTGAGAAGTTATTCTTCTAAATATGGTTTCTTAGGTTTTGTCACATGATCTTTATGAGCTGGCTTGTGATGATAATGACCTTAGTAGTGTTAAGATATTGAGAATTATTATAATAGTGGTCATAATAGACATCAATGGCATAAACATCCTTGGTATTTTATTGATTATTAGTGGTGGAAAAATATTTTTGGTTATTTGAAGATGAAGCTTTATAAACTTGTCATTTTTTAGAAGTAATGGTGTACTCTTGATGATGAACATTGATCATAACATCATAATTAAATGAATAACTAAGCATATAGGAAACAACAAATTTAGTGAGCCCTATAAAAGATTCATGGGAGTGACTAATGTTGGTGTGGAGCCAAGAAAATTAATTAGGATCATACTGTATACATAATATATTTAAATTTTTATCAATTATTGATGCTTTACATCTTGCAAGAAACTACCAAGACTCAATATCTCTGAGTGCACACCTTAAGGGGTGCATTGGGAAAGGGGTGAGAAAACCATTGGTTATTAACAAGATTATTGTCCATTATTGACATTTATTTTCAATCTATCTCCTAAAACCATTCCCTAAGCTATTACTCCTCTATTGTATACTCCTCCAGTCTTTTCCCACTTTTCATCATTTATTTCCTCACCTTATGCCCCTTTTGACAATCAACTAAATTAGGTCAATTGGGTCAAACCTATAATATTGTGGGTAAAATTCATTTAGGGTCTAGGTCAGCTCTTGGCCAACCTAACCCATGACCTAATGAATTTTTATTCATAACTATACTAGGTCGATTGGGTTGACCCTATTAGCCAAAACTTTCATAAGATCTTAGGGTTAAATCCACCTATATATATAAGATAATTTCATTATTATCACATAATAAATCAAGAGTTGTTACTTGTGCTTTTGTATAATCTATTCTCTCTATAATTCTACTTGATGAGTCTTAGCTTAGGTTTTCTACATGGAAAATCTAGTCTTGTGGAGAAGTTCTAGATGCTTTGGCATTTCTTAGTGTTCCTTACAAACCACAACCACCTCTTCTGAATCCCCTTTGGCCAAGGGAGAGATTGAGTCTCAATGGTTTGATCATTCAAGTAAGTATTCTCTAACTTTACTCCTCGCTTTAGTTGATAGAAGTAGCGTAAGTATTGGCTTCAAATAATATTACTCTTCTTATTCCATGTATTAGGTTGTTTCTCATATATAGCTTAATTCAGATTATCTTATACATGTTTTTTTGTTTACTAACCCCCATATTGTGCCACAAGATTTGGTGAACACTAGATTAGGTTTTAATTTACTTGTTATTAATTTAGTGAATATAAAACATAGGACTCCCTTAGGTTTATTACATGATTGTGATTAATTGGAGGCTTTGGAATCCTCCCTAACATTGTGTATTGTGATAAGAGATCCCCTAATTGGGTCTAGCAGATCCCCATATTGGTCATATTCTTGATTATATAATGTGTCCCTAATTATAAGTGTATGGTATGATGTATATTTTTTGAGTTAGGATTTATTTATAGACATGATGCTTTTCTTATTGCATATATCTAGTGAACCCAACATGAATCTAACCCTTGCAAGATTTATTTCATGTTTTTCATTATTTTATCATTTTCTTTTTATATATTTTCTATATTGGGTTGACAATGTTGATTTATCTCTAACTTATATATGTAGGTTTAAAACATGGTCACATCAATACAACTCAATTCTATTTATGCAAGTTTTTCATCAGGTATAGGATACTAGGTCAAACTTATCAACACAATACACTTTTAGACTTCTAGATTACGATACTAGGTCAATATGCTGACACAGTACACATTCAAACTTCTAGTTCAATCTAATAGGTTAAACCTATCACCTCTACACATTTCTAGACTGTTATAAAATATACTAAGTCAATCTTGTTGACATAGTACATTTTGTAAGTTTTTAACAAATAAGAAACTATAAAGCTAAGTCGACCCAATTGACACAATTAACATAATTTTAAAGTATAAATTAGGGTACTTAAACAACAATATCATTTTACGTTGCATCTTCCAACCCACCAAGGTTCCTTTTTATCCTTCTCTATCATTTCTATTATTCCTTACAATTCTATTTTTCATTGTTTGCAATCTTTAAAACTACCCCTGTACAATCCACTAGGTTGACCGTATCAATGTAGTTTTATAGTCTATATTATATCTAGAAAAATAGGTTGACATAATCGACTTATTTCTTTTTCATACCCTCACTTCTATACTACAAAATTGACACTACTAACTCTATCCTATAATCTTTACATACACTGTCATCTAAAATGACATCATCTAAAATGACACTATATTCTATTTCAAAGTTGGAATTAACACTTATATACTACTAATTAGCTCACACTTTCATTTTTTATTGCTCACATGCTTAGAATAGATCACATATTCTAATTAGGTGGTTTTAAATATACTATTTTCTACACTATTTTATCTTTTATGCACACACTACCAAATCACATAAATCTTAAAAAGCATTTTAACAATTGTTTACCCACACGCTACTTACTTGGATTTCATCACCAAGGGAGAAGCTAACTTGGTTTCCTAACCATGTATAAACACATGCTTAATGGTATATTTTAGATAAAAACTCAACACCCTTATCATTGTAGTGTGTGAAGTGAGGAGGTAGGCCCTAATACCAAACTAGTACCATTGCCAATATAGATCCCTTTCAGCCTAAAACTTCTTGAAACCATCCTTAGATTGATTTCTAGTTCCTTTCTTATAGCCAACTCCCTATCAAATCTAAAATCATATTCTAATAATCTAACAACACTTAGTATGACCACTTAGTTGGCTTATTCCATGTTGATTTTTTACTCTTTATTCAATTTTATGTTGTATTACAAAAACTTACATTAGCTATCATTGATGGAAGGTTTTGTGTTGTGTGCCTCAATTGGATCAACCTCATTGATTCAATTTATTGTTTGTTTCCTTTCATTTCTTACTTTTAAAATTTGTCTTATTTTAGTACACAATCATTCTTCTCAACACAGCCTCTTATACAAAATATATTTTTCCCTTGCCTACTATACTAGGTCAACCCTGTCGACTCTATACACTTTTTTATCTTTTGTTTCCTATATTAGGTTGACCCTGTTAACTTTGTACACTTTTTCAGCCTTTGTTTCCTATACTAGGCTAACCCTATCAACTATATACACCTTTTTTAGC
The DNA here is from genome assembly GCA_037957365.1 of Torreya grandis. Taxonomy (NCBI): domain Eukaryota; kingdom Viridiplantae; phylum Streptophyta; class Pinopsida; order Cupressales; family Taxaceae; genus Torreya; species Torreya grandis. The sequence goes on from JARHVA010005330.1 coordinate 955,445, forward strand.
CTCTATTGTATATACTAGGTTGACCTAGTTTACTTTATATCTTTTTTTCCTTCCCTATCTATCGACTTAATTCTCTATTTCTCCTTCTTAGAATTTTATTCAGTTCTCTCACATCATTATGAAGTATCTTATCAGAATATTCTTGGATAACTCGAATCCATTTAGATACTATATGGGATGTTCATTTCTCCCTCTATTTACCTCTGAATAGCACTATCACTCTTGGGGCACCTCTTCCCCTCCTTCATCCATGACCTGTAACATGGTGCAAATCACACCTCAAGATGAAGTTGATGGGTCTGATATTTTCTATACCTGCCAAGATACTTCTCATCTTCAAAATCTTTGAACTAATGTGTGAGCCAATAATACAAGTTTAATCATTAATCCCATTAATAATCCATCTTTTAATAATGCTCCCCTAATACCAATTTGAGGAGTGCTCCTACCAAAACCAACCCACTTATAGATACAATTAAAATTCTTGCCCAAGTCATATAAAAAAATGAACATAATAAAAACCTATAACACTTCTCAAATGATGCAACTCCAAAATCATTTGATTGATGTGTCTAATTAACCTTTAACTATCCATCCTCAAGATAATCCCAATTTTATTCCTCCACCTCGTAGAGATGCCTCTGGAAATGTTATTCCTCAACCCATAATGAATAACAAGATGATCTAAACTATTCAAAATGAGCCTTTATCTCCCTTCATTGTATCCATTTATATTGGTAACATATCTCTAATTATCAATTATGATATGAATAAAGACCCAACCTCATTTCTCAAAGCCTTTGGCAATCTTTATAAAGATTGGATCTAGACTAATACTTTTTCTATAACTAAACTCTTAGTCAAAACCTTCACTACTAATGTATTAGAATGGTACATCCAACTTCCCCAACATTCCATTTATAAACTCAAATATTTGGTCAATCCTTTAGTTAAAAAGTTTTAATACAATGATCTTATTGAAAATTGTCTTAGCCACTTCATCAGCACTAAGTAATCTCCCACTGAATCAACTCATGAATTTATCAAAAGATAGAAATCGTTAGCCCATAAAGCTGAGTATAACATGACTGATGATAACTTGTTTAAACTCTTTATAACTACGTTGACTCCTCTTCAATATAAGGTTAGAATTTTTTCTCCTTAAACACTTAATGAAGCTCTTGATCAAGTTAAATTTCAATAATTTCTCATGAAGCAATATGAACCTCATCTTAAACTCCTAAAAGGATATTTTGAAACCTCTACCAATTCTATCACTAGTAATACTCTACAAACCAAACCCAAAGTTACCAAATCTAACATCCTTTCATCTTCTCACATAATACTTTATGTGCAAAAAATGAATCAACTTTTACCACCCTCTCAACCTTTCACCTGTCCTAATAATCCTCTTAAGTGGTATGACCCTAATCAATTTTGCTAGTTCCACACTAATATTGGTCACTCACATGAATCTTGTAGAGGGTTCACTAAATTTGTTGTATCATATATTATTGGTGATTAATTTAATCATGAATCCATGATCAATATTCATCATCAATAGTACACCACTACTTATCAAAAATGATAGGTTTCTAAAGCTTCTACCTCAAATAACCAAAACTATTTTTCAAATAGTCAACCAAATACCAAGGATGTTTGTGCCATTGATGCCAATTATGATCAATATTGTAATAATTTGTTAATATTTTAACACTACTAAGGTCAACTATATATGTAAATCAATCCACAAATATCTTGTTACCAAACATAAGAATCCATCTTTAGAATAACAACTTCTCAAAGATACTACAACCACCAATCTAGCTTTGGAAGCACATGAGGAACCACTTCCTCCTTTCTAACCTCCAACCACTTCTATTCCTTCAAAATCTACCCTATCCCCTAGACATCATGTTGGTTCTTATTCCAAATCCCATTAGAACTTTCTAAAATAACTTAACTCTATACCTTGTAAAACTCCACTCATGGAGTTGGTTTGTACTTCCCCTATCATCACAAGTTCTTTATGAAGCAATTATAGGAAGTTTAAGATCCATCATCTATTGATGAAGAGCTACCTTCTATCAAAACTAAACTTAGAAATGTGAACACCATTGAAACCATTTGTCCTTCTACCAAAAATTCTATTAAATTTATTGAAGAGGACATGATCAATGATGAAATTATCTTTCATGCTAATGATCTACCACTTTTCATTGAAATAGACATTAATATTACCCCTTTCTATAAAGTTATAGTTGATGAAGGCTCTGGTATTAATTGACATCTTTATGGCTTATCCAAAAACTTGGTTATAACAAGGATCATCTCAAGCCAACCTATCTTACCTATCATGGTTTTGATGAGACTAATCAAATGACACTTGGTTGTATTTGTCTTCCATTAACAATCAGACCTAAGACCGTTCAAACAAAACTTATGGTATTTGATTTACCCTTTTCTTATAATATGCTCCTTGGTCACCCTTGGACTCATAAAATGAGATCTATTAATTCTTTAGGTAGTCAATGCAATAAATTTTTACATAAAATCAAGAAATATAAGCATGAGGTTGATCCCAACCTTTGGAATATTTAACTTCTTAATCCCAAACCTCAATATCATATTACTACAATTACTAAGATAAATAGTGCTCCTTTACCCAATTTCATTAACATTAAACTTGATTTATAGGTCACTCTTATTGATGTAAATGATGATGAACCTAATGACTTACAACATACTTGCAATACTACCAAGCTACCTCCCTACATTTCATAGTGGCTTCATCTTTCTTTATTACCTTAGGATCGTACTATCCCTCTTCTTTATGAGATCATTGATTTTACCCCTCCATGTAATTCTAAAGAGCCTTCTTACCCAGAACATGCCTTCACTTTCAATGATTTTGGAGTGGCCAAATTATTTAAATATCCTCTCATCATGTCTCTATGTACAATCAATAATATTGGGATTTCACCTTCTAAAACCACCCCTGAATCTTAAGCATGTACAATCTCCCTAACATGTGATGATAATTACATAATGGCCTAAGCTCAACATCAAGACTTTGATGTCTAACATTATCATAAAACCTTATCTCAAATTCACAATTTTAACTGGGATTTTCATACCATTTCCATAGATCATGCATTAGATCTTGAAGGTCATATACCTCCTACCAATTCTCCACTTCTTGATACTCCTTGGGTGGTAGAGAAAATTATACCTTCCAAACCTCTATAAATTCTTACATCTTCTATACCACCTATAGATCCCACCATTGTATTTTATCCTTCCCCTATCACCAAAACCAATGATACTTCAAGCTCTTTTGATCCATCTACCTCTCCTACTCTTGAGATTACACTAAATGCCAAGGTAACCACAGTCTATTAGTTACATTTTAAATATGATCACCATGGTAATCAAATTCTTGATCTCAAATTAGATGTTGAATATTATGGTCCTCTTCTCACCTTTCCTATTGATGAAGATATTCTTGAAATACTTCATGCTTGAGAACCTCAACTTCCTCAGCAACATCATAAACTTGGGAATTTTAAACCAAAAACCCTTATTTTAATAACTTCATTGCTAGCATTGATCCTAAAACTAATCCAATTTATTCTTTACCTAATGTACCATACCATTTACAAAATGAAAATGCTATGTTTATCAAAGAGACTACTCATATTAAATACGGTACTCCATTCTATCCCTGACCAATTACATTTTCTTGTGAACTATCACCTACCAATCATGATAATTTTAGCTTATTCTTTGATAAATATCATGATATTTTCACTAGGTCCTATAAAAACATGCCTAGTATTGACCCTAGAATTATGGTGCATAACATCATTATTTATCCTAATGCCAAGCATATGTGTAAAAAATAAAGGAAATTTCCACCCAAAGTTTCCATTTTATGTCTCAAAGAAATCATCAAATTAATTGATGCTAAATTTATCAAACTAGTGGATTATTCTAAATGGGTTTCTAACATTTTTCTTATTCATAAAAAATGTCACTATGTTCATTCACATTTGTATTGATTTTTTCAATATTAACCTCACTTGTCTCGAGGGCAACTTCTATTTACCTTTGATAGATGCCATCATTGATTCCAAAACTAGTTACCAAATGTTATCTCTTATGGATGTCTTCTTAGGCTATAATCAGATTCACATTGCCCTTGAGGACCAACATAAGACCACTTTCACCATATAATGGGGAACCTATTACTACATGAAAATACCCTTTGGTATAAAAAATGCTAGAGACACTTACCAAAAAATAATGACTCGCATATTTTGTGATATTATCCAAAAAATTATTGAAACCTATGTGGATGATCTCATTGTTAGATCTAAAAGTTGTAATACTCATCTCTTAGATCTTGCTATTATCTTTGACCACCTTCTTAAATATATATTTAGATTAAATCTTGACAAATGTGCCTTTGGTGTCACATATGGAAAATTGTTAGGATTCCTAGTCTCTCTCCATGGCATCAACGTTGACCAAACCAAGATTAGTTTAATCATCAATATGCCTATTCCTAATTCCATTCCTAACATTAATACTTACCTAAGAAAACTTGGGGTAATTAAATGATTTATCCCTACAATGAATTACTATATCCAATCCATCAATTCTCTTCTTAAGAAAGGTAATGCCTTAGAATAGATGGACCCTTGTCAAAAATATTTTGATAATATGAAAGAGTCAATACTTCACTTTCCTATACTTCATCCTCCTTCCAATGATCAACCCTTGATCCTATATACTTCTTCAAAACCTATGTTAGTTAGGGTCATGCTTGTCCAAGAAGACAATATTGGAATAAAGTATGCCATTTATTACATTAATCAAGGCCTCATTGATTATTAGAAATATTATAGCAGAGTTAAACGTGATTGCCTCATCATCTATTTCATAGTTGAAAATCTTTGACATTAGATGCTATACTAGACCACTTATGTCATCATTCATTTTGAACCCCTTCATCATTTCTTCTCCAAAGCCTTTCTTCTTGGAGATAGAATTGGAAAATGGATGGTCCTTATTATGGAATTTGATCTTTGAATTGTAACTCAAAAAGATATCAAAAGACAAGTCATAGTTGATCAACTTGTCATAGCTCATGTGCCATCTCTCACTCACCTTCAAGATAGTCTTCTAGATGATAATATTCTCTATATTGAAGGTCTTAATCAATCTATTTATCTCAAAGATTACTTTCATAGCTTCACCATTGATCTTGAGGTAATTAATCTTGATGAATCCACTATTCCTTCTAATAATACTAAACCAAAATTAGTTATAAAAGAGATTCCTAAAATTAACATAGACTTGCATGAAGATACCTTGACCCTTCAATTTTATGGTGCTAAATGACTTCAAAGAGAAAGAGCAGGTTGAATTCTTGCAAGTCCTCTTATAAAAATCATACCTTTAAATTTTCACTTCACCTTTAATTTCACCAACAATATGGCCAAATACAAATCTCTAATCTTAAGAATGAGAGCTACTCTTGATTTATACATTCAATATCTACATGTCTTAGGTCACACTCCATTTATTTGTCACCAAATCAATAGTGATTACCAATGTAAAAAAAAATCACATTACCTATCATCAAATTACCACCACTCTCACTAAGGATTTAATCACTTGCACTATTTAACCTATCCCTAGAGATCAAAATTCCATTTTTGATTCTCTCACTTCCTCAACATCTCTCTTTCATCCCCACCAGGTTATTTTTTATCCCACTTTTCTTATACAAATAATAAAACATCCATCCTCTACTCAACCACTAGATTTTATTATTTATAATGATGAGGCTATCACCATTTGACAAAGCCCTTGGTATAAAGACATTATTCAATTTTTAGAACACCAAACTTATCCTCTTAACTTAGACTTTTGCAAAAAACATGCATTCATAAAAAAGATTTTAAGTATGTATTTAGATACAACATCCTTTATTATCACAATGTTGAAGGTACATTTATCCATTATGTTATGCAAGATGAGGTCCCTCCTCATCTTGAACAAGCATGCAATGGCATTTATGGTGTACACACTAGTGAATATGCTATAGCCTATAAATGCTTATGTATGGGTTATTTTTATCCTACTCTTGAAATGTCTGAAATCAAATTTGTTAAAAAGTGAACTTCTTTTTATATTTATGATGATCTAATTCATTCACCTCTAACTAAGATTCAAACTATCAAATATCCCTGGTCATTATCCATGTGGGGATTATATCTCATCAAAAAATTACCTTGATCTCAAGATGGGCATGTTTTTATCATCATGGCTACCAAATCGATTGACACCATGCCTCTTGTTAATATCATTGGTACCACCATCACCAAATTAATTCTTAATCAAATCATTTACCAATTTGGTGTTCCCCATACCATCATCTTTGATAATGGTGGCAATTTTAAAAACAATGATGTTCAATAGATTTGTGATAAATTCAAGATCAATCACAAATTTTCCATGCCCTATCATCCACAATGTAATGTCCAAGATGAAGCCACTAAAAAAATCATAAATAAAATTCTCCAAAATATAATTCATGAAACTCACACAAATTGGCACACACACCTCTATCTTGATGTTTGGGCCTATTAGACTAGCATACATACTACCATTTGGGTAATGCCATTCTCTCTAGTTTATGGTTCTAAGTCAGTCCTTCCATTAGAATTTGAGCTTCCCTTTATTCATATATCTCTTCATGGTATCATTCTCAATGAATAATAATGTAATGATAACTTTCATTCCCTTGATATCCTTGATGAAAATCATATTTCTACTTTACAACATAATCACCAATACAAGGCCCATATTACCAAACAACATAATGAACATGTTAAAGTTTTCACATTTAATTTTGTTAATCTTGTCCTTAAATTAAACTACATTCATGATAAAGAAGGTAAATATGACCAAAAATGGTGGGGTCCCTCTAAGTAGCTACTACCTTCAAACCAATAAAGGCCATGTTTTCAAAGATCCCACCAATGCACAATTCCTTAAAAAGTACTTTGCCTAAACATTTCCTTCTTTTCATGCTTTCTATATGCTATCTATCTAACACTTTTTGTAGGTTACTTACATGGGTATTTCTCTCTGCAAAACTTCTCTCTTTTTCAAAAACCTTAGTCCTTCCTTTTTGGTCTTTTGGTTTTCCCTTTTCTCTTATGAGTAGAAATGTAAAAACATGGATAGGACCCAGTATTGCTCATGATGTACCATAATCTTATGTATTTTCAAACTCTTTTTACACACTTTTTGGCACCCTCATGGGGTTCTTTTATTATGAGTTGTAGTGTAAGACTTTGGATAGGACTTGGCCTTCCTCATAAAATTACCATCATGTTATTCCTATTCTATAATGTGTTTTTTATCCTTGTTATCAACTCTAGCTTTTGTTTCTTTTTATATATGGAATTTTCACAACAATCTATGTTACCATGTTTCCCTAATTTCCCTCATTCTAATGATAAGAAATCACACTTTACTGTCATTGTATCCATTTTCACCCTTTATCACATTATTCTATGATTTAAAGTAATTCAAATTGTTCTATGTTATTCCTCTTGATTTTCCTGCCTTCACTCCACATTTCATAAAACAAGATCAAATTCAAGATATTACTTTTATTTCACCTAGATTTATGAGACTCTTAGACACCATGCTCTCTGAAGTTCTCTCTTATCAACCAAGTCCCAAGTATTTATATAAGAGTCATCCTTATCACCCATGTTTCATTTTCTAAATATATATATAGGAGGAATATAAAAATCTATCAATAAAATTTAAATTTAAATCATTTAAAATAAAAAATAATGATATACAAAAGGCAACATATAAATCTTAAAAGTCAAAATCACACTAAAAGATGTGATTCAAATAACATCTCCTTCTTATAATTAAATCTCAAACTCCATAGTTCACCTCATAATAGATCCAAGGTCCATTGGGGTATGTTAGGCCATTAGATTAGAAAAAGAGAACAAAAAATCTTATAGTGTTACCTAATTTCTCATGTAAGTACCCAATCTTTATATTAGACTAACAGCTTTGTAAGGGGTCTTGAGCAATGGGGAACACATTATGGGAAGGTAGGTCCATCTTCACTTTTCATGCATATAGCCTTCATGGGATGATATATATACTTCATTTTTTGACTTAATACTTGTGTCGCTAAGAGAATTTATTTAGAGTCTTTAAGGTCAAAAGTCCTCTTGTTTTGGCAAACCTAATTTGAGTGTCTTGACTTCTATAAAGAGTTATTCTACCTTATTTTTTCCTTCATTCTCCCCTCCACCCATTTAATTTCCCCCCTTGATAGGCAAATTATGATTCCAGATATGTTTTTCATAATTTAATTTCTTCTTCTTCACATCTTAAAAATATGCTAGTATTACTTTGTTTTAGTTTTATCTATCCTTAGAGCAAAAAAATATGCTTGTACAACTATGGATTACTTTATTTACACCATATATTTACACTCCTAGACTTAGTTTATTTTCCTTTTACCATGTATCATTATTTTACCACCTCTTTTTATGGATGCCTAAGTCCATTTCTACTTTTCATGTAATTTTTCCATTGTTATTTTCCCTTTCTATGCATCTTTTTCCATTTTTGAGTGAGATAAGGATTGTTATTACTCACTCATCAATGTTTTTTTACCATTTTGCTTCTAATTTTTCATTAATGTTTAATTACCATATTTTTTGACATGTATCCTTGGTTTGACATGGTGATTTTTCCTTTCTTACCTAAGGTTTACTTATTTAAGTTTTTTGATGTTTAGTAGCATTGGCTTTTAGGTTACCCAATTTACTCTAAGTTTTGACTTGGTAATTTAGTTTAAGATAGCACCTGTCACCCAGACTTCCCAAATTTCTAGGTATGTTATGTACATATATCACTAATTATTTTGGATTTCCTACATTTTTTTTTATTTTTGCACTTTAGTTTTGTATTCTTGGGTTTATCAAAAGCAGTCTCTGCACCATCCATAATTAAAACTATAAAAATAACAGACAACCATCTAGAAATAAAGGTAAGTCAAGGTATGCATCACATTTATTTTTTAGTTCTTTCCCTTTCATTTATTTACTTTTAGTTATTTTTTCTTTCAAAAACTATAACTTTTTTTAGCCTCAGCATTGTGTGTTACTATGTTATTTCTCAAAGTACCATCCCCTATTGCACCTTAGTGACACATGATAAGAGATCCTACAATTAGGTCTAGTGGATTTCTATATTGGTCATGTTCCTGATTATCTAATATGTTCCCAATCATAATTGTATGGTATGATCTATCTTATATGAGTTAGGATTGATTTATAAACATGATGCATTTATGATTGCATACACTTACCACTTAGGAGGATTGTTACGATAAGCATAAGGTTTAGAGGGTGGTAAAAATTGTTTCATTTGCTACACAGTGAGTGGTGTGTGAGAAAGAAAAGGAATGTTATCTTTGGAAACTCTTGGTTTGGTTATAGGAATATTAGTAGTGATAGAATTAGTGGATGTTTAAAAATATCCTATAATAATTTTAGGATTAGGTTCAAATTTCTTCATCATAAAGTCTTGACATTTAGCTTAGTCAAGGGATTCATTTAGTGTTTGGGGAGAAATTTTTTGTACCTTATATTTAAGATAAGGTGTTAAAGTAGTTATAAAGAGTTTGAAAAAATTATCATGAGTCATGTTATGGTCAGCTTTATGGGCTATATATTTCCATTATTTGATGAAATCATGAGCAAATTTAGTGTGAGATTGCTTAGCATTGATGAAGTAGCTAAGATAATTTTTAGGAAGATCATTATGTTAAAATTATTTAACTAAAAGATTGACTAAATCCTCAATTTTCTAAATGGAATGTTATGGAATTTGGTTGTACCATTGTAATACATCACCAATTAAGGTTTTGACTAAGAGCTTAGTTGTGGAAAAAGTATTAGTTTGGATCCACTCTTTGTAAAGATTACCAAAGGATTTGATAAATGATGATGGGTCTTGAGTCCCATCATACTTGATAGTTGGAGATATGTTACCAATATCAATGGACATGATGAAGGGAGATAAATGATCTTTTTTAATAATTTGAATCATTTTTTAATTCATTATAGGTCAAGGATTAACATTGTCTAAAGCATCTCTAAGAGGTAGAGGAATATAATTGGGATTACCTTGAGGATGGATAGTCAGAGATTAATTAACTGTATTGATCAAATGACATTGTATTTTCATCATTTGAGAAGTATTAGAGTTATAATTATGGTCATTTGTTGTATGACTTATTCAAGAAGTTGATTCATATCAATAGATGGGTTGGTGTTTATAGGAGCACTCCTTAAATTTGTATTAGGGGGAGGATTAAGAGAAGATGGATTATTAAAATTTGGATTATTAATGAGACTTAAGTTAATTATACCAACATTAGTTTAAAGAGTTTGAAGATGGAAATTATCTCAATAGGTATAGAAAGGATCAGATCCACCTACTTCATCTTGAGGTGTGATTGACACCATGTTACAAACCATAAATGAAGGAGGGGAAGAGGTGACCCAAGAGTGATGGTTCTCTTGAGAGGAAAAGAGAGGGATAAATGAACATCCTATATAGTATCTACATAGATTTAGGTTGTCCAAAAATAACTTGATAGGGGACTTCATGATGACTCAATAGAAATGAACAAAATTCTAAGGAGAAAAAATACATAATTAAGTTAGATAGATAAGGAAATAAGTAAGAATATAAAGTCGATTGGGTTGACCTAGTATTGAAAATAGGGGGAAATAGATCCTGATAAGAGTACATAGTCAATTATGTTGACCTAGTACTAAAAATAGGGTCTAAAAACAAAGAAAAAAAATATACAGAGTACTGTAACCCAGGGAAAAAATAATACTATGTTGACAAGGTTGACTTAGTACTACAAGTATGGAAAATAGATAGTCTATAAGAGATTGTGTCAAATAGAATGACTATGTACTAAAAATAGAGAAAAATATTACAATTTACTTTGAAATCAATAAAAGAAACAAAAAAACAATTAAATAGGTTAATGAGGATGATCTAATTGAGGTACACAACACAAAACCTTGCACAACATTGGCTAATGCACGTTTTTACAATACAACATATAATTGAGTAAAGGGCAGACAATCAACTTGGAAAGTAAATGCTAACTATGTGGTCATACTAAATGTTTTTATATTATTAGAGTATGATTTTAACTATGATAATAAGTTATTTTAAATTAAGGAACCAAAAAGTAATGTATGGATGGTTTTAGGATGTTTAGGCTGAATGGGATCTGTGTTGGCAATGGTATTTTCTTGGTATTGGGGCCTACCCCCTCACTTCAAACACTGTAGAGATAAGGGTGTTGGGTGCTTTGCTAATATATAACATTAACCACATTTTTATAATTGGCAAAAAAACTAATTTGTCTTCCCTCTTGGTGATGAAATCCAAGTAGGTAGCCCTTGGGTAGACAGTAATTTAAAAGCATTTTAGATTATGTGATTTTTTAGTGTGTGAAAGAATGAGAAAAATAGTGCAACTAGATAGTATATTTAAAAACCACTTAATTAGACTATGTGATCTATTCTAAGCATGAAAGCAACTAAAAGTGAAAGTGTGGTTGAGTTACTAGTAGATAAGTGTTAATTCAAAATTTAAAACATAGTATAGTGTCAATTGAGATAATAGTGTATGTAGAGACTATAGTATAGAGTCGATAATGTTTCTACTATACTATTAAATCAAGCGTCTATTAAGAGCTGTGTCGATAGTGTTAACCTAGTCTTTCAAATAGAAGATAGAATACATAATTAGGCCAATAGGGTCAACCTAGTTTGTTGTATAAGGGTAGGTTTAAAAACTGAAAACTATGAAAAATAGAATTATAAGGAATAACTAAAATGAAAGAGAAAGAGAGAAAAGATACTTTGTGGGTTGGAAGATGTAGATGAAAATGAGATTATTATTGAAGTGATTTGATTTTTACTTGTAATTTCTACAAACTATGTCAATTGGTTCAACTTAATTTTGTAATTCCTTATTTGATCAAACTTATGAATAATATTATACCCACAATGTCGACCTAGTATGTTTTTTGGAAGTTTGTAATTATGCTATGTCAATAGGGTTGACCTTGTAGCCTATTTAGAAGTGAAAACATGTACCGTGTCAACCTATTTGACCCATTATCCTATATCTGTTGAACACCTGCACAAATAAAACATAGTCATTTTAATGTGATTTTGTGTTAAACATGTGCATAAAAGTTAGAAACTATACTAGCACTATCAACCTAGTATTGAAAATATGGAAAATAATAAATAAAATGATAAAATAATGAAAAAAAATGATATAAAACATGTAAGGGTTATATTCATGTTGGGTTTGCCAAAATGTATGCAATCAAAATTGCATCAAGTCTATAAATCAATCATAACTCAAATAAAATATATCCTACTTACACTTCCAATTGGGGATACATTATATAATCAGGAACATGATCAATATGAGAAGTTGCTAGACCCAATTAGGGGATATATTATCACAATAAGCCACACTAGGGAGGGTTTCAAAGCCTCCAGTCAAGCACAATCATGCAATAACCTTAATTAATCCCTATGTTTTCATACTCAATATACTAATAACTAATAAAGCAAAGAAATCTAATTTAGTGTTCACCAAAGATTGTGGCATAATATGGGGGTTAGTAAACAAACAAACATGCATAGGAGAATATCAATTAAGCTATGTATAACTAAGACCCTAATACATGAAGAAGAATATTAATATTATTCAAATCCAATACTTATGCTACTTTTATCTACTAAAGAGAGGAACAAATTTAGAGAATACTAACCGAAAAGATGAACCCATCAAGACTGAATTTCTGCCTTGGATAATGGGTCTTCACAAGAGGATCTTATGGATTGTAAGGATCACTGATAAAGGCCAAAGCATCCAAGACCTCTCCACAAGATTAGATTCTCCAAGTAGAAACCATAAGCTATAACTCCTCAAGTAGAATGGTGGAAGAGCAGATTATAAATAAGTGCAAGTGAATAGTAGCTCTTTTTAATTGGTAAATATTGATGAAATTAACTTATATATATATATATATATATATATAGACACACACACACACACACACACACACACACACATATGTGTATATGTATGTGTATATATATATATATATATATATATATATATGTATGTATGTATGTATGTATGTATATATAGGTATATTTAATCCTAAGTCCTTGTAAAATTTTTAGCCAATAAGGTTGACCTAGTCGACCTAGTACTATTATGGACAAAAATTCACTAGGTCACATGATAGGTCAGCCAAGAGTTGACCTAGACCCTAAATAAAATTTACCCATAATAGTATAGGGTTGACCTAGTCCACCTAATATTGTAGACTATTGAAAGAAACTTTAGGTGAGGAAAAGAGGGATGGAAGGTGGCAAAATATGGGAGGAGTATGCAAAAAGAGGATTAATATCTTAGGGGAATGTTTTTAGGAGCTGATTGGATTGGTAACAAGTGGCAATAAGGGACAACAATCTTATAAAGAACCAATGGTCTAACCACCCTTTTCCTGGAGCACCCTTTAAGACATACACTTAGATATATTGAGTCTCGATAGGTTCTTGAAAGATATAAAGCATCAATATTTGATAAATATTAAAAATATTATGTGTATGCATAATGCACCTCTAACTTATCTACTATTTATTGACATGTATTATTAGGTAAAATATCATTTAATACATTCATTTTCATATACTCAATTGGTTTTGGTTTTGTAATTTCATTATGTACACTCACATCAATGATGTTCTCATCTATTAAGTACCTAATATTATGTCAAAAATTGCTACGTATATTGTTAGTATGCACTACTGCTCTATGATAGCCACAAAAAACATTCTGATCAGATATTTTTGGAAGAGTCCCAATCATATCAACCTATTTAATGGGAGGGAGTTACATTACATTAAATTCCAATAACTTTTAAAATACCTTATAGGAAGCTTATGGTAAGTTTGTGAACTATCTCCTTAGAGGAGCTGATAATATGATGTGCAAAGTAGGTTGTGAAACTACATTAGTTTTTTCCTTTTGATCAATCTTATTTTCACTTGGATTCACCATATATAGTGAAATACTCATATTCTTATCATGATAATTAGAAACTATATTTATTGCATACTTAATCTTGTTCATTGTTAATAACTTGACTTATCTATCTTTAAAAGTATGACACAAATTCATGAATGATAGAGAATTCTCAATCATAATAGATTCATGTAGAGGTGGAATTAAATTCAATTTCAATATGTATTGTAATAAATTATCTACCATAATGAGGATATGAGCATTGGAACATTGAGCATTGAACATTTTTTGAATCTGAGGCAAGGGAGAGAGTTATAATAAGGATCAATAGGTAGAGGATCTTGACAAATCCACAAATCAAGGATGTAGTAGAAAAAATTCAAATAATGGATCTTATGGGACCTATGTGGTGTTGAATTCAACATCAAGGAAACCTGGTGGGAATCAATAATATCATGGAAGAGACTAATTGGTAAAATACAATAACATATTTTAGGCTTGATCTCTTTGCTAGATCCCACAAATAAAGAAGATAAGGTATGTCTCAGAATCCCAAACATTTCAGGTAAAAGATATGACTATAAGTTGGAACTATCCCTAGTGGGAAAATTTCAAGGGCACATGCCAAAAATTGATAAATTCAAGGATTAGAATAATCGTAAGTGGAAACTAAAGGGTCAGGTGGAAATAAAAGCCATGGTAAGATATTTTTTCCTTTTATCTTTCTCAAATTTGGATCAATACACTAAGGTCCTTATTGAAGGATCCTATTTCCTTATAAAGGTGAATATATTCCTAAGGAAATGGAAACTTGGTTTCAACTTTAATATCGATTCCTTCTTTTTAACTCTTATTTGGGTTAACCTCCCTTGTTTTCCCATGGAATAATAGAGGGACATCATATTAGGAGTGAATAAGGATATAGGTCAATTGATTGCACTAGAATTGGTGACTAAATCTTGAAGGAGATTATAAGTGCCTAAATTTTGTGTTATATCTCATCTGTTAATCCCTTACCATCCTCTATCATAATGTAATCAAAATATGGGTAATATGCATAAGAAATATTATATGAAAAGGGTCTCACATATATTATAAATGCAAAAATATAAGGTACAAGCCACTAGAGTGCCTTAATAATAGGGTAGATAAATCATAATGGAGTAAGAGGGATTAAATTATCAAAAAAACCAAAAACAAAGAAACAAATATTATGGATAAATGGTTAGCATGTGATCTTAGGAAAGGAGTGGAAGACAATAGTTTGGTAGAATAAATTGAAGCACACAAAGGACATAAAGTTACATTTGGATTAAATTAAGGAAAATATGTAACAAAAATAGGAAGGACATAATGGAAATTTATCAAAACATGAATATAAGGAAACATTTGAGAAGGTAGAAAAATAATCTTTTATTGAAAAACAACATGGTCTAATTATAGAAGAGCTAGAGGTTACAACACAAGGGAAAATCAATTACAAGGAGGAGACCTTTAGATTTACAAAAATATGTGAACTCTAAATAAATAAGGATGATAAAAGAGATGAAAGAGAAATATCTTATAAATAAGTGGTTACAAAGGGATTAAACCTTCAAACAGAAGGAAAAAATAAATAGGATTCAAGGATGTCATTGTCTCAAAGTCCATGCTAGGCTAATAAATATATGAATATGTATTCATATATTAATTTAAGTAAAACCATAATTTTTTTAAATAAATATGTTGTATTGGAAGAGCACATAAGTTCAGGAAGAGATATGAGACAAACTACTAGACACATACAAACAAATCAAGGAGGTTGCCAAAGGGACCCAAAGAATATTGAAGTAGGGTAAATTAAAAAAAAATTTGTATTGTATAATGTTAGACTATTGAATAACCAAAATAAGTATATATTAATCATAATTATTAAAAATAATAATATCTCTAAATTAAACAAGAAAGAAGAAATCCACGACACCATGATTCAAGCACTCGTAGAGGAAATGAAAAAAATGATCAATTTGAAGGGTATGGACAAACAATAGGTTTTCTCTTTTAGAATTGGCTTGTTAATATTTTGTCTTTTTTTATTAGTTTCTACTAATGTTTGGTGTTTCTAGATGACTAGTTTATTTTGTGCCTATTCTTATTGATCTTTTTTATTACTATAATGTCTATCTTTTTGTAGTGTACTTAGTTTATGGGATCCTTTTGAAACCCTTATACTTACCTATATCTATAAAAATACCCTATATACCATATGAATCATCATCTTTGATAGCATTTTCTTATACCTTAATAATATTTTTGATAGGCTCATTGGATTCTTATTCGTATTGAGTAATTTGAGCATATGAAATATTTTCACTAATATTGATTGGGAAATTTCAAAGGAAAAAATATACCAAAGGATTGAATGCATGAACTGATTTATGTTGTAAATATTAAAAACATATTAGTGCATATTATTTTATTCATGTATAGATTAAATTGGACAACAAAATATCATTAAATACATAGTCCAAACATGCATCATGAAATACTCTCAAATGTTGCTCAAGGTGACCTTTTCCATCATAAAATGTAAGATTATATGCCGCAAAACCAATTGGTAAATGATATTCTACAATATGTTGAGTTAATGGAATACAAAAAGGTTTTTGAATCAAGTTCCTAATTTTTTTTTGAATAACCATGTTATAGATTTAAAACCTTAATGTGTAGTGGTTAAACCTCTTTCGTAAGGTATCCTACATCAAAATTAGACTTCATGTTAACTAAAGGTGGTGCCACAAATTAATAATTAACAATGGGCACATTCATTTTTGAAAACCTATAAGTTACCCCTATAGTATAGGGTGGTAAAAATTTGTATCAAATGAAGTGGATAAAGGTAAGAAACTCATATAATTTGAAGTGTATGTAAAAAAATAAGATAGATCTATAACTTATCTAAATTATTAAAATCCAAGATCAGATAAGGTAATCAACTAACATCCCTTACAATACATTTTTATATCAGGATCACAAATAAGTTGGATTTTTTAAACCTAACCAAGGGATATATTACCATATAACACCAAAGGAGAGGGTTCTAAATCCTATAGGAAAATTACATAATACAATAAAACTAGCTAAGCCTAAATATATGAAATAAAACTAATCTAGTGGTCACCAAAGCTTGTGGCACACATGGGGATATTTAAACATAAATAAATAGTCAAGGGATCATGGAAGATAAATGGGGGCATAAATCACCCAAAATTGAAGATGGAAATAAAAAAAACCTTATATATACACTAAGTTTAAGCATATATATAATCTAAGTAAGGATTCATACATTCAACACATATTACTTACACAATATATATCTATCAAATGAAATAACAAGTTAGGAATACATACCTTGGGTGAACCTATCAAGTCTCAATCTCTCATTTGGCCAATGGTTATTTGAAATAGGTTGTTATGTATTTGTATGGATTAAACTATATAAATCAACTATAGGATAAAATAATCTTACTTTACATCTAAGGATTTCCACAAAACAAACAATCTTCTTTCCAAGGAAAATTATAAATAGTGCCTCCTTCAAATGTAGATTTCAACAGAATTATGAATTATAATGATGCAAAAATGAATGTTTCTCTCTATTGTATTGAAATGATATTTGTATTTATAGGAACAGATAAGCGTTAACCCCTATGTAATTTCAACTAACAATATTGGCCATCTTGATCATGTTAAATGGAAAATAATTTTAGTTAAGTGTCAAACTAAGTCAACCAAACTGACTTAGTTATATAACATGTGCTTAATCTTTTATAATTAGATAAAAATAGATAAATTAGTATAAAATTGGGGTATTTGATCAGTTATCAGCTATTGAATGGAAACATTCTAAGGGAAATGCATGAGCGAGGTTTGGATTACTTGGAGGATTGGATAAGTAGGTTGATAGATCATGAAACAGGAGGAATAATTCAAAAAATATATGAAATGTGAAAAATTATATTTCTTTTTATACAAAAAATGCCTTTTAAAAGTCATTCAATTAAGTTAGCAAGGATAACTACCCAATAGGTTAAAATCTAATAATTAACAATTAAATTGACAAAGTTAACTACCAACTAAAGTCAAATGGGGTATCTCATATGGGGAGGCATGCCCCCATATATAACATAAATAACACAATAAAACCTTGGATAAAATATCCAAAAAACTCTCCCTTGATTCAAAGGAGTGATGAAAGAACTAGTGTAATGACTCTAAAGTCATCAAAAGAAACTTGAATGCAATTATAAATTATGTCCTATACCTCTTGGTACTGATCAAAAATTGATGATGCTCCATACAATATCCTAGCCTATGAATTATGACATAAAAGGATAATGAAAATTATCCAAATATACTCATCTAATATGATCATCATACCATACTATAGTATAACTTGATCAAATCCTATCCAACTATGTCAATCTACATAAGGTCCCACATAGGAACCCATCCAAGCGACAAATCCATACTCTATATGACACATCTCCTTGATGTCCAATAAATGATGATGAAATTTTATTAATATTTAATGTGATATTAACCCCTATCAGATCATAATATCACTGATGATTAATCAAAAACAATAAATCCAATATCTACTCCCCCTATCATATGAGAGGTGAGAGTTGTGCATTGAGAGAAACAAAATCAAACAAACACTACTTGCTCCATGTCATGAGGAGAAAATGAGATAAAGACAAAAATTAAAAGGATAAACTACTGATACCAAAATTTATATTCAATTATGATCCCAAACTCTGAATGAATAGCTAACTAGATTAGGGAATAGTCCTCTAGCCTCCAACTGATCCTCTAACCTCCAATCACTGATCAGTCAAAATATGTTATTAGGTTCATCAAAACCATAGACCTCAACCATGAGGTAAATTTATTAATCAAATGAATTGTTAAAACATCTTAAATAACTAGATTAATGAGAATATATACCACTAGAATGACCCACATAATTGGCTTCATCTTTCTTTTTATATGGAGAATGAGGTCATTGAGAAGGAATATAACTACAAGATTCCCAATACCACCACATTTGAAACAGATAGGTTATTTCTTATGTCTATGAGATATAGAAGAAACTAAATCACTAGAATAATTATGGGAAGAGTTCTTATGGTAATGCCTAGGCTTGGAAAACCCTAGAGAGTGTGGATGTGAATGTTGTGGAGAATGTTTAAAATAGTCTGGAGAGTGCCTCAGAGAATGAATCAATGAGTGTTTTAGAGAGTATTTTTGAAATTATAATCATACATTAAGATGATATTTATGATGGGACCTATTCTTTTTATAGTGAGATTTTTTAGTAGGTGTATTTTTTCCTTACAAACTATCTCTCATGCTAAGTTAATAACTCTCAAATAGAGTCAAATGTGGCACTATTAAGCTTATCACTAGGCTACAACATTTCAACAAAATTAGTATATGTAGTAGTAAGACCATTTGATGTAATGTAAATTAACATGTCATCATCAATTTTACCACTAGTTATGTAATATTCTCGTTTCAATGTTTTCATGTAAGAGAGACATTCAGATACATATTCATCAACACTAAGCTTATTATTAATCAACTGCATTAAGAGATCAATCTTTTTATAGGCAAGTTATTTATCATATAGATATTTTAATGATTTCCATGCTTTCCATGAACTATTTTTAACTACCTTGTTATGAATGATAACATGTTTAATGCAAGATGATTTTAACAGTGTGAATGCATGTTAATCTCATATTTGGTATTCAACCAATTTTATAGCTTCAATTAGTGGTGTGGTTTTTTTCTCAGTTATTTCTCATAAGTCATTAAAAATGTGTATTTTCCATGTTCCTACTCCATTACTTATAGTTTTTAGGTGATAATTTTTCAATTTTTGAGATTAATCTCACAATTTTTGCCATGGTTTGAAGTCAAAAGAAATAGGGAATGCTATTGAGGTTTTTCCTTTACCTTCAAAATAGCTTTTGATTTTAATAGATTTTGGGAATTATGAAAATGTAACACCTTATACATCCTTATATCTCCAAAAAAAATTCCTTTTATTATTTTGTTTTATCCATATAACCCTTTAAAAAAATGGAAAAACAATAATTTTGATCAAAAGAAATATAAATGGGATTTAGTCCCTACACCTCCTACATTAAAAGCTTTATGAAAAACAAGATTTTCCAAGTGCTCCAAGAGGATTTACAAGACATAAAGAGAGATTTGTATATTTGAACCTGATTTCTCTTTCTAAAAACAATTACTTTTCCTTGTAAAAAAATTTCAATTGAGAAAAATAATTTGAAGAAACTGACTTGTCACTTTTTTGGAGGGCCCACATGCCAATGCAAAGAGAATAAATTTAAACAAAACCTAAAAATATTATTATACTTTTTTATACCACTGATAGATTGTGCTAGGTCTATTTTGAAGTAATTAGGTCTATGTGGATCATATCAAGTCTACGTTAGGCATTACTCTTGTTGGTGTCAACAGATTTAAAAACAAATATTATGAAAAACTGGAAAACTCTCAATATGGTAAGCATAGGTGGGTTGAGTATGGAGACAAGAAATGTTATAATGCCTCATAAGTACCTATTGAATGGAATGGGTGGCTCAATAACATAATAAATTATACTTTAAAATAGTTACAAATGTTTAAGCTCAAAAGATATGGAGTAAAGCACCAGGAAAATTTATCTAGGGAGGAAGAATTTATTTACCATGCTTCTACAACATAATTTTTATGTCAATATTAGAATAGACCTCCTTATGCTTCTTGTGTTTCAAAATTTTTATCATTCTTGAGAGAACCTTGATTGAAGATGTGTAGAACACACCTCTCTAACTGATACAATTGGATCTTCTCAGAGTGTGGGTGAGTTTGTATTAAGAAGCACCTCTAGAGAGGGTTGGTTCCCTTAAGATTTATCTCTAAAACTAATTTACTTTTTTGATTTTTTGGGATGAAAAGGGAGAAGGAAATTGAAATGGAAAATCTTATCTAATGGGGTGATGTACCTAAATGATTGTTATTCTCTAAAAGCTTTTGTGAAACTGAATAAGATGCATATATAATTTTGAAAGAAAAATCCGCATTCAAACTTGAACATCAGTGTTTTAAAAGAAGGCCTAAAAGAATTTTACAAAGCAAATTTAAATCCTAGCTCTTCCAATGACCTGTAGAGGATGATATTTTCATAGTGTGGAAAGGACCTAAAAAAGGGTAAGTAGATGCCACTTCTCTGATGTTACATAGTCAAATTACACTCTATTATTTGTATAAACTCATATGCAAAATTATCTTATTTTATTTGATAAAATGGTGTCAATTATAATTTATTCTTCACTTTAGAAATTAATGAAAAATGGCTTGAAAAATCCAATATGTGTGTGTGTGTGTGTGTGTGTGTGTGTGTGTGTAAAACCTAACTTAAAGCCAAAATGGCATGGAAATGAGAAATATTAGTCTTATTTGAGTTAAATTAAGACAAATTCTTTTACATTATTAATTAAATGATTTAAAATCTTCCAAGCCTTCAAAAAATCCATGTTCTTCATTTTTAGCATATAATTGAGAAGTGGTGGGCCCATGTTGACTTACCAACATTCATTGCATAAAAATAATTCCATAATTTGGAATAAAAATACATATTTAAAGTGATTTAAGTTATTTAATGTCCTTATCTTACATGAAAAACATGAGAGATGCATAAAACTAATCAAACTAGTCAATCGATGAGATGTGGACTCAAAGACTAGTCAACTTCCACTTGAACTCAACTTGCATGAATTGGAACTTGTGGATTGGCTTGATAATTATATATTAACTTAAAAGATATATGTGTCACATAGTAACTTCAAAATTAATTCATTTGATAGATTTTCAATGCCATTCTTCAAGTTGACCATTTGACCAATTAGGCCTATTAGACCAAATAGGCCTAAAAGCTAATTTATGCATTTGAACTCCATTAAACATATAAAAAGATGCCATGAAACTTTAAAAAAATTAAATATACCTATAACAACTTTATTCATCACAAGATATTTGATTTTGATGAGAAAACACTCGTCATTCAGTCAATAGGGTTGACTAGGCCTATTTTGCTCCATTTTCCTATAGACTGGCCATTTTGATCAATCTAGTTGGGACACTTTTAGGATGATTTATGACCAAATTAATATTTTAGGATGAATAAAATGTCTTAAGATTTTATCTCCATTTATTAGATTTCATTGAACTATCTTGTACTTCATTTTACATGCTTTTTTCCATTAAAAACATGATTTCTACCCTCATCTATACAACTTCATGCATAAAATTGACATTTATAGAATCTTCCTTCAGTTTAATTGACATTTTAAAAGGTTTAAGTTTTATCTGTGATAATTTTATGTAAATAAAATTAAGTTTTTGCAAAATTGGTTTTTTAAAGGTTTAATAGGGTTTTGAAGCTGAATCTTCAAAATGATAGTTCATGAAGTACAGACCTCTAAATATTAAAATATTTACATTAATATGTATAAAATTACTAAAAATATTGGGTTCTCATACAAAATATATGAAAAGTTACCACGTGGATAAATTTACATGTGGGGTTTTGATTGCATTTTAGGCTACCTACGCTCTTAACGATTTTTCATAAAGCACAACCTCTCAAATGGTCTCAATTTTTTTATGAATTATAATTATATATGGGTAATAAAACATACTAATATTTTCTAGCCAACCTCCACACATGGTTAAAGATATGAGTATCTGAATAGGAGGCTAAAAGGGTGTCTAGAACTATAAAAAGTGAAAAATTCAATAAAATGAAAATAAATCATAACCTACTTCTCAATTATTGAAAAAATAATCATAGGGTCTATGCCATTCTATAAAAATACAATAAAATCACAATTTTCTTGGAAATTCAAAAAAAAACCCTTTTTGGCCTATATTCATGTTTGCTTACAAAAGCCTATATAAGCATGGTTTTCTTAAAATTTGGAGTTTTGACACTATTTAAAGGTCTAATTATTATGTAAAAACATAAAAAATTCTTTTGAAACTTTTACCTAGACATAGAAATCTTTGTGACACTCCAGAATTATGTCTGCTTCAATGGTGATCTCTAACAGACATGCTAAGGAATGCTATAAAATAGTGATTATCTCCACTAATCAAATGGACATGAAACATTTTTTAAAGGCTAATAAATTTATGATGACTTTTTGTAAAAAATTTGAGGTCCTAAAACCACCTGTAGCTCCTAGAAAGCTCAATTTTCTCTCAAAATTAACCCTTGTGCATAGATTGTCTGCATATTTGAACTTGACAATAATATTTTGAAATGATAATGACCTATTTACAATTAATTTTTTAATTTTTTTGACCAAAATTAGTGATTTTATGCCACAATTCCTTGGTTTGATTAGTTGCAAAGAGTTAATGATTGATTTTAGGAAAGTTTCATATGTTAGGTGTAGTAATTTGATCTTGATAGGTCAAATTACTAACAATTTTGGTAACTTTCAGGGGTTGACCAGCACACTGATCAAAGAAATAAAAAAAATTAAAATTGACCTAGATAAACATTGAATTTTAGAATATCTTTTACATACAAAGACACAAGACAACTAACACAAATAACAACAAACACGTGCATGTATGCACTTAAAGGAATGAACAACCACAATTGGAAAGGGAAAAATAACTACTAAAATAATATGTAGGTGTGTACTTAGATGAAACCAATAAAAATAAGTATATTATGTACAAAATAACCTCTAACTTTCTGATCCACCTAGATCAAAAGGAAATTTTGACAATTCACTTATGTGATAAGATGGATAATGATGTACTATATGTTCCCTTACAAGCTTGGTGGTTGAGAAATCAAGTATCTTCTTTACCAAATCCTTTGGCATACTCATATATGGAATAGTAGGAGAAAATTAACCTCCAATATAAGTGTACTCATTTGATGGCTCTTCTACTTTGTCAAGCTTCATTTCCTCACAATCTGGTTGATTATGTTGAACACAAAATATACTTGTGTTACCTTTTGGAAGAATATCCATGTCTATAGCCTCATCAAGGAGATGATATCCCATTCTAAAGATATAAAACAAGTCTCTATCAATAGTGAACTCTTGAGGTGTCTTAATTGAAGGGCTTCCCACTCCTTTCTCTTTATTTAGCTTGGCAAAGTTTCTCTATTTGGCTGCAACTAGACCAAAATCCCCTTGGAAAAGAGTATATCCTACTCGCAAAACTTCAACTAAGTCCTCCAATGAGATTTCTAGCTAATTGGTAATCTCTGGCTGTTCCACAAATTGATTAATTTGATTAGTTATTACATTAATTTTTTCATTCTCTTCATAATATGGCAACATTGCTTCCTCAACTTCTTCATAAACACTTGCATCCTCTCCAGCACATTTTTCTTGAAACTCTTTGAATATGTAATGACCTACTCTTCTTCCTTCTTTTTCATGTTACTCTATATGGATTTAAAATATGGAAATGAGTTATATTCTTGAGGAGGGAGGGATAGTAATTAAGTAGCTTTAGATTGGCTTGACTGCATGATTTGGTTCCAAGAAGGGAAAGATAGAGGCTCCTTTTTGACATTTTGATCTGTTTCTCTTCCTTTTTCTTTTTCTTTATCTTCAACTTCGACTCTCTAATTTGATTGTCAATATTCTCCTATAATATCTTCTCTTTAAAGTGTTCAATGATCTCAATAGTAGGCTATATCATAGCAATCTTTTTCTTTCTTTGATAGTTCTCTTGGATATATCTCTAAGAAAGGAAGGTCTAAGAAATACATGAAGAATTCAATAAACTTGTTGGATGAATATTTTGTCAATCAATGTACTGATAAACAAAATAGGTCTGATCAACCATAGTAGGAAGATTGGTCAGCCAAATGTGCAGGTTTACCACATCGAAAGGGGACTAATCTCTCCTCTCATCAAGGTGAGGTTCCCTGCATATATATATATATATATATATATATATATATATATATATATATATATATATATATATATATATAAACAAAAAATAATACTCAAGGGTAGGATAAACCATCCATCTCTCTTTTTTCAGAGATGATGTGTGAAAATCAAAGGAGAAATCCATATGAAATGACAGAAAACACTCCTCTTCTTTCAGAAGTGTTGTTCAACAGCTAAAAGGAATCTTTTTGGTGATGACAAGTAATTGTAATAGGGTATAGTAACATAGTACGATGAAATGAGGCACAAAGTCTCCACCTCAACTACCAAAGAGTGGAATACGAAGAACAATGAGGGCACAAAGTCATCCCACGGTTCTCTACATAGAAATAGAAAATAAACACACACTGAGGACAATTATGATAGCATAAATTCTAAAAGTAACTAGCTTCAGGACACCTTTGTCACCTCTACTAGCTTTGCTTATTAAATTGCATAAACTAGAATACATTAAGGAAATAGACATAAGATCAATCTCCTAGAATGATACAAACTATAACAACACAAAGTCTGAAAGTAATTTGCTTTCTAATTCTAACAATGAAATATGATGAATAATCTAAGCTCAAAGTCTCAATAATGCCTTTCAATTTGGGCAGAGTTTTTGTTTATGATAACAAAGAGAGAGATCCCTTAAACAATAAGAGAGAGTCCAATATATAGCCCTCCAAGAAAGACTTGGGAGTAGTAACACATCATGTTGCATTAAATTTTGTCAAGAAGATATGTTGGAATTGGGCGCATTTGCCCATTTGCTTTTCTCAATGTAGAGAAATGGGTCACGCCATTTAATTTTTGTATCCTCCAATGTCCTCCTAGCGGTCTACTTCTAGAAACATATCTTATGCATGAATATTTTTGGTCTTCCTCATCATTCCTCCTTTCTTGGCTATTGAATTGGGTCTTTGGTTCAATTTGATCCTCTATTCTTTGGTCACTTTCTACTGGTCTTAACAATTGACACGTGGCACATTCTGCTAAAAAATAGATCAAGACACTTGGCAGTATCCACAAGATTCTAAGAGATGTTTATTGAAAGAATATTTGAAACCTATAAGAAAATCAAGACACAAATATAAACACTTGCCATGTTCCATGGAGTTATAATAGGACATGTGGTAGCTTTTGCTTGTCTTTTGAGAATCCCATAGAGGATGACACTTGGCATGCTCCACTTACTTTGGTAGCTTACTGGGGGTCTGCCACAATCCTTACTTAATAAAGAGACCAAAGGAAGAAACTATAGATGTTGACATGTGGTAGCTTCCATTGAGCTTTAGCTTCTCTTTTGAAAGTCTTCGGGACTCATTTTAGTTTCCTGTAGAAGATGGCACATGGTACATTCCATTGCTTTAAAACTGTGTCTCAAAAAATGACATGTGGTGCATTCCACTACAAATTTTTGAGGGACACCTGGTAGCTTGGTAGGTTTTCTATTTTGGGGAACTTTTCCTTTGGATAAAAAGTATGAAGGAATTCTTTCAGATAATTTGTCCAAAGAAATTGTTCCTTTACAACTTTGCCATGAGAACTTTTATAAAGAAATTCCCTTGCTTGTTCGGCCTTTGAAATGGTATGCTTGCTCCCCGCCTACCCTCCACAAGCATTGTTTAAGCTCTAAAGTGACCTTTCAGGTTTTTGCAATAATCTACTTTGGTTTCCAAGTGCCCTTCGAAAGGTTTGTTTGTCCTTTGATTTTTCCTTAGTTGATTTTTTTTCTAATCTCAATAGGTGACACATGGCATCCATTGTGAAACAAACAAGGACATGTGGTAGCATCCACTTAACTTATAGGGGCTTTGGATGCCTTTTGAGTGTCCCATGGAAGATGAAACATGGTGGCTTCTGCTACTTTGAAATACTGTAGCTACATTTGGGACTCATTTTAGATTTATGTAGATGTTGACACTTGGTGTGTTTTACTTATCTTACAAAGGACATGTGGTAATTTTTGTAGCTCTTAGAAACAAAATAAAATGGGGATTGATAGATGACACTTGGCAGCATCTGCTAGGCTCTATCAGGCTTTTGTTTTGGGCTTTCTTTGCCTTAGTCACTTTTGCCACAAAATTTCCTCTTCAAGGGCACTTGTCTCTTCAAATTTTGGGGCACTCCTTTAAACTTGCCACTTAAACCAATCCATTGAACCAACTTTGGTTCAATGGTTCAATGGTTCATTCCTTCATTTCTATTAACCGCTTGAAACAAGCTCTTAGAAATAAACCATGTTGAACCTATCACGGTTGAACCTGTTGAACCTTTAAACTCATTGAACCTTTGAACCTGAGTGGTTCAATGGTTCAACAGTTTAATGGTTCAAGTCTTCTTCTCTTTGGTAAATGTCTTGAAGCCATTTGAACCTAAAGCGATTGAACTTTGAACCTTAAAAAAAGCTCTTAATTCTTGAAACTTGCTGACATCGTTAAACCTTTGAACCTATTGAACCTTTGAAAAAAATGGTTCAAGGTTCAAGGGTTTAATGGTTCAATGGCTGAAACATTGCATAGAAGCTTGTTGATAGATTCTTTTAGTTGAACCAAGGTGTTGAACTAGTCTTGAAATGACTGAGTGTTGGAAACTTGTTATTTTGATTGAAATTGCTTGTAGAAGCCTTTGAATTTATTGAACCATTAGTCATTTAATTGAAAATGCTTGAATAATTCCCAATTTTGAAATCTTAGAACAATTTTTTGAAATGGGAAGAGATAATTTTGTCTTGCAAGACCAAAATAGCTTATATGTTGTCTCAAAAATGAGTGACATTTTTTGGGTACAACAACTGGCTCCAGTTGGGGAACTTCTATCAATTTTAAAAAGAATTGAAGGGAGTAGAATCCAGAATCTCCAGTGTCTTCATTTGTACCATTGTGCTATGGAGTGATGTTACCCAAAAATGAAAGGCATCAAAAATGAAAATAAACAAAACAAAATGGAACTAAAAACTATACAAATATACATATGTACAGATGAAATGATCTGGTACTTCAAGAATTGAAGTAATTCAGATGTTGCCCGTTATGAGGTTGAAAAAAGACTGTGCCATCTTGATACTTCAGAAAGAATATATTTTCACCATTGTGCTGATGAATAATAAATGGGCCTCTCTAAAGGGAGTCAAACTTTCCATGCATCCCTTTTGGTTCTCTCCTTTTGTCCCATAGCAAGACTTGATCTCTAATTTGAAAATCATAGTTTTTTGCCTTCTGGTCGAAGAGTTTCTTCACCAAACTTTGATGGGCAGCAATTCAATCCACCACCATAGTTCTCTACTCATCTAGCTCAGTTAGGCACATGATTCTCTTATCAAGGGGGCTTTCATATGTCTAATCTTCAATTACCTTAGCTAATTTCAAGGCTGACAATTCTAAGGTGATTGGTATCTCAACATTGATATCATAAAGAAGTTGGAAAGGAGACATGTTGATTGCCCTCTTTGGTGTGATTATGTCTACCCATAGAGCATCAACCAATGATTTATGCCATGTCCTTTGGTTATCTACTAGCTTCTTGATGATGGTCACCAAGTTCTTATTGCTTGATTCAGCTTGTCCATTCCCTTGTGGAAAGTAATCAGAAGAGTGGGAGAGTGTAATCCCATAATAGAAACATAATTGTGTAATCTCCTGGGAAGTGAAACAAGCTACATTATTAGTAATGATCTTGGTTAGGACTCCAAACCTAGAAATGATATTCTTCTTAAGGAAATTACACACTACTTCTGAAGTGGCATGCTTGGTTGGAATTACTTTTGCCCACTTGGTGAAATAGTCAATTTCTAAAAGGACATAATCATGTCCAACACTTGAAGATGGGTTTATAGCTCCAATAAAATTAATTCCCCATTGCTGGAATGGTTCTTCTATGATCACTGGCTTGAGAGGCAGGGAAACTAACTTAGGTCTTCCAACAAATTGCTAGCAGAGTTCACATTTTCTCACCCACTTATATGCATCTTGGAAAAGAGTTGGCCCACAATACCTGGCTCACAAAATCTTGTGGGCAGTCACAGGAGCAAAAAAATGTCCTCCATAGGCTAGATTGTGGAAGGATTTCAAAAGTTGGCTTTGTTGCTCTTTATCTACACAACGAAGAAATGCTCCATCTAGGCTTCTCTTGTGCAAGCCATTGTCCCAAAGAATAAAATTGGTAGCTTTCAACTTGATAGTCCTCCTTTCTTTGTAAGATAAATGAGTAGGACACTCACCATAAGTAAGAAAATGAGCAATACCTGAATACCACTCATTGGTAGTGGAGACAAAAAGGACTGTTGGTGTGTCTTCCACTTTTGTTTCTTCATGATTTATTTCTTCTGGCTTGTTATCAACAATTAATTGGCATAGGCCTTTTCCCCTTACCAACTTTGTTGGCTTTACATCTAGATCAAACTCTTAGATATTTGTAATCTAATTGCCTCTTTTTTTCCCAAACTCCTACTGAGTTAATATGGACTTGACTATAGTGTCAGAAACCAAGGCAGTAGTGTGTGAATTTAGGATATAGAAACAGAAATGCTTGACTACTTTCACCACTACATAAGCATTCTTCTCCATGTTTGAATACTTCAACTCATTGGCTTTGAGAGGGCAACTCATGAAAGAAATAGGAGATTATATACCTTCTTTATCCTATTGAACCAAAATTGCTGAAAGCATGTGTTTAGAAGCATAATTGTATATGATGAACTCTTTGTTGTAGTCTGGACAAACTAAGGTAGGGGTGTGGGTAATGGCAGTCTTGATATCTTCAAATGCTGACTTTCCTTCTTTAGTCTAGCTAAAAGTGGTATTCCCTTTCATCATTTTTATAATGTGTCGAGTCTTCTTAGCAAACTTGAGGATGAACCTTCGTAAGAAATTCACCTTTTTGAAGAAAGAGTGAATAACATTTTTACTTGTAAGCAAGGTGAGCTCTTGAATATACTTCACTCTATCTTAGTCAATCTTTATAACTTTTTTAGACACAATGTCTCTAAGAAGTTTTCCCTTTGTTATTCCAAAAATAGACTTCTTAGGGTTCAAGGAAATTCCATTCTAGTGGCAATGCTCCAACACTTGTTACAAGTGGTGTATATGATCAGAACAATGCTTTGAAAAGATGGTCAAGTCATCAAGGTATACCATAATGAACTTACCCATCTCATCTTTGAAAGCAAGGTCCATTTCTCTCTGAAAGGTGGTGCCAACATTTATCAAGCTAAAAGGTAGCCTTTTATATGCAAACATGCCCCAAGGTGTGGTGAATGCAGTCTTGTGTTGGTCCGCTTCATCAATTTCAACTTGATTGTATCTTGAGAAGCCATCTAGCATTGATAACATCTTTGAGCCTGTCACTGTTTAAAGCACTTGATCCATGATTGGCAAAGGATAGTTATCCTTCAAATATGACTGATTCAAATTTCTAAAATCTACACAAATGCAAAATTTTCCATTCTTCTTCCTTATAGGCACTGTGTTTTCAATCTATGTGGAATGATGAATTGGGAAAATGATTCTAGAATTTAACAATTTTTTATATCTCAAACAAAATAGTACCTGATATCTTTGGATTATACTGTCTGGATTTTTGCTTATAAGGCACTGAGTCAACCTTGAGAGGAATGTCATGGCAAATTTCATCAGGCCTGAGAGACTTCAGGTCATCATAGGAATATGTTAAGACATCCATGTATTAGCAGAGTAGAGCATTGAGCTTGAACTTCTCATCTTGAGTGTAGAACTTACCAATGTTAACCATCTTGGGATTTTCTTTAGTAGTCAGATTTATTTGATTAAATCCCTAAGAGAAGCTTGAATCTATTTGTTGCTATTTGATGAATCTATCATATTTGTCAAATAACTTCTCAAGAGAAATTATGCCTTTGGAAATTTTATTTCCTTTTAGTTGTAATAATTCTTCATTTGTATTTGAACTTGATTCAGGAGCTGGTTCACACTTCTGAGGTTTATTGCCTTCAAAATGTAGTTTTTCGAAGTTATCTTTTCATTCCAAAAAGGCAATGATTTGTTGATCATCATTGAATACTTACCAATGATCAATATTTTTAGGCACACTTGGTCTAAATACTAGCTCAATGGTGTACTTGTTTCCTTTGAAGTTTGAGTGAGGAATTAAGAGAGTTGCTGAAATAACAAGTGTATCAGCTCGGTCATTAGATTCCCTGGGTATGGTAGAGATTTTGAAAGCATCAAAGTTTTCAATTTGGTCCTAGACTAGATTACAATAGTGGTTTAATATTTCATTCTTGGTTTGGTATAGGTTTATCACCTAACAAACCACTAGTTCAGCATCCCCTTTGGCATGAAGGAGCTTGATGCCTTTGTCTCGAGTAACCTTTAATCCAAGAAACATAGATTCATATTCAGCTATGTTATTAGTGTTGTTGAATTGTAACTTGTAAGATGAAGGAAAAATATCTTCTTGAAGAGATATCAACATAATTCCAACTCCTAAACTGGTAGAGGAGTAGCTACCATTGAATTCTAGAGTCCATACCTCATTAAACATTGATTTTTCTTTAGATTTTCCTTCATTAGAGAGGGAAGATCCTTCTCCATGTGTATTGCAGTCTTCAAATTCTTCTATAGTTCCAATTGAACTAATTTCTAGGTTGACACTTTTAAGAACTTTATCAAATGCTTTATGAACTTTGTCTATAGATATAAAATAGTTACCCATACTTGAAGACTCAAATAGAATTTGAGCTTCAGGGGCTAATGTTTGAGTGACAATATATTTTGATTCCTTTTCAGGAAGTAGCATTTGCATGGTGCCTTTGACAGGGATCCTTGCTTTAGATAGGTCCATGCTCAATTCTCCACCAACATCTTTACAAAAAAAAATTCCAAGTAAAATACCATAGGATGTTGGGACATCAGCCACTAGAATTGTCATCTTGATTCTTTTGTTTGGGAAGGTTGCAAATGTAAATTGGGCATCTTTGATTTGTCCCAACAATGTCACTTGTTTGTTCTCCATGGAGAAACATCTCCCAAATGTCTTGGTTAGTGTGAGATTAAGATTCAACTACTTTATCAAGCATGACATTGTCAGATGCACTTGAGTCTATGATACAATTACTTAGTTTGTGACCATTTATCAATAAGGAAACATAGAAACTTTCTATTTTCCCAAGGGTAGCAGGAGGAGCAATGACAAGATTGTTTGGAATGGGAATGTTCTTTGGGGAATCAAGAGTTACCTTCTTAGCCTCTTATCTTGTAGGGATGACCTTATTCTTCACACTCTCAAATAACCTATCCAGCTACTCAGGATTAGATTGTAAATATTCAAACTCAATCATTTGAATTTTGATTTTCTTGACATGATCAATTATGTCAAATGACTGAATTGGACTAGGAATAGAGGAAGGTAATTCATCCTTTTGGTTTATAAGGGGGGAAGGACTGATTTTTGAAATTGAAGTTAAAGGTGAAGGTGAAATTGACGTACTTACCTTTTTGGTGATCACCGGATCCTTTAGCTGGAAAGGTAGAGAGGTTCCACATTTAGCAATCGAAATTGTTGGTTGAGGTTGCTCTTCTAGTTTTTTTATTAGCTTGCTGGGCTGATTAGTTCTTGGACCTAGTAAACACTACATATGATCCATCAAAAGTTTCTCCTTTACTTTTGGGTTCATCTTGGTAGTTCAAGAAACCAATATTGGAGTCACCAACTAATTTTTCTTGGTTTTCTACAAGGAGATCAGCATCATTTTCTTGATTCAATTTAGGCTGGAAAGAGAAATCTGATTTTGCTTCAAGATATCCCACTACTGAATTGGCTAGGGGTGCTTCAATGTCAAGTTTCCCTTGTGGGGGAGGAAGATGATTTAGTTACCCTTAATTCCTGGCAGCATTGCCCTAATATGACTGATTTGGAAATGTCCTTCTTGGCATATATCTATATGAAGGAGCAGAAGACATTCCTTGTGCCATTTAATTTTTGAGAGCAAGCTACTCATTTGTGAACTTCTACACCATTGGATCAGTAGTGCCTATAGATGGATATTCAAAAGATGATGAGGGTCTATTTCTATTTAGATCTCTTTTTATCTTCCCTGCCAAGATGAGATCATCTTCTACCTCGGTGGCCAAATTTTGAGCTGTAGCGAGGTCTATTTAACCAGTGCATCTCAATAGGAAACTCACTTTAGGTAGCTGAGAATTAATGAAGAAACATTTTAAATTCTTAGCTATAGGTCGAGCAATTATAGGGATCTTATTTCTTAGTTTGTCAAACTTGGCTATGAAGTCCCTCATTAGTTCATGAGCTTCTTTCTTCATCTATGTGAGCTAAGCCAAAAAGGCATGTGCATCTTTTGCATGTTTGAATCTGGATTCAAACTTAGCTTTGAGGGTGTTCTAGTCAGTTACTGATTGAGCCTATAGATGGTAAAACCAATCTACAGTAGCACCTTGTCATGTTTCTACAAATAGTCTAACTTACACATCTTCAAATTCCACTCCAATTACACCACAAGCTATGTTGAAGACTGTAATGTGTTCATCAAGATGAACTTTCTAATCACTATATAATTTTGGGAAATTCTTCCTCGAACTGCATGGGAGTTCATGTAGAGGTGGATTAAGATTGAGAGGGCCAAAAGAATTACCCCAGGGGCCTTGAACTACTATTATATGACTATGAAAAGGAGGAATAACAAATCTCAGAGGGGTAATTATTGGCAAAGATTTATCAATAGCAAAAGTGGATACTTCGTTCGGTAATGGAGACCTGACTTTAGTTGGAGGAAAGCTCTTAGTTCATTGGAGGTGAGATGGTGAAGAAAACAGATCAAAATTACTTTGTTGTGCCAACTCGAATACATGGTCAATAATACCTTTGGCCCTTTGGCTTTGTGTATACCTTGAATCTATAATATTGTGAAACAAAAATGGAAAAGAATTGACCTTATTTCAGTTTGAAGCTTGAGGCTTTAAACTACATGTTCTTTCCCAATTGGTGCAGAGGTGAATGGAATGGTTAAAATGATAATGGGTAAGACATAGAAATGGAATGGAGTCACTAGAGTTTATAATGGATAAGGGTAGGGACTACTTCAATCTAAAACTTGAGGCTTTAGAATGCACATAACTTCCCCAGTGGAGTCACCAAAAATTGTTGGATGAATATTTTGTCAATTAGTGTACTGATAAAAAAATAGGTCTAATCAACCATAGTAGAAAGATTGGTCATCCAAATGTGTAGGTTTACCACATCAAAAGGGGACTAATCTCTCCTCTCATCAAGGGGAGGTTCCCTGTAGAGATGCTATATATATATATATATATATATATATATAAACAGAAAATAATACTCAAGGGTAGGATAAACCATCCATCTCTCTTTTTTTAGAGATGATGTGTGAAAATCAAAGGATAAATCTATATGAAATGATAGAAAACACTCCTCTTCTTTCAGAAGTGTTGTTTAGTAGACAAAATGAATCTATCTAGTGGTGATAAGTAACTGTAACAGGGTATAGTAACATAGCAGGATAAAATGAGGCACAAAGTCTCCACCTCAACTACCAAAGAGTGGAATATGAAGAACAATGAGGGTAAAAAGTCATCAAAAGGTTCTTTACATAGAAATAGAAAATAAATACACACTGAAGACACTTATGATAACAAAAAGTCTGAAAGTAACTGGCTTCAAGACACCTTCTTTATCACCTCTACTAGCTCTACTTTTTAAATTGCATAAACTAGAATACATTAAGGAAATAGACATAAGAATAATCTCCTAGAATGATACAAATTATAATAGCACATAGTCTGAAAGTAACTTGCTTTCTGATTCTAACAAAGAAATATGATGAACAATCTGAGCTCAAAGTCTCAGTAATGCCTTTCAATTTGGGTAGAGTTTTTGTTTTTGATAATAGAGAGAGAGATCCCTTAAACAATAAGAGAGACTCCAATATATATCCCTCCAAGAAAGACTTGGCATTAGTAACACATCATGTTTCATTAAAAATTCTCAAGAAGATATGTTGTAATTGGGTGCATTTGCCCATTTTCTTTTCTTAATGCAAAGAAACAGGTCACGCCATTGAATGTTTGTATCCTCCAATGTCCACATGGCAGTCTGCTTCTAGAAACATATCTTATGCATGAATATTTTTGGTTTTTTTCATCATTCCTCCTTTCTTGGCTATTGAATCAAGTCTTTGGCTCATTTTGATCCTCTATTCTTTGGTCACTTTCTATTGGTCTTAACAATTAACACGTGGCACATTATACTGCAAAATAGATTGGGACACTTGGCAGTATCCATAGGATTCTAAGATATGTTTATTAAAAGAAGCTTTGAAACTTGTAAGAAACTCAAGATGTGGATATAGACACTTTTTGCACTCTATGGAGTTATAACGGGACATGTGGCAGCTTTCACTTATCTTTTAAGAATCCCATAGAGGATGACACTTGGCATACTCTACTTACTTTAGTAGCTTACTGGGGGTCCACCACAATCCTTAATAAAGAGATGAAAGGAAGAAACTACAGATGTCAACACATGGTGGCTTCTATTGAGCTCTAGCTTCTCTTTTGAAAGTCTTCAGGACTCATTTTAGTTTCTTGTGGAAGATGACACATGGTACATTTTATTGCTTTGAAATTGTGTCTCGATAAATGACACATGATGTATTCTGTTGCAACTTTCTAATGGACATGTGGCAGCTTGGTGGGTTTTCTATTTTAGGGGACTTTTCCTTTAGACAAAAAGTCTGAAGGAATTCTTTTAGACAATTTGTCCAAAGGAATTGTTCCTTTACAACTTTGTCATGGGAACTTTTTCAAAGGAATTCCCTTGATTGTTCAACCTTTGAATTGGTCTACTTGCTCCCTACCTACCCTCTACAAGGGTTGTTTGAGCTCTAAAGTGACCTTTCAAATTTTTGCAATGATCTACTTTGGTTTCCAAGTGCCCTCTAAAAGGGTTGTTTGTCCTTTGGTTTTGCCTTAGTCAATTTTCTACTGATCGCAATAGGTGACACATCAGCATCCACTGTGAAACAAGTGAGGACACATGGCAGCATCCATTATGAAACAAGTGAGGACACATGGCAGCATCCGCTTAACTTATAGGGGCTTTGGATGCCTTTTGAGTGTCTCACAGAAGATGACACGTGGTGGCTTTCACTACTTTGAAACACTATAGCTACATTTGGGACTCGTTTTAGAATCATGCAGATGTTGACACTTGGTGCGTTCCACTTATCTTATAAAGGACACATGGAAATTTCTATAGCTCTTAGAAATAAATTAAAATGGGGCTCGACAGATGACACTTGGTAGCATCCGCTGGGCTCTGTCAGGCTTTTATTTTAGGCTTTCTTGACCTTAGTCACTTTTGCCATGAAATTGCCTCCATAAGGGCACTTGTCTCTTCAACTTTTAGGGCACTCCTTTGAACTTTCCACTTGAACCAACCGATTGAACCAACTTTGGTTCAACGATTCAATGGTTCATTCCTTCATTTCTATTGACTGCTTGAAACAAGCTCTTGGAAATAAACCATGTTGAACCTATCACTGTTGAACCTGTTAAACCTTTGAACTCATTGAACCTTTGAACCTGAGTGGTTTAATGGTTCAATGGTTTAATGGTTCAAGTTTTCTTCTATTTGATAAGTGTCTTGAAGTCGTTTGAACCTAAATCGATTGAACTTTGAACCTTGACAAAAGCTCTTAATTCTTAAAACTTGTTGACATCATTAAACCTTTAAACCTGTTGAAACTTTAAAAAAAATGGTTCAAGGTTCAATGATTCAATGGTTCATTTGTTCAAACATTTCATAGAAGCTTGTTGATAGATTCTTTTGGTTGAATCAAGGTGTTGAACTAGTCCTAAAAATGACTAAGTGTTGGAAACTTGTTCTTTTGATTGAACTTGCATGTAGAAGCCTTTGAACCTATTAAACCATTAGTCCTTTAATTGAAAAAGATTGAATAATTCCCAATTTTGAAATCTTAGAATAATTTTTTTTAAATGGGAAGAGATAATTTTATCTTGCAGGACCAAAATAGCTTATATGTTGTCCCAAAAATGAGTGACATTTTTTGGGTACAACAAAACTCAAAGGGGCTCTTGGAATGGTTTCTTAAGAAGGAATGGATGGCATATAATAAGAGTGAGGTTGAGCCTATTATTCCTTAAAACCTTTTAGTTTAACCTCAATGCTCTGAATGTAACCAACTACATCCATCATCTCACTAGGAATATTGCCCCAATTCACTCTCTCAATAGGTGCCCATTTTTCTTTTATTTTATAAAATGACTCTCTCACATAATGGATCTAGTGAGTAGGGGTATCTTGGCCATAATATCTCTATGAGTACAACTCTAGTGCATGATTTTTTAGGCTCACTAAAGTTTTTTTAAGTGCTAGTATGGATTGGGTAGATGCAAAATGGCCATGATTAGGTTGGCTAGATGGTTAGGATGGCTCATGATAAGACTGGTGATGGGTATTATTATGATGGATTGGTTGTTCTTAGAGAGTATCAGGGTAGTACTCCTTTATATATGACTGATATAGATACTCAAACTCTTGATAAGGATAATAGTGTGGCTGGTCATACTAATCATATTGAGGATAATATGGATCCATACTCAAATAATTCATTTGAGACCATTTGTAAGACAAATACTAAAAGTAATCAATATTGAAAAGATACTTGATCTTCTGAATGCCTCCAAAGACTAGTGTGTAGAATGACAGTCCCCTGGACATGCTAAAAACTATTATCATTCCAGAGAGCACCTTGATTGAAGATGTGCACAACACACCTCTCCAGTTGATACAACTGGATCTTCTCAGAGTGTGGGTGACTATATTGAGAAGAACCTATAGAGAGGTTTGGTTCCCTTAATATTTATCTTTAAAACTAATCTATTTTTTTTATTTTTTGGGATGAAAAGGGAGAAGGAAACTAAAATAGAAAATCCTATCTAATGGGGTGATGCACCTGAATGATTGATATTATCTAAAATATTTTTGAAACTTAATAAGACACACATTTAAATCTAAAATAAAACTCATCATTCAAACTTAAACATCAATGTTTCAAAAAAAGCCCTGAAAGAAGTTTGCAAAGCAAATTTAAATCCTAGCTCTTCTAATGACCTACAGAGGATGATATTTTCATAGTAGATGTGGAAAGGACTTGAAAAAAAATAAGTATATGCTACTTTTATTCTATTACACACTCAAATTACACTCTATTATTTGTATAAATTCATATGTAAAAAGACCTTTTATTTGATAAAATGGTGTTAATTACAATTTCTTCTCCGCTTTAGGAATTAATGAAAAATGGCTTGAAAAATCCAATATATATGTATAAAACCTAACTTAAAGCCAAAGTGACATGGAAAAGAGATGGATTAGTCTTATTTGAGTTCAATTAAGACTAAAATCCTTTTACAATATTAATTAAAGGCTTTAAAATCTTCCAAGTCTTCAAAAAATACATGCTCTTCATCTTTGGCATAGAATTGAGAAGTAGTGGGCCCATGTTGACTTCCCAACCTTAATTGCATGAAAATCATGCCATAATTTCAAATAAAAATCCATATTTAAATTTATTTTAAGTTATTTAATGTCCTTATCTTGCATGAAAAGCATGGGAGATGCATGAAACTAGTCAAACTGGTCAACCGATGAGATGTGGACAAAGACCAGTCAACTTCCACTTGAATTCAAATTGCATGAATTGGAAATTTTGGATTTAATTTAGAATGATATATTCACTTAAAAAATATATTTTTGAGGTGGTAACTACAAAATTAATTCATTTGATATATTTTCAATGCCATTCTTCAAGTTGACCATTTAACCAACTAGGCCTATTAGACTAAATAGGCTTAAAAGCAATCTATGTATTTGAAATCCATTAAAGCTGAAACAAGATGACATGAAACTTGAAAAAAAAAATTAAATAGACCTATAACAACTTTAATCATCATAATATATTTTATTTTGATGAGAAAAGACTCATCATTCAGTCAATAGGGTTGACTGGGCCTATTTTGCTCTATTTTCCTACAGACTAGCCATTTTGATCAATATTTTTGTGACACTTTTGAGATTATTTCTGACCAAATAAATATTTTAGGATGAATAAAAAGTCTTATTCTTTGATATTCATTTATTATATTTCATTGAACTATCATGTAATTTATTTTACATGCTTTTTTTCATTAAAAAACATGATTTCTACCCTCATCCATAAAACTCCATGCATAAAATTGAAATTTATGGAATAATATCTAAGTTTAACTTACATTTGAAAAAAATTAATGTTGATATATGATGATTTTATGGAAATAAAATTAACTTTTTGTATAACTAGTTTTTTGAGGGTTTAGTAGGGTTTTGAAGTTGAATCTTCAAAATGATGGTTCATGAAGTAAAAACCTAATCCAAAAATATTTTTATTTATATTTATAACATACTTGAAAATATTATTTTCCCATGAAAATATATGAAAATTTACCATGTGGAGAAATCTTCCTGTGGGGTTTTAACTGCATTCTAGGCTACCTACACTCTTAATGATTGTTCATAAAGCACAACCCCTCAACTAGTCTTAATTATTTATAAATTATAATTATATATTGGTACTCAAAAAATACTAAGATTATTTTGCTAAACTCCACGTTTGGTGAAAGATACGAGCATCTAAACATGAGGCTTAAAAGGGTGTCTAAGCCTACAAAAAGTGAAAAATTCACTAAAATGAAAATAAATCTTATAATGCTTACTAATGCTTGAAAACATAATCATGGGGTTTTTATCATGCTATAAAAACACTATGAAAGCACATTTTTCTTGAAAAGTCAAAAAAACCCTTTTTGGCCTACATGCTTATTTATTTACAAAAAGCCTGTATGAGCATGGTTTGATTAAAATTTGGAGTTTTAATAATATTTAAATGTATTATTATGATGTAAACATATCATCCCATTCTTGTGAAACTTTTACCTAGACTTAGAAACCTCTATGACACTCCAAAATGATGACTACTCCAATGGTGATCTCCAACGAACATGCTAAGGACTGTTACAAAATAGTGAGTATCTCCACTCATCCAATGGATATGAAATTTTTTCATAAGGTTCCCCAAGTCATGATGACCTTGTGTACAAAATTTGAGGTCCTGAAACCACTTGTAGCTCCCAAAAATCTCAATTTTCTCTCAAAATCAACCCCTATGCATGGATTATCTGCATATTTGAACTTGAAAATGCTCTTTTTAAATGATAATGACCAGTTTAAAATCCATTTTTTAAGTATTTTTTAACCAAAATTAGTGATTTTAGGATACAATTCCTTGATTTAACCAACTTCAAAGGGTTAATGACCGATTTTAAGAATGTTTCATATGATAGGGGTAGTAATTTGGCCTTGACAGGTCAAATTACTAACAATAATATGGATGAAATGGTATGATATCAGATTTATTGGTTCAAAAACAAAAAATTAATCTCAACCCAATGTCACCAACAATTATGTTGTCCTCTCTTCACCTTCTACACTCTATCATGATAAACGAGAATTTTTTAATCCTCATCTTTAATATCCTATGCTTTGATACCACTGATAGATTATGTAACAAGATTAATAATTTATAAAATATATGAAATTTGAAAACTTATATTTATTTTTGTATAAAGAATGCCTTTTAAAAGTCATTTGGGTAAGTTACCGAGGATAACTACCCAACGGGTTGAACCACCTGTATAATAACTAACAAGTAAATAAAATAACACTAAATTATGACTAACAAAGTCAACTACCAACTAAATTCAAAGGGGGTGTCCCAAAAAGAGAGGCATGCCCTATACATAACATAGCTAACATATAACAAAACCTTAGATCAAATATCCAACATAGGTTCCATAATGGGTTTAGGTAATGATAAAATTGACCAACAATATTGAAAAACACCAATGTTATCCCATCCATTCCCTAGTGCACCTTTTAATGAATTCCCTAAATGAGATTGAAACTCAAAAATTTATTGCAATAGAGAAAGCATCAACAAATGATAATGTTTAAAAATATTATGTGTATACATATGCTCCACTTGTATCTCATCATGTAGCATGTTTTTGTAACATGGGATGGTGGTTCGAGGAAAAACATTGAAACACACAACATTAAGTTAAAAAATTATAGTATAAAGAAGAAATTAAATGACAATAATAAATGTTTAAAAATAATTGAAATTTTCACATATATACTTTGACTTACCTTTATTTCTTAATTTTTATCCATTGTGTTTGTAGTTTTGATCATGGAGGGTGCATTAATTGCTTTGAACAAACCTTAAGGATAAAAGGCTAAAGAGCAAAAGAAAAAAATCATAAGGAAATGAAAGTAAAGGAAATTTACATAATTAAATAAAACACTTGTAAATTTGGTAAGTTAAGG
This sequence comes from Torreya grandis, assembly GCA_037957365.1. Taxonomy (NCBI): domain Eukaryota; kingdom Viridiplantae; phylum Streptophyta; class Pinopsida; order Cupressales; family Taxaceae; genus Torreya; species Torreya grandis. The sequence goes on from JARHVA010005330.1 coordinate 997,147, forward strand.
TGATAAAACCTAAGTTAGAACTAAAATATAAAGGAAAATAGATAAAATGACAACAAATTAGGTAACGAAGAATACAAGGATTATAAATGACCAATAAACCCAACAAATGTACTTGAAGTAAGAAATGTAACAAACTAGATCAAACTAAAGACACATGAAACTAAACTAATGGAACCAACATCAGTGTGACAGAAGTAACAACCATACTCAAACAAAGATGGAAAAAGAACATACATTTAAACACCATTAATGAAAAAGAAGTAACAAATCCTACTCAATAAAAAATGGAAAAATGTAAAATAAACATAATCATATAGTCTGCAAAAGGGTTTAAAAAGGAATTCAAAGTATTAATCATAACCAAGGGAAATATAAGAAGGATAAGGACATGATTAAAAATGTATCTTCAAACCACTCGAGGATGTAACTTCTATTCTAATGGTAGAGAAACTAAAACAATCATATTATTAATATGTCTAAAAGAGATGAAGAATATGAAGTAGATAAGTTGTGAAAATATTTAGAAACAAACTTACTATCAAGGGGGAATATAAAATGTGAGGTGGGGAAAATGAAGGTGGCATTAAACTGAATGATCTTTATCGTAAATAAGACACTCAAATCAAGTTGTCAAGACAAAAATAATTTTTTTATTAGAGGATATATATAACTCACCATATCAATACAAATTTGGGTTAAGTATTGAATTATAAATATCATCCCATGAAGGATATAATCCATGAAAAATTAAAATGGACCTACCTTTTGACAACATGTTCCCTGTTTCTCACAACCCCTTATAGAGCCATCAGTCTACTATGAGAATTGGGTATTTACCTGAGAAAGTAGGTGGGAATTATAAATATATTTTTTAAACTATTATACCTACTACCCTAGTATACTATCTTAAATCTTCTTGATAGACCTTGAATCTATCATGAGGCCAAATTTGGATTTTGAGCTTTAACTAAAATAGGAGATGTTCTTAATAATAATCATGTGTTTTGGTGTGATTTTTAATACTGAATCTTTATTTATCTATTTTTATCATTGCATTTTATTTTAATGATTTGGATTTTTAATTTTATGTATTTTATCTATTCCTCCTCCTTATAGATTTGGAGAACCAAACATGGGTGTTAAAAATGACTATCCCTAGAGAAAATAGACTTGGTAGCTAGAGAAAAGAACTTAAAGAGCATGATGTCTAAAACTTTTGTAATTATAATTTATATGAGAGTTATATCTTAAAATTGACATTTGTGTGCCCATAATGGGATAAAATATGGGATAGGATTTAAGTGAACATGGAATGATTGATCTACCTCAAATCACAAAAAATGTGTAGTATAAACATGATACAATGAGAAGTAAGTAGGAATCGTCATCATAAGAGATAATTTAAGTGAAGGGAGACATGAAAAATAGATTTTTTTAAATTTGCTAATATGAAAGGAATAGGATTGATTTTAAGAGTATGAAGTCACAAATCTCAACCATTGCCTTTTTTTCAGGAAAGACACTTAGATAAGATTATAGACAAAAGTAATATTATAAAATGAATATTTGTGAGTAAGGCATTGTCCTATCTGAGGTTTTACAATAAAAATCACAAAATGAAAACCAAAGGGAGTAAATAATGGGATTTTTTGAGGAAGGGCTAGTCTTATGAAATGTCTTACATTTTAACTCACAAAAGGAGAACCAAGGAGGTGTAAAAAGTAATTTATTTTGTAAAGAAATAAATCAATTATTCAAAATATTCTTGGTAGCCAAAATTAGGAACTTAAAAAATATTTATGAGGATGTTTGGGTCCTATCCATGATCTTATTATGCAACTCATAGATTAAATGAAGGAATGTGGATAGACCAAAGGACCAATAATATGAACTAAGGCTACTGGAATTGATGCAATGTTATTCTTTAGGAATCTTTGACAAACATACTAGAAGTCTTATCACCATAGCATAGAACTATATGAATGATATTTAAGGTAATGATAGTATTGGAAATGAGAATTTAAGTAAATTATTTCCTTAAGAATTGAATATTAGTGGGTTATTTACAAATATGTCCTTCAATAATTTGTAATCTATAAGTACTAATAACAAGAATATTTTAGACCAAGTAATTTACCCACCACTTTTGAGCATATTTATCTTCTTTATCATGGGTATAATATAATTTTAAGATTAAATAACCAATATTTAAATTAAAAATTTTGACATTTTTATTATGTTTTTTAGATATTCAAGCTTTGTATTGTCAATTATGTTATAATACACATATGTAACACTCATACAAAAGATGTAAAGCATGTAAATGGACCTCATGAAGTTATTCATCCAAAATAATACCATGAAGAGAGATGCATAAGGATGGTTACTAAAATTATATAGGTAATACATATTCAAAACCATATACTAAACAAAATGGTGTTTCCATTGTAGTAGTAAAAATGTTAGTGCAATAAGCCCTAAGTACAAGATAAAGTTATAAATGTCAGTTAGAATGAGAATCTCATATTGTATTTTGTAATTTTTTAAAGAATATTGTTAGTGGCTTATGCTTGACTATTGCATTAAGGATGATAAGGCATTGAAAATTTATGTGTGATTTTGAATTTGACACATAATTATTTAATATCTTTATTCTTGAAGTTCCCATCATTTTATAAAATGATAGTGTTGGAAATTTAAAAGTGACAAATTATCTGATTGATTATAAATTTAGATATGTTGATATTTGTGACATTAACAAAGGACATATCTTCAACCCACTTGGTGAAATACTTAGTGGATAAGATAATGAATATTGTATAAAAGTACATGTTTTGATCATGGGCCTATTCATGCACTTATATATCTATTAAAGTTGGATTTAGGCTTGTTATAATGGGGCACAAGCTTTGAATATTCCTATGTCATTCAACATTTAACACTTAACTGTGTTAGCATCACTTTACATAAGGCATAAGATTTATGTTCTTACCCTAAGCACATCGGAGAAGGGACTAGGGTCTGAGTTGGGCTAGTTGTGCCATGGCACAAATCTCTTATTCAAGGGCTTAGTTAGTGAAATGATACTTGTAGGTTCATGGGAGTAAGCCTTTGGGTAACCTTGACATAAGAGCATTCAGGTTCTTGACAAGAAAATAGGTATCTGGTTAAGGGACATAGGCATAGACTTATGTTTAGGTGTGGATATCATTTTAGGGTATATGATCTTACTCATACTTAACACATTTTATATATTGGGAGTAGGGTTCATCATTAGATACAAACACACCATGAAATATTTAGACTAGAAACTCATGAGATCTCAACATCAATATGTCATAATAAGGCATTCGATCCATAAAATAATTGCACAAAGATTTCATCATTAATAGAGTTTTATAACAATACAATTATAAGTCATTATAAACTGATCAAGTGCTCAACCTAAGATGTTAAAGGCCCAAAGGTTCATAGGCAAACTTAGGAATTATAAAAGGGAGCTTTAAAAACATCCCTAACTACTTCTAACTCTAATGGAAACCATCTATAATCAATTTTTTAGAGATTCACTACTCCAGTTTGTCCCTCTTTGCTAATTAGACTCTGCTCCCTTTTATAAATATTTGAAGCATCTTAGGATCATGGACTAATCATTGAGCTAGCATTAGAGGTACACATCCCACCATCTCCACTACACTTGTCTTTAATGAGTAGTCACTATCCTATACACCTGCTTCCTAATGTTGATTGATTTGAAAAGGAGTTATTAGCCACCTATTAGATGGTACCACTAGATGATAAAATAAAAATCATATGCCATGATTTACTCATGCCTATATATTCACTAAGTTGGCAAAGGTCCCCTACTTACGTCAAAAAGGGCCCAAAATTACCCCATAAAAAAATTTAGTCCACTCTCAAACTAGAATTTTAATGCTTTAGCTACTCAAAACTCAGGTGTGCTCTACTTTAGTTCTACCTTGAAGTCCCCAAAGCCTAAAATTATGAGCTTCATTTATTCAATGGAACCATTGATCTCTATATAGGTATCATTGAGTGTGAGTATTTCATTATTATCCAATTATTTTCTGAAGGCCTCCCTACCATCTAGGATGGTTCTTTCCTCATTTTCCTTTATCTAAAAGGCATAGAAGATTTCTTTTAGGTCTTGATCTTAGGTTTTAGCTAGGCACTCAAAGTGTTGACCTGCACCATAATTTATGGGTACTTGTCCTTGATAATAATGAATTATTTCTTCATCAAGGCATTATTCTCCCCTTTCACCTTTTTGAGGCACAAATTGATGACTGACACCTGGGTGGAGAAGTTACAAAAGATAACATCAACATTTTCTATGCCCTCTTCTAGCTTTAAAAAAAGGTCTTCTACCTCATTAAGATTATTTTTTAGCTCTTTTTTGATGGCATTACAAGGGTCTTCCTTCTTTTTTGGCATTGGATTCATTTATGGAAGCATTTTTTCTACCAATGTACACACCTTATCAGCCTTTAAATGTTTAATAGTGTCAATACCATCCAAAAGAGATGGCTTTAATTATTCCACATGCTCAACCAACCATTGGAGCTTGAGCTTCATGGAATTTATCTCTTACTTCAAATTTAACACTATATTCTTCCATTTTGTGTCATGAACATCATTAATAATGTATTTACGCACTATCTCGAAGGCCACTCAAATAAGGGCACTAGCCAACCTTACTAGGTTCATATCCTGGGGGTTGACAAGTTGGTAGTCATGCCCCTCCTTTTGTTTTTTGGAATTTTAGATTTATTTCATTGAAACCTTGAAGTGAGGCTCATCTATGTAGCAATGAAGTGCAAAGGAACTTGGTGGCATGTCATTTTTATGGAAGCTCTAGGGGGCATGTATTCCAACATGTAAAAATCCTTGTCTTGGGTGTACCCCTTCTACACTTTCTCATATCTTGGCTCAAATTCTTCTTTTTCGATGGCTAGATCCATTTTATTTTGTTCTTCTTCACTAGCACTGGTGCTTTCTTCAATACCTTCTTCTTATTCTTCCTCCTATAGGGGTTATTCTTATTCAGACTTTTCCCCTTTGTCTACTTCTTCCTAATCAGTTCTAGCTTTACCATCCTATTTATGTAGGGGTTATTTTTGGAACTTATCCCCTTTATCCATTTATCCTTTCTGTGGTTCCTTGTGCAAACCTCCTTAGGTTATTTCTCAGTGCCAACCTATTCTTTCCTTACACTCTCCATTTGTTCTTTAAAGGTGCTAGCATCACCCTCTTTATCTCCAAACACCCCTTTAGTACTAGGTCACACATGTTCTATAGCTTCCTCTACTAGGTTGGTGTGGGTGATAGGTATCTCTTTTGATGATTATTCTTTCATAGGTTTCATGCTAGTGAGAACCTTATTATCTTTCTCTTTTTTGGCCCTTTCCTCTTGGGCCATTTTCTTTTCCACTTTCCTCTTCTCAGCCTATGCCTTACTCTTTTCTTCTTCTACCTTTAATTCCTCAACCTTGACTATCTCAATCCGTTCCTTTGTCATGTCAACCTTCATCATTACTTTTCTTCTCTTCTCCATCTCTTGTGCTTTCTTAATATTCACATCATTGAGGCCAAGCTTCCTCCATACTTTTTCCTTCCTTACATCTTTACTTTGAGGTGGTAATGGAGTTCCCTCACTAGATAAGGATTTATCTTATTCAAGCATAATATACACACTTTTCCCAAATACTACCTCCTTCTAAATCTCTTCTTACTTATTTTACACCTCTTTTGCCTCTATATCCACTAGGGTGATGGTGGGAATCATATTTGAAAACTTTGGATTCTTTATCTTATCCAATAAGATGGGAGAAATACTTGGTGCAAACTTAATGTGATTATTTATAGGGGATAATGGAGGGGCTCCATCACCGAAAGGAGATATTAAACTTGATGCACTCTTTTATCTCCTCAAGTATCTCTCCCTTCTTCTTGGGAGACTTTTTCTTCTCAACTGGTGTCAACATTCCTTCATTGTTGATCTTAATGGGGGGTCATAGTCTTCTTGATGTTAGGGCCCTTTTTCATTGGATTCATTTGATATTATAACTATGAATATGATTGAGTATGGTTTCTTCTTGAAGGGAGTGGATTTTGGTGATATCTAAATCATCCTCTTCATCCTTAGTTGTTTTTCTCCCCAGGTGCACAAATTGACATCATAGCTTATTCCTCTTTATGCTTAACTCCTTTACTAATATATCTAAATTCTATGCATTTAGTATCCTTTAGACTGATTCACTAAATTATTTAGCTATGAGGTGTATGGAAGCTTCAACTAGCCTAACTTATTGCCATCGAACAGTGTTAAGCGCACTACATAGAAGTGTTGCATAATGACAAAGGTCACCATTCCAAACATGCTCTTGGGGAGATCTTGGAGGATGTGTCACTATATCCTAAATTATTCTATGTACTTCCCTTACTAACCCATCACTCAAGTTTTATACTTTGTAGATAAATAAGGGGTAAGTGAAATCCTCGTACTTTTGCACTGGGGAGTCATTATGTTATGGTAAAATCCATAGATTGTTCTCATCCCCATTAGTACTCTAATCTCCTCCATGACTATTAAGATTATAATAGACCCCCACCTAAAGGTCCCCTTTTCCATGTGTAAATCCAACAAATTATTTATAGACTTCTTTTCTATAAATTTTGTAATATTAAACTTTACGCCCTACACCATATGATAGGAAATGTAGAGGTAAGTTTTGGTGACATCGGTCCATCAACCACTAGGGAAAGTTTTAAAACCACAAGGCATGTATTTTATCTCAACAAAGTTCCTTATAGTCATTAATAAGAAATATGAATCCCCTTTTTAATTATTCAAGAGATTTGCAATGTGTTCCACCTCTTCATCATCATTCATCATCTAGTGAATATATTTTTTGACATCTAGGAGTTTGGTTATCCTTCTTATTAGGTGTGATAAAATCTTGATACATATTTTTCAAAAATATATGAAGTCTCTATGGACTCATAAAAGAAGGAACTGCATGAGTTATTTTAGCTTTCCAAATCATGACAATTCATAAAGCTGAGTTACACTAGAGGCCATTAATTTGTCTCAAATTGAGACATAAAACAATGCTGCAACCTACTCTATTTTGTTTCCTATATCAAATAACCAATATAGTTATAGATTTTGTGTATGGATTGAGGCATGTTTGTTATACTCTTTAAAATAGTAGGTCTACATAAAATAATTCCAATTTTCCCCTATTAAGACTTCTAGGGGAAATTGCATCACCTGGTAGGACATCTTCATTAGCACCTAAGTGTTGACTTGCACAACACTGACTCTTTACACTAGTGTAACTATTATTATTAAAGTGGCCATTATTGATGCTATACATGCCCACTTTAGATCTTGTTGTGCTTGATGTGGACCCAATCTCTTGTGCATTTTACCCATTCCAAATTTTCTATTGTTGAAGCATGGTAGGTTTAGTTTATCAAAGCCTCAAATGGTTATTAGCACTTTACAATTGTGAGGTCTATGATTGTACCTTTATATTTCAATATTCATAGGACTTTAATGGAAACCTAGGCATCAACTCTCTTTTATGTCAACTATTCACTTTTGGTGCCTATTGGAGCTCAAATTCTCACTATGGTGGGGTTTTTTATGCTTTAGCTCTTTGGTTTGTTGGTTTCACTCTAGTTTAATCTAAGTCTCAAGTTCACATAAAATTTTTAACCTCACTTAGTTAGTTTCTTATTATTTTATACCCTACCTTCAGCTACTATATTTAATTTAGGTGTTTAATGGTGTGGCAGTGCCTAGATTTATTAGTAAAATGTAAAATTCTATGAAATCCACAAAAATCCTCTACCATTGACACATGTAATGTAGATTTTTATGCCTCCACCATCACCTCATTTAATTATCCTAATGTTATTTTAGTGAAGTGATGTGTATTTCAAATGGTCACTTCCCATTTAATTATGGGTGGATTCCATATGTCTTTGATGATTTTCCTTCTATGTTTTGTTTACTTGGTACAACCTTCACCTTTATTTTGGCAACCTACGCATAATACCTCACATGTGCATGATTAATCCTTCTTGATTCCATCTTATCTTCCTGTTATGTTTCTATTTGAAGCACACTTTCTATCTTGGTTAGTTTCTTAAGCTTCATCTTACTTTGGCCTATCCTACCCCATAAAGATCACTTACATTGGCCCTCTAGTGCTTGATTATCCTCTTCTAGTTCTATTATGCATGATCATGTTGTGTATATTTACTTTTTCTCTTGTGCACAATCATATTATGCATCTTCACTTTCTCCTTTTGACCTCTAGCATGTGATTAGATAATGCACCTTCTTTTGGTCTCTAAATTTTTATGCACTAACCTCCTGTGCATTTTTGTCACATGGCTCTTATTTATTCTAAGTATGGAAACCTCATCATGCCTATAAATTTAAGTGTTTGGCATTGGTACTTAGAAATCAAATGGGTTTGACTCACCTAATTTTCATTATGTATGAAAGCACTAGAGTAGTTATTCCTTGGTCCTTCAAATGCCCTATAATTTGTATCTTGCACATATGGATCTTTTGCATCTTCCTCTTGAGTTTAGCGAGTTTCACATGCCCACCACTTATATTTCTAACATCAGTAACTTTATAAAGTGTAAGGGATCAACTCACCCAATTGGAATTATGCATGAAAGGCTAGAAAAACTTCTACCTTGTGATTTAAAAACACCTTACATATGGGATCTAGCACATAAGGTTTTGGTGTGATCTCTTTATCTGAAGCTAACAATCCTCACTCACCTATAAAATTAGGTGTCTATCCTTAGGTGGTTAAAGAGAGAAATCACTTGACTCACCTAGCTAAAATTATACATGAAGTGTCAGTAGATTCTCTTCATGAGCTTCAAAACATCACTTTTCTTTTTACACTACTACCCAAAGAACAAAACAAAATAAAAGGAACTATTTATCTTACACCAAAAGTTATTTTGGTCAACTAAAATCAAATTGACTAGTGAACAAGAAGTCAATTTTCTCATGGTTCAAGTACCATCCTATTACCAATATGGCTTCAAATTGTTTCCATTGAAATGCCCAAGGAGCATTATGCCATTAAATGTGCATAACTTGCATGTACCTATCTCCAATGTGTGGTGGATAATATAAGGGCCCATATACCTTATCTATAGTTTTATTAGGTGCCTAATATACTTAGAGCCATATATAAAAAATAGTTCCCCTTCTATTATCACCTTGTACTTGATATGCTTGTCATGCCAGAGATTTTGGCATACCTTTTCTATCTACTAGATCAGCTTTAATTTGTCACACATCTCATCTAATTTATCTAAGTCCTTCATCATTATGTTGGTGAATCTTATTCATCTAACTAGAAAATAAACATGATGTATAATGATGACACTAATAAATCCATCAATAAAATGACCTTAGTGTCAAACATGAGTTGAAATGGTGTAGCCTTGTTCAAGCACTTGTAGGTTATGTGATATGCCCATAACACTTAATCATCCCAATCCTTTCAACCCACATCACATATATTTGTGAGGCACATCCTTAGGATCTTGTTGAATTCCTTAACTATGTCTTTCACTTGGGGATGGTAAGGCATTGTCTTGTGATGTGTGACCATGTACTCTATTAGTAAAATTTCATAGTCTCATTAATGAAGTGTGTGCCCTTATCACTAATCAAGCTGAGTGGACACCCATACCAAATTATTATGTTTTATCATAAGAATATTATACCTATGGCAATTGTGTATTTATTGGTTAACATGGCCTCAACCCATTTGGTGAAATAGTCAGTGGCTTCTATGATGTACCTTATGATTGTGCACCTTATTATGGGGGCAATGGTCCCAACAAAGTCAATGGCCCATTTATAAAATGGTTCTTTGGAAAGAATGGGGATGAGAAGCATCTCATCCTGGTGGTTAGGATTCCCTATACTCTAGCATATGTCACATGCCTTAGTTCAATCCTTCACATCTTGAAATAGACTTGGCCACCACAAGCTTGACTCTAAAACCTTGTGTGTTATTGCTTATCTTATGAAATTGCCTCCTACTATCCCTTTGTGTACCTTTTGAAGGATATATTCCATTTCATTATCCAAGATACATAAGTGTATAACCTCATCTAGGCCCACTTTGTATATTTCACCACTGATGAGTTAAAAATGGGTAATACAAACTATAAGTTTTTTATGTTCTTTTGTTATCATTATTTAGGGTTTAAATTTAGATGTTAGAAAGGTGGATATCTATACCAAGTCCTCAAGGGTGCATTGGATTCTATATAGTTTTACATCTAGCATATCATCCTCATTTGGTACTGCTACATCACCTAAGTCTATATAAGATAAATGGTCTAGCCCTAAGTTCTATTTTCTAGGCTTGACAATAATGGAGAATTAGAATTATTGAAACAAAATGATCCATCTACAAATTCACCCATGGATAATGGGATTATTAATGAGGTACTTAATCACCTAGTGTTCTATTAAAAAGATGAATAAGGTCACGAATAAATATTGTCTAAATTTTTTTAGGGCATTGACCATGGCAAGTGCCTCACACTCAATCATAGTATAGTTTTGCTCTGCCCTTGTTAATTTTTTGCTATTAAATAATACGGGATAATTCATTTTTCCTTAATCATGCTATGTTAATATTATGCCAATCATAAAGAATAAAGTGTTAACATGGATGTGGAAAGGGGTCATCCAGTTAGGAAATTGTAAAATAGGCATGCTAGCTAATCTGAGATTTAGGGTATCAAAGGCATCCTCTTACACTTAACCCGAATAGAATGGTCCATCCTTCCACAAGATTTATTTTAGTATCACTAAAATATTCACATAAATCTTTATAAATTTTCTATAATATCCATAGTGGCCAAGAAAGGAAACAATGTCTCTCTGTGTAGGAGTCTAGAGTTGAATGATGATAACAATCTTCACTTGATTGACAAGAAAACCATACTTACAAATGATGTGTCTGAGCAAGGTTTAAAATGGTGTTTTAAAGACACACTTATTCAATTTTAGGGATATATAAAGCTACCTAAACCTGTAAAACATTAGGCATAGTTTATCACAATGGTCCTTGATGAGGCCATACACTGGCCAATCATATAGATAAACTTGGAGGAACCTATGGATGAAGTCTTTAAATGTGGTGATCACAAATATAGAGAACATGGATGGAATATTATTAATGACCCCTGTAGCCACTATTGCATCAATATCTATTTTTGACTTTGGCATGAAGGTTGGGATTCATCCTATAGGGGAATTTTTTTACTAGTCTTATGCTATCAATTAGATTTATTCTCATCTTCCCAAGACATGGGTGTGTGCCCTTCATATCTTGATAAGTCTTAGGGAATAAGTATTGGAACTCATTTAGGAGGTCTATGATGCACACCAGCTCTATGTCAGACCAATAGGCACCTAGAGTGGCCATCTTTGACTCTCCTTCTACATCAATGTCCACTTTGATGGTATTTATTGATGAGAATTATGGCTCATTCTTCTCTTGGTATATGTCCTTGACTTTTTAAGTTTCCTCTATTATCTCTATGCAAAGATGAGTGGGGTATTCTTCACTAGGAGCATTGTCATCTACTTGGTGTACAATATTTATTTTGGAAATAAATGTTTTCTAGTAGTGTTCCTTCTAAGTTTCATATTCTTCTTTAATTGATTTGTTATTGAGCATATGTTCCTTAGATAAAGTTGAGAGTGCCAGCCCTTTTTCCCCAAACATACCTCTTAGGTGCTCCTCAAAGATGGCAATGTCCTCAGAAACTACCCTCTAAGTTACTTATAGTGGCTTGAACAAATCCAAGTTATGTGAGGATATGGAGAAGGTGTACACAAAATTATCTTTAAGGGCCTCCCAATTAGCTATCTCTTGGTGCATCTTGTTGACCGTGTACCATGCTTGTGATCATGCCTTTAGAGTCCTATAAAAGGCATGCACCCATAATTTTTTTGGGGTAGTCACACTACAGTCAATCCATATCTCTTTACATAGGCACACATGTACCATGGGGTCAGAGTCTCTAGAGTACACCAAGATATCCAAGTTCTCATTACTCCTCTCAAACCTAGTGTGAATGGTTGATTTTACCTCTAGCTAGGTTGGCAAGGTAGACCTTTGCGCTACCCACCAATGCATAGTAGTGCTTCTCAAGGTATACACTAGTACACCTATTTTGTCTATCTCTTTGGGGATGCATGCTTTAAGGTCATATATATAGCTTTCCACTAGGTTTCTCCATTCAAATTTCTGAAGCATTACAAGATTGCCCTTTCTTAGGTAGATTACCCTCTTTCCTTTCTCCTCACAGCATAGTACCCATCATTTTACAGTAAAGCAATCTAAACCTGGCCCATCCTCATAAGCTTTGGAACCTTTGCATGCACTAAGAGACATCTACGACTAGTGGCCTCATAAGCCTCTTACACCCATTAGTTGTAAGCAACATCAGTGGTGTTTGAGGTTGACTACCCATCCTCCTAAGAAAGAACTCCTTCATTATAAGGGTGAAGATTCTCAGTGCCTTATGTCATGATGTTACATATATGGTTGATCTCATCCTCCAGATCAATGATCTCCATATAGGGGGGGTTTTTGGTCACTTGAAAGGGTAATCACTACCCTTTCCTTGCCATTTTCAAAGGTCATATATCTCTTCTTGAAGCACATATCTACATTGTTGATGTATAACCAAGGCCTTCCTAGAACTGCTAGATAGTGATCCTATTTAGCCAACTCAATAACCTCAAAGTTAGCATGGAATTTAGTACCCATAGTATATATAATGGCACCCTTGAAAATTTTGATCAATTACATAGGAAGCGGGCCTCAAGGCTAGCCTACCCATATTTTCCCATGCATTCTTGGTTAGGTTATTGAATTTGACATTGGTGTTGATCATGACCTCACAGATGGACCATCCATCGATGGTAGAATTTGCTAAGAGTTCTTGGTCATACTTCATGTTATATATATGCCTAACATCTCATGCCCTTTCCATGTATGGCATAATGACTTCCACTAAGTACTATCCTATACATTATAGAAGAAAGTTATTTAATATGGGAAGCATTCCTTATTTTTGTGGGAAGTGTAAGATCTTCATCAGTTCTTACCTTTAGCATCTTGGTCCTCTAACTTTTTATGAGAGGTAGTAGCTTGCACCTCTAAGACTCATGCTAGTTATAGCTCTCCTTGTATGTTCTAAATCAGACTCATATCCTAATGTAGTACATATTTTGTATGCATAGGGTCTAGATAAGGTATGGATTTAGGTTCAAGATGCATAATACAGTCAATGTGGCTTAGCATCCCATATTCCAAGCATGATTCTAGTATTGGCATAAATGGTGGTTGAGTGGTGAGTCCACTCTGAGTATTTGCCTTCACTTTGATTGACTCTATGCATGTTGGCTACACCTTTGGATCCCATTTCACATCTTTAATCTTGTGCTTGATCATCCTTGTACCTTTATTAGTGCCTATTTTGCCTTGGGTTAGCTTTTTGTATAATTCAAAGCATTCTTTGACTAGATGTGCTTGGTTGACCTGCAATTGTAACATGATCATGGTGGTAATATTCCTCCACCATATCCTTTAACTTGCCTTGTAATGCCTCTTTGGTTCCCATATCTATCATTTTATTGGCCATAATCCTCATTTCCTTGGTTTGCCTACCCTCTAGTTTTTGTAATTGACTATCATGTGCCTCTCTTTATTTTTTGGTGTATCTCATTAATTAATTGATAGTCAGTTGTGTTATGAATGTAGGAATCACACAACTTACAATAGAGGTTTTTTCTAACTTGATTAGCATGTTACAATGAAAGAAAGTTACAAACATCATGCACCTTATGACAAAATTCATAGCTAAGAAATAGTGTGTGCACATTCCTTTGAGGTCAACTATTTTTATTATGTCCTTATATCTAATAATCAATACACCACAATAGTATTTAAGCATCTTACGATAAAATAGTGGTTAGATTTTGCAATTTGGAGGTCATATATGTAATCTATGATTTCATGAAGGGGTTAATTCCTATAATAGTACTCCTAACCATCTCAGCTCTGAGCATGGATTCAAGTGATTCTTGAAGGTTTGTGAATGTTTTCATGGATAACACCCTTTGGAAAGGTAAGAATAATCTTCTAATGAATCATTAGACATGCTAGGATGGGTGAATATCTTAAGGGAGCTTGGAAAGGAGGGTCTTGAATCTAGCATCATACAAGCACGTTCTTCTTATTAATCCTTGGTTGATATCCTTGAGCATGGTAATGCTATGCTACTAAAACTTAGGTATATCAAACTCCTTCAAGAGGGATTCTTTCAAGGTGTCATAATCTACCATAACCTATTTAGGGTCAAACTTATTATACCAAGTATGGGCACGATCAAAAAAGGTTATCATAAACTAGGTTGCCTTACACTCAGACTGGGTTATTCCCCAAGTGTGTCATTTTAATTCTTACTTTATCACATGATGTGTAGCATTCTGCATGCCTTGATACTCTAGGAGGTGTATGCCTATCTCATAATATATCTAATAATTGGGAATAATAAATGATTGGGGTGCTTTTCATCTTGGTACTTATCCTAAAATTGGTCCTTTAAGGCCTTTAGGCACTAGGCTAGGTGTTGGCCCTATGGTTACTACTAGCACCACAAAAGATGATAGAATTGTACTACTGACTAGTGGTAAAGGGCCACTCCCTACAAGCTCTTACCAAGGCTACATAGTTGATATTGGCTAAATTGGGGTGCTTTCACTCACATTATGTCTAGTTAGGCTAGTACCTCAAGGTTTAGATGTATCTTCACCTACCTCCTCGTATAGGATAACTTTTCCAATCACAAAATTTTGGTCTAAATTTTCAAAATGATCAAAGTCTATATCAATAATGAAGTCAATTATCAATCTTCTATTTTCTTCTAGGTAATCCACTACATGAGATCATACCACAAGTTCAAAGGGATACATTCATCTAACACATTTCCAATGATCAATTATTATAAGGACCCTAAGCATTCACCATTCAACTATGGAGCTTATTTTATGACTTCAAAGATTCCTTCCTTTATGCATTATTTTCATTCAAGAGATCCTACCCCATACCCTTCCCACTTGTTATGGGTCCTCTCGACACTTCTAGGTTCTAGATTTTTCACCAACCTATGCCTCCTCTTATTATAAGCCCATCTCTTAAGCTCTCGGTTATCAATATATTCATCCTCTTTTATTGTGCCTCACCTACACATCACCTTACCCATCACATTACTCATATGTGAGAAGAATTTAGCCTTTCATCCTCACTATTTTAAAGCCATAATCTACCATTAACTTCTTAATTTTGGTGTAGATTTATTTTAAAAATGTACCTTGGGGCTCATGAAAGAATTGATATTCTACCTATTTAGGGTAGGATTATGTTGATATTATGAAATCAAGCATGTTGTTTTTTTGTACCCTTACCACCATTTGTTTATGGTTCTAGTCCAAGTGAAATCTATGTTATTAAGCTTCTCTAAGAAATCTTCCATCCACCTGAGGCACTATCCATATCTTTGACTTATATGTGTTGCATACGTAGCCAACCATCAATACACTTTATCTAGTAGTTCTCAAAATAAAACCTCATACAGGGCATCATACAAGTGGTTCTAGACCCACTTTCATAGGTTTTGTCCTTTACAAGTTGAATGCCTCAATGCAAATCTATCTTCTACCCATTATAGTTAGTGCTCAATGTTCTTGAGGTAGAGTTAGAGCATTATCATGGTGCACCATTGTAGCAATAAAATTTAACAAGTCTCAATAATGAAACCAAAATGTTGTAGAAAAGTAGGTGTTTTAGTCATAGGCCTATTCATGGGATTATATAGCTATCAAGGTTGGATTTAATCTTGTTCCAATGGGGTGAAATCCTTGACTATTCTAGTGGCACTTAACATTTAACACTCAACTAGACTGGTCTCACTTTACATAATGTTCAAGCCTTATGTTCTCACTTAAAGTGAAATAGAGAAGGGGCCAGGGTTTGTGTTGGGCTAGTTATGCTATGGTACAACTCTATTCTTCAAGGACTTGGTTACTGTAATGATAGTTTTCAGTTCATAGGTGTAAGCCTTTGGGTAACCTTGAATTAAGAGCATTTAGGTTATTGAGGGGAAACTAGGTATCTAGTTAAGAGACTTAGGCATAGATTTATGCTTAGGCATGGGTATCATTTTAGGGTGGAAGGTCTTGCTCATACTTAATGCATTTATTTTATTAGGTGTGGGGTTCATTATTAGCTATAGGAATTCCATAAAAATGTTATAGAATCTAATGAGAGCTTAACATACATACACCATAATAAGGTATTCAATCCATAAAACAATTGCATAAAGATTTCATCATTAACAATGTTTTACAATAATACAAATATAAGTCAATTTAAACTAAGCAAGTTCTCAACCTAAGATACTAAAGGCCTAGAGGCTCATAGATGAGCTTGGACATTACAAAGGGGTGCATCAAAAACATCCCAAACTACTTCTAACTCTAATGGTAACCATCTACAATCAATTTTCCAAAATTTTCTACTCCAGTTCATCCCTCTTTTCTAATTGCATTTTAATCCTTTTTATAGATCTTTAGAGCATCTTAGGATCATGGGAAACTAAGCACACTAATCATTGAGTTGGTGATAAAGGTACACATCTTACCATTTCCACTACACTTATCTTTAATGAGTAGTCCCTATCCCATATGCCCTCTTCCTAATGTTGATTGATTCAAAAAAGAGTTGTTAGCCACCTACTAGTGAGCACCATAAGATGACAAAACATCAATCATCTGCTATGTTTAACTCACACTTGGATGTTCACTAAATTTTCATGGGTCCACTACTTAGGCTGAAAATGGGCCCAATAATGAAGACATGACCATCTTGACAATGAGGTAAATTATCAATGAGATATAATCACCACATGGAAAAAGGCCAAGGGTAATCTAATGTTTGAATCTTAGATGGATGAAAATGAATAAGATCATCATGTAATTGGTAAGGATTGCATTTTAAAGCAAATTCAATAGCATATTTTTCAAAATTGGGCCAAACATATCCCATGTATAGGCATTTATGAGCTATATTGTGTCCACTTTAGTGACCACCACAAATTCCCTCATGCAATTTTTTAAGGATTGAATTCATCTTGAGTGACACAACATAACAAGGTACCTTAAACATTTTAATAAAATAGGATGCCATGTCGTAATACATATTTGTAACCTTTTTTGTGAATTGTGGTTTTTTCATGAGAATTAATGTTAATAGGTTAATTTTGGTGCTTGATAAGTTATATAATATTTTTGAACCATGGGCTTTGTAGAGTAATTTTTACTCTAAGTCACATTTAATTTATTCTTTGATCTGAGCACTACAATTTTTTGCACGTCTTGGATGTAGCTGTAGAAGTTTTGATGCAAAGGGCTGGTTTGTTTTGACTAAGTGTCAGAATGCAGCGAAAGCTGCCAAGTGTTGCCCTTCGAGCACATGTCTTTTTCCCCTTCTTTTTCCTTCATCTCATTTTTTCCCAAGTATAAGTTCAAGTAGATGCTACCAAGTGTCACTTTCTAGGAGATAAAGCCACCAGTTGGTGTCTTCCAAGTCCCCTTTTTGTAACTTTCGAGAACCATGGACCGTGCCACATACCCAGTAGCAGTTAAGTAGAACGCACCATGTGTCAGCATCTGAGTCTCATATCGGCATCCACATTTCATTCAAAGACTTTCAACAAGCTAAGCAATAGAGAAAGTGAAAAACACCAAGTGTCACTCTCTAGTCCCTTTTTACTCCATCCCCAAAAGAGAAGCAAAAAGCACCACGTACCCCTAAATGAAGAAGTGGCAGATGCCATTTATCTTCTTCGAAGCCATGGAAGCTACCAAGTGTCACTAGCTGTAAAAGTCTAATATGTGTCCCGAATAAATCTACAACATAGCCAAAGAGAAAGTGGAAGTAGCCAGGTGTCATCCTCTGGTGTCTTCTTGATCAAAAGGAGAATTTTCATAAATTGGCTAAGTGTCCTCTTTTATTTCAAAGTGCTCGCCTACCTGTTAAAGCAAAATGGAGGGAAAATTAGCTGGAGTTAATTCAAGTAGATGAAATAGTTCATTGGGTAGATTTTTGGATCCCCCCACAGCATTAAAGGTGCCATCTATTTATCCCCTAATAGCGGGGGTAGAATAGATAGTTGAGCGGCCAAAGAGGTGAATGATAGAGAAGATTGCAAGGGAAAAGAAGTGATCTAAAGAGACATTCAAGGCTATATAAGGAGGATTATAAAATATAAAAAAGGAAGAAAAAGGGGGGCAAGATTTTTGATAGTTTAGACTTCTTGTAATTGTGACTAGTAATATCATTTGCTCTTGTCTTAATTTCCTGAAGTTGTAAAAGTTGATATAATCATGCATGTTTGTGTGCCCTTTATGTGGCTGAATGAATTAAGGAAATTTAAGCTCCATGCCTTGGTTGGTGTTACCTATGTCATTTACACAGTAGTCTATGTTGTAGATTTGCTAGTGTTGTGATTGGAAATGTTATTTGCTTTTGTCTTATTTTTTGGAATCTGAAGTTCTACATAACTGTGCATGACTTCTATGCCTCTTATGTGATTGAAGGGTTCTATTAAGAAGAATGAACACTATGCCTTTGTTGACAATTCTTGTATCTCAGCAAAAGACTCCCCTATTATGAGCCTCTATTTCTATTATTCCAATCATTTACATTGATCATGCACCTGTCTGCTTTTAAATGTAATTGAATCATATAATAGTTTCTCTATGCTCAGGTTAGGATTAGGATTACACTCAAGTGCATCACCATAGTTAGGTTTCAATTCCTACATTTGCATTTAATCTCCTATCCCTTTTCTCCAATACCCAATACAAAAGAACAGACCAGCTTCTCTAAAAACAAGAGGTTGTTTCAAGCCGCATCATCCCATAGCTTGAAACTTCCCATTATTGTTGATTAAAATCAAGCACAATTTTAAGGCATCAATAGTTTTTGGCACACCGAGTGGGACCAGTCTTGAAGTCTCTTTCAAGGCCGCATGAACCATAGAGCTATGAGGAGTCACAGCTATACCTATACCAAGTATGGGAGCCCCTATAACCCCAAGAAATTATGCAAGCTAGAATGCTGATGAGGAGGAAAAAAATTTAGACTTTCTTCTCACTTTGCAAGATAGCTATGAATTGGTTACAGATGAACAGAATAGCATTAATCTTTTGTTATATGTGCAAAATTATTGCACTCTTTCAAGATTATCCTTTCAAGAGGATAAAGTCATGAAAGAGGACGATAATGAAACAAAGGATGAGTTTGACGTGGTTTGCCATGAAGCAGAAGGAAATGGGTCAAGCCATGATGCACTATAGAGGAAATGTGCAGAACAGAGGGCTAATAGTGATAAACTAGTAGCCACTAATTTCTTGGTGAAGAGCACCAATCTGAGGGACCAACATTCGACAAGCTTCCAAGGACAAGTAGAGTACGTATATGTCAGAAGCATGTTTGATTTTGATCCACTCAAATACAAGCCAAGCAAGGTGATAGGCAAGAGGAGCAGTAGGTCACAAAATATCCTTCCCATTTAGCTATTTGTCTGGCACCATAGGTCTTCTTGCCATAAAGGAGACTTCAAAAATGTTCCTTTTGATCCAAGAGGGAGGAAAATATACCTGGTTAGCTGTATATAGTAGTTCGCTTTCAGTTTTATTGCTCTATTTTCCCATTCTTTCTTTCTTGCTCTATTTTTTTAAATAAGTGTTCATTGAGCATGTGGCCACGTAGCAGGAGTTGGGTTCTTTTTGAGTAGGCTCAAAAGTCCTGGTGGTCACCAATAACTGTAGAGTAATTTTTACTCTATGTCACATTTAATTTATTCTTTGATTTGAGCACTACAATTTTTATTCCTGCACGTCTTGGAAGTAGCTACAAAAGTTTTGATGCAGAGGGCCAGTTTGTTTTGACTAAGTGTTGGAATGCAGCGGAAGCTACCAAGTGTCGCCCTTTGAGCATAGGTCATTTTCTGCTTCTTTTTTCCTTCATCTCATTTTTGCCCAAGTATAAGTTTAAGTGGATGCTGCCAAGTGTCACTTTCTAGGAGACAAAGCCCCCAATTGGAGTCCTCTGAGTCCCCTTTTTGTAACTTTCAAGAACCACAAACCGTGCCACATACCCAGTAGTAGTTAAGTGGAATGCACCACGTGTCAGCATCTGAGTCTCATATCAGCGTTTACATTTCATTCAAAGACTTTCAACAAGTTAAGCAGTAGAGAAAGTGGAAAGTGCCAAGTGTCACTCTCTGGTCCCTTTCTACTCCATCCCCAAAAGAGAAGCAGAAAGTGCCATGTACCCCTAGGCAAAGAAGTGACAGATTCCATTTATCTTCTTCAAAGCCACAGAAGCTACCAAGTGTCACTAGCTATAAAATTCTAATATGTGTCCTGAATAAATCTATATCATAGCCAAAGAGAAAGTAGAAGTAGCCAGGTGTCATCTTCCAGTGTCTTCTCGATCAAAAGGAGAATTTTCTTAAATTGGCTAAGTGTCCTCTTCTATTTCAAAGTGCCTGCCTACCTGTTAAAGTGAAATGGAGGGAAAATCAGCTAGAGTTAATTCAAGTAGATGAAACAGTTCATCAGGTAGATTTTTGGAGCCCCCCATAGCATTAAAGGTGCCATCTATTTGTCCCCTAATAGTGGGGGTAGAATAGATACTTGAGTGGCCAAAGAGGTGAATGATGAAGAATATTGCATGGGAAAGGAAGTGATCTAAAGAGACATCCAAGGATATATAAGGAGGATTGTAAAATCTAAAAGAGGAAGAAAAAGGGGGGGAAGATTTTTGATAGTTTAGACTTCTTGTAATTTCAACCAGTAATATCATTTGCTCTTGTCTTGATTTCCTGAAGTTGTAAAAGTTGATATAATCATGCATGTTTCTGTGCCCTTTATGTGGCTAAATGAATTAAGGAAATTTAAGCTCCATGCCTTGGTTGGTGTTACCTGTGTCATTTACACAGTAGTCTATGCTGTAGATTTGCTAGTGTTGTGATTGGAAATGTTATTTGCTTTTGTCTCATTTTCTAGAATCTAAATTTCTACATAACTGTGTGTGACTTTTGCGTCTCTTATGTGATTGAAGGGTTCTATTAAGATGATTGAACACTATGCCTTTGTTGACAATTCTTGTATCTCAGCAAAAGACTCCCCTATTGTGAGCCTCTATTTCTATTATTCCAATCATTTACATTGATCATGCACCTGTCTTCTCTTAAATGTAATTGAATCATATAATAGTTTATCTATGCTTAGGTTAGGAATAGGATTACACTCAGGCGCATCACCATAGTTAGGTTTCAATTCTTGCATTTGAATTTCTGTTTAATCTCCTATCCCTTTTCTCTAATACCTAATACAAAAGAAGAGACCAGCTTCTCTAAAAATTGAAGGTTTTTTCAAGACACATCATCCCATAGCTTGAAACTTACCATTGTTGTTGATTAAAATCAAGTGCAATTTTAAGGCATCAATAGGCTTTATCAAATAGTTATAGCCTCAATGCGATAAATAAGAGAATCATTTATGGTCCATTATGAAGATGGTGATTTTGGTATTTAGATGAGAAATTAGGGATTATGAATATATTGATGAGGTTTAAAAAGAGAGGTAAATGAAGTGAGCGAGTTAGCTATGGCATTATATTCTCATGGAATTGGTTCTATATTGAAGGACTTGAATTCTTTAGTAAAGGTGGTACTGATTTGGAGATAAGCAATGCGATATTAAATTTTACATTGATAGTAACATTCACTTAATGATATATGAGTTTTTAATCCCCATAAATCATGTATCCAAAGTATATATAAATCAATGGCATCTTGCTTACCTCATATGAGAGATTCATAATTAACCATTTTCTTAGTAACATCAAAAGTTAATTAGAAAGTGAGAGGTATGATATTTTTGTGAGGATTACCTAAGACACATCTTTCCCTATATCCTTGAAGGCATTTATCACCATCAAAATGAAGGGTCCAATTATCTTCATATAGATTAATTGTAACTTTTGGTATTTCTTCAATGATGGCTTTATATTTTTGTTTAAAAATGGTAGTGTCTGGTTCATCAAGATTATTTATCTCAATGTCAACTGTAAAATTATGGTGATAATATTTGAGTGAAAGAGTTTAGTTAAGACCTTCAATGTATAATATGTATTTATTTTTAAAAGTATTTTGAAGATGATCGGTGGATGGGATAGGATCATAATAAGATGGTTAGTAATTACTTATCTTGTAACTAATTTTTATGTAATGATTTGTAAGTCAATTTTACATAAAGAAAACCAACCATTTTCCAATTATATCATGATGCAAGAAATATTTTGAGAAGAAGTAACTAATATGTTTTAAATGGATGATGACATAAGTTTTTTGTAGAGCATTTAGTGGTGAATATTTTTAGCTATGAAATAAATGGTGAGATAATTAAATTTGGTTTTGGTGTAGCACATCTCATAATTTATTAAATCATGACTGATATAATAGATGACATATTCACTGCTATTTAAACTTGTTGGGAAAGCATTTACCTAATTGATATAGGCGAAGAAGAATTATATAAGATGAGAGGATGATCATTGGAAGGAGTTCATTTAGTGGGAGAACATAAGAGTGATTATTTCATGTTATTGAACAATTTGTGACATGAATTAATCTATTCCATATCTATACCTTTCTTAAGAAGATAATTAATTGAATAAATATGGTAAGCCATTTTAGTAATAAATCACTATATTAACTCAATTTTACCAATGTATGTTCATATATAAATATATAGTAGGTCAATGAATAGGAATGTTGAGAATAGATTTGATTTTATTTATATCCACATCAATTCCTCAAAGATAAACTATAAATCCTAATAGTTTAATAGAGGTGACACTAAAAATACATGTGTATGGATTGAGTCTAACTTTTTATTTAATGAGATAGTTAAAGACGATATATAGATCATGAATATAATATTCATGATACTTAGATTTGGCGATAGGATCATCTACATAGGTTTTAAAATAATTATGTATGATATCATGAAATATATGGGCTATAACATGTTGATAAGTGGCACCAACATTTTTAAGACCCATGGGAATTTTGACATAATATTAGGTGTCTCATTTTGTTGTAAACGTGTTTCTATGCTGATCTTGGAGAGAAATGTGATTTGATTATATCCTAAAAAACCATCCATGAGAGATAACATTTCATATTTAGTGGTGTAATTGAAGATGTCATCAACATATGGTAAGAGAAAATTATATATATAGGATAAGATAATTTAAGGTTTAAAAACTATATACAAGTGTGAATAACCATGGTTGCTTTCTTACCTATGGGAAAAATATTGGAACCCATTCTACGTAATCAATAGATTTGATAAATTTAGTGTCTAGGATTTTGTTGATGTCTTTATGACATAGGGTGTAAATATCATGAGGAAATTTACTTTACTTTTTATGTATGGGTTTGGTATCAGGATAAGTAATAATATTATGGACTATGATACTAGGGTCAATACTAGGCATATCTTTATAGGACCATGTGAAATCTTCACAATTACTAAATAATAAAATAAAATTATCATGTTTCATAGGATGAAGTTATTTGGAGACAAGAATAGGTTGAGGTAAGGTAATTGTGCCATAATTTATTCAATAAGCATAGCATTTTCATCTTGTAAATGATAGGGAATAGGAGGGAGTGAAGAAATATGATGTGTCGTAAGGTCAATGCTAATAATGAAATTATTGAAACCAGGATCATTTTTCTCAAAATAAACTAGCTTGTGATGTTAGCATGTTTTTTGAGGTTCATAAGCATGGAGAAATTAAAATATGGATTCATCAATAGGGAGTGTGGGTGCGGGTACATAATATTCAACACCTATTTCAAGAAATACAATTTGGTTTCAATGTCTATCAAGTTTAGAATGTATTTGTTGAATGGTTGTAGCTTGTGTATCTTAGGTAATTTTAGGAGTATGGGTGTGATTTTATTATATAAAAGTTGGTATTAAGATAGTGTATGTAGAACTAAGTTGTGTATGAGGATCCATGAGAGGTAGTGGATATTGACATAATAAATTGATTTCATTAGTATGACTAGGGATTGGAGTTTGAATTATATCAGATTATTCAATATCTTAGAATACCCATGGAGTATCTATCAATGGTGTAATGATAGGTGGTATATAGCCTCCTGGTTTTGATTCACTATCATAGGATATGTGAATGTGATTTAATAGTTTTGGGAATATTGGAGTCCTATTCCTAATTTAGTTAAGGGTCTGATTTAATTAAATTAATAAATAATATTAAAATAACTAAGCTACTAATTTATGTAATTTAAACCTTTCTAAAAATAGTAATAGATGTAGAGAAAATAAGAATTAGCTGGAAATAGACTAAGATAGCTAAGATAGGGTCTAAAATTCACTGTGAAAGATTAGGATAGTGTCATAAATCAGGCTCTAGCCTTCATTTTATTAAAGGATAAGAGTTCCAAAATAGGACACCCTAGGGTTTGGTGCTACAGTCCTCTTATATCACTATTATCTAAAAGATTTAAGCTTTTTGGGTTTTGTCCATTCTCTCTATGTGATCCTACCTATGAAATTTTAGATGTTGGATGTTTACAGAACTCCTTATAGAGATGATTTAGTCTTCAAACCTTAGAATCCATGATGCTTTGATAATATTTGAGAAAAAGTGGGGTTAGGGCGTGTAAAATGCATTGAATGTGTATCCACACCTCTTATGTGGGCATGTTGCCTACATATCAATACTCTAAAGAGGGATCAAGCCATATATAGTTCTCCCACTTCATGTTCTTTATGTAATTATGTGTATAAAGATACAAAATGATAAAATTAGGCATGCTTGAGGTGGCTAGGGACTGGTGTAAGGATTTGAATAAAATTGTGGTTGTATTGGATGGCTGTATGTAGAGAGTATGGAAATATCCCTGAGTAGTCTTGCTTGTATTCTTGCTTGCTTTGTGATATTTTCCAACCCATTCTAAATGAACTTGGAATAGGATTTTATAGATATATATTGGTCATGGGTTGAATGTATTCACATTAGACTGAAAAGAAGAAGGATAGGAACTAGAAGGAAATGACCATTGAAGCTAAAAATGAACTTGGATAAGAGCACTAGAAATAGATGCCTTAGGGTTTAGTGCCATAGTCCAAGTTGGTTACTATTGTCCTAAGGGTACAAGACCTAGGGGGTGGATTTATCATGGGAAAAGCTACCTTGAAGAAGTAGAATCACTATTTGGAAGGATATGAATGACTAGAAATTAGTGAAAGGGTGCCTAGGAGGGTCATGAAAGCAAACAAGAGGGATCTATGGGTTGGGTGTCACCAACCACACTCAAGTTACCAATTTTCATATTTTATATGACTACATTTGCACCCCCCCTCCCCCTTTATTTTAGTGATGTAAAAAAATGAAATACTATGATAAAGGAAAAATGGAAAGCATATTTAAACTTACCTGCAAGGGTGAAGCTCATGAAGGTATGTGATGCTAGGTGTGCATAGAAAGAGCATGTTGTGAAGTGTAAATATGTAAGAGAAATAAAGAGTAGATCAATTCTTACTAGATACATTATATCTAAAATAAGAATGTAAAAAAGCTGGATAAGAGAGAGAAGAAGAGAAAGGAATGAATACACTTAATTGGGTATGCAAATCAATATAAAAACGTGTTGTGATGCTAAGTGATGCTAGATGATGTTGAGTAATGTTAGGTATGTGTTGTACCAAGAGTGATATCATGAATAGAGATGATTGCTCAATTATTTGAGAGTGGCTCAAGAATGTAAAGGCTATCCCTTTGGCTCCATCATCACCCACTAAGTGAAGATATGAAATCATGTGTGTGTTAATCAATGTTTAGATTATGTGTCTAATCCCTTTGAGTAGGTGGCTCAAGAATATAAAGTCTATCTATTACTTTGACTCCATTGTTTACCTATGAAGTGAAGCTATAAAATGATACCAATATGAATGTGTATCATATGAGATGGATCCTAAATCCCATGAATGCTCTATAATCTGAAAATGTGGTATGGATAGCCAAATGTGTACTAGAAACTAGGCTAATCTTGGCTAACTCAAAATGGTAGAGATTAGGCTTGTATGAAACCCACTTCAAAACTAGGCTATAGGCTTATGTGAAAGCCACTCAAAAATGATGCCAACCACCTATAAATGGAATAACACACACAACTATTAAGAATACTTGGGTAATATACTAAACTCAGAAAGAAGAGAAGTTAAATTTTCCACGCACATTATCCCCAATCACTTGTGTCTGAAACATGGTTTCTAATTTAAAAGTTATACCAACTACCTAATCTAAAATTGGAAGTGAGAACCATCATGTTGTGTATGATGCCCCCTATATCTATATTCTCTAAGAAAAATTGTTCTAAAATTATTGAATCTGAACTAGTTTGTATGTACAAAACTATAACTAAGCTTACCTTTCTACCTATTTCTATAACATCTATTTTTTTAACCATTTAGATAAGAGTGCTGAAATTAGACACCCTGCTATCTAGCATTGTAGTCTAATATTGGCACTCTTGTCTTGCACTGATTTTGATGACTATTCTATAATTGTCATTATCTACCTAGTTTGAAGTATGGATACTTTTATAGGTATTTTGAATGTTGTTTTTTATCGATAAGAGCTTTGATCTCAGTGACAAAACCTCTATTTGTTACCCCCTCTTTTGAGGGTAGGAATAAATACCCTGCGATGACTATCTTCAGAAGAAAGGGCTCTACAAGTGTGTTATACTATGAGAATACATGATATAGCAATGATAATTAACAAGATATCTTAAGATATAGCATGGTTTATAATGGATATTATTATATCAATAGGGGTATGCTTAGATAGATATAACAATGTAATATAATTAACTAAAACTAGAAATTTGGTTAATTGTTAGTTATTAGTTGTTAGTTGTCATGGAGGGATGGAGCATGATGTCCATCATGGCATCCAAGAAAGAAAGATAATTCATGATTTGGATCATGGCATTGTAAAAAATTGAGAATCAAATCAAGCAAAAAGCACGTAAGGTAAGAAGCAAGAAGCATACAGGAGTGGCCAAGAGGCCAAGTAAACAAGGGGCATGGGAATATGTCACTTAAATTAAAATGCAAGCATATAAAGCATGTTAAAATTCCACATACACATATAATTGAAATGAGCAAGGTTGTCATAAGGGCCATAGGCATATAGAAGATTAAAAGTAAAGGACATTGACAAATGTCCTAAGGCACACACAAGACCTAGAACAAGAACTGATAAATGTAATCACACCTAGCTACATAAAATAAGAATGAAAAACATGTAAATTTTGGAAACACCATCACATATAACTAATCAAAGTAAGAGGTGAAAGTATCCAAGACATGTAGTACAGGACTAGGTATATGCTAAGAAATGCACAAGTGTTATATACTAGTGAGTGTCAATAGAGTAATTTATGTAAGTTAGTAAGTAATGTATGTCAACATTGTTAGGTTGTGGAGCTAAAATCTTCACTGATACAAACAAGAGAGGAGGTTGCTGAAGGTTGCTGAGTTGCAGAGAAGCTGGGGTCGGTCTGATCAGCCGACGTTGGTAGGATAGCAGAGAGAAGCAACCGACGTCGGTCATATATCGGCCGACGTTGGTCACCTCCAGGCAGACAGGGACCGACGTCAGTCGCCTGTGTGGTTCGACTGTGAGTTAATTACGGGTAGTTGGTTGATGAACCAAGTGTTTGCATGATGAGTGCTAATTTTAGACTCATAGCTGTAGATCTAATTATTGTAATTAGATGTCTAATTATTGTTTGGATGAGATCTATATAATAGACTAATGGTTGTATTGGAAAAGTGTTCTAGTTTGAGTTGAGCAAAGTTTGTTCCTTCTGTGTGTGAGGTGAGCAAGGGTGTTCCTCCTAGTTCCATAGCAGTACCAGGGCAGGTGTTAGTTTTGGAGAGTTAACTGGATTCTTCAGGAGTGTAGGATCTTGGTCACAGTTGCATGGCCTATATAGGAGATCTACATGGTAAGATCGTTGATCTGTAGGTGTATGTGTGTGCAAGGTCAAGGTTCACAGGTAAGTAGAATCGTGTTTGATTTGCAGGTGTGCAAGATCATATAGACAGCAACACAACAGGGAGCAGTATCAGGCAGGATCTACTTGGAGTATAGGGGTGTACTCGGATAGAGCAAGAGAGGAAGGCAAGGGAGTTTCTTCCATAAGTATGGTCTATTGAATTACAAGTTGTTGTAGATTCATGGGAGATCTACTTAAAGTACCTTGAGTACTTGTTGAGTACGTGGAGTACTTGTGGAGTGCGTGGAGCACTTGTGGTGTGCGTGGAGCACGAGAGGTGAACACCAACTCTGTATTTGAGTTGGGTGTTGGGACCTGAGAGGGAGAGCTTTGGGGAGAAGAATTACTATTCACTTGAGGTGTGGCGAGCCTCTGAAGAGGTGGTGGAGAAGAAGTGGCATCTTCTTTATTATATTCTTTTCTATATAAAGTGTTAATACAAGTTGTGTATTGTCTCTCATATGTTGTGTTATTCTGAATTCTAGTTACTTGGTGAATCTGGTTAATTTCCGCATATTAAGTTGCTTGGTTTGGTAATCAATTGTGTGCTTCTAGTGTTTCACATCCTGACAAGTGGTATCAGAGCTAAGGTTGCAGGAAGCAGGGTTGTGTTTGGTTACAGGTCACTCTCAGGGGTTTTTGATCGAGTGGGAGTAGAGCAACGGTAGATCAAAGTAAGCTAAGGATGGAGGAGTTGAAAAGCACAGACGGTCACTCACGGTCCAATGGAAAGAGAGCAGGTAAAAGGATATTGTTGGTTGGTAGCAGATCAGCATGAAGAAACTGAAGAAGTAGATGTTGCAGGTGTTGTTGCACAAGATGCTCTGGGAGGTTTCTTGGATAAAGTTGAATCTTGGATAAAAGATTCGGTTGCCTCTTTCCATGCAGCCCCAGGTAGAGGAGCTGGTGAGCCTTGCCAAAGGATTGGCAAAGGGGAAGTGAAGCTGAAATTACAGGCGGCCAACACACATGTGTTGATGAAGGTCATGCAGGTCCCAGGTTTGGAGATTTGGATAATTTCTTCAGAAAGATTGGGTGATGAGAGATGCACAAGAACTCTCACAGCGGTAGCACTTGAATTAGCTGGTGGTAAGAAGACAGGTACTCTTTATCTACTTGTTTATATTACTGATTCTTCTTCTATTATAGAGACGTGGCTTCGTAGGCTTGGTCACATGAGCAGGAAGGAGATACATGTTCTTAAGCGGAAGACAGATATATTTGACAGGCTTAAGAACTGGAAATCCTTGGTGTTCTTGGAGGAGATGGCAGACAAAGTTCAGTGGATGAGGCTGGATACATCTGAGCAGGGCAGTTTGGACATGGGTTTTGATTCAAAGGAGCTTGTGGGTAAAAATTCATCACTCACAGGCGAACACAAATACCGATGTCGGTCAGGAGGAACCGGCGTCGAACAGACAGGCGCCGATGTCGGTCATGTGCAGACCAAAGCTGGCAGTGTCGAGCAGAGTAAGACTGACGTCGGTAGTATGTAAGACCGATGTCGATTAGGAGGACCGATGTCGACAGCAGGGACACCAGTGGTTGCAAGTTGGTAGTTAGGTATAGGTGCATGGGAATCGACATCAGTCAGATACAGACTGTGGGGTGGCCGAGGTCAGTCACTGTAACAAATTTTGGGTGGACAGCATGTTGTCAAGGAGTCTCAAACACCCATACGGAGGACTGAAGACGTAAGTAGGCCCTCAAATTTGTGTTCTCTTCTTCATACTTGTTGCTGATTATAGAGCAGGAAGGATCCAAGAAACAGGTGGGAGCTAGGTAGGATTATGATGCAGAACCAAGCGGGAGATTTGGTAGGTTTGTCAGCTGGATGAAAGCACAGAGATGAATGGATTCCTTAGTAGAAGAATAGAGAGAATGGATACGTGAGACAGAAGACCAGGCATATGGTCTTGAGGAAGCTGCAGGATAGTGGTACAGGGTTTGATAGGTGGAGGATGAAGTAAGGCTTCAGTCAATGTCAGGGTAACTACTGTGGTTTGTCTTACCAGGTGGATGATGAGTCGCGACATCATTCTGTTGCTGTATGTGGATGGTATATTTGCTAGCAAGATTAGTACATACAGGGTTTTGCTAAGCTAAGGGTAAGATTAGTTCAGTGTCATGTCATGAGGAGTTTGGAGCAGCGAAATTCTTTGACATGGGAGGCATGGAGATCATAGGTTGATTTTGTCTCGAGTGGGAGCTGATGTGAATCAGGTGTTGGCAAGGTTCGGGATGCAGAGCCGGAGCACACTAAGGGCTGGACAGGTACAGTGTTTGAAATCACATGAGGTCTGGTATAGACTTGAGTATTTCCATCCAGTGGGAGCTGTCAGAGTTAGGAGCCAATTCGAGGAAGTGGGCTCTCAGGGATTTGAGAGGGACCAGCAGCAGGTATACATGCAGAATCAGGACTTCACTACATGATTTTATAGGTTCGGATGTGGCAGGATACTTGGATGATAGGAGGTACACCACGGGATGTGTGGTGGGATGTCTTTAGGATTGAGCTTGAAGAGGGATACAAACTAGGAAATAGATTAGTTAGGTTGTGGAGCTAAAAGCTTCACTGATACAAACAGGAGAGGAGGTTGCTGAAGGTTGCTGAGTTGCAGAGAAGCTGGGGTTTGTCTGATCAGCCGACGTCGATAGGATAGTAGAGAGAAGCAACCGACATCGGTCATATATCGGTCGATGTTAGTCACCTCCAGGCAGACAGGGACAGACGTCGGTCGCCTGTGTGGTTCGACTGCGAGTTAATTATGGGCAGTTGGTTGACGAACCAAGTGTTTGCATGATGAGTGCTAATTTTAGACTCATAGCTGTGGATCTAATTATTGTAATTAGATGTATAATTATTGTTTTGATGAGATCTATATAATAGACTCATGGTTGTATTGGAAAAGTGTTTTAGTTTGAGTTGAGCAAAGTTTGTTCCTTCTGTGTGTGAGGTGAGCAAGGGTGTTCCTCCTAGTTCCACAGCAGTACCAAGGCAGGTGATGGTTTTGGAGAGTCAGCTGGATTCTTCAGGAGTGTAGGATCTTGGTCACAGTTGCATGGCCTATATAGGAGATCTACATGGTAAGTAAGATCATTGATCTGCAGGTGTATGTGTGTGCAAGGTCAAGGTTCACAGGTGAGCAGAACCATGTTTGATTTGCAGGTGTGCAAGATCATATAGATAGCAACACAACAGGGAGCAGTATCAGGCAGGATCTACTTGGAGTACAAGGGTGTACTCGAATAGAGCAAGAGAGGAAGGCAAGGGAGTTCCTTCCATAAGTATGGTCTGTTGAATTGTAGGTTGTTGCAGATTCATGGGAGATCTACTTGAAGTACCTTGAGTACTTGTTGAGTATGTGGAGTACTTGTGGAGTGCGTGGAGCACTTGTGGTGTGCGTGGAGCATGGGAGGTGAACACCAACTCTGTATTTGAGTTGGGTGTTGGGACCTGAGAGGGAGAGCTTTGGGGAGAAGAATTATTGTTCACTTGAGGTGTGGCGAGCCTCTGAAGAGGTGGTGGATAAGAAGTGGCATCTTCTTTATTGTATTCTTTTCTGTATAAAGTGTTAATACAAGTTGTGTATTGTCTCTCATATGCTGTGTTATTCTGAATTCTAGTTACTTGGTGAATCTGGTTAATTTCCACATATTAAGTTGCTTGGTTTGGTAATCAATTGTCAAGGTTGGCATAAGGGCCATAGGCATATAGAAGATTAAAAGTAAAGGACATTGGCAAATGTCCTAAGGCACACACAAGACCTAGAACAAGAACTGATAAATGTAATCACACCTAGCTACATAAAATAAGAATGAAAAACATGTAAATTTTGGAAACACCATCACATATAACTAATCAAAGTAAGAGGTGAAAGTATCCAAGACATGTAGTACAGGACTAGGTATATGCTAAGAAATGCACAAGTGTTATATACTAGTGAGTGTCAATAGAGTAATTTATGTAAGTTAGTAAGTAATGTATGTCAACATGATAACTAGAGTATGTGGTATAGGAATGACATAACCTATGTTAGGTTGTGGAGCTAAAAGCTTCACTGTATGTAGACATGGAGGAGGTTGCGAAGGTGCAAAGCAACTGACGTTAGTCAGGCCAACCAACGTCGGTCATATCCAGTGCATAGAGCTACCGACATCGATCATGGATCGGCTGACATCATTCATCTCCAAATAGACAGTGACCAATGTCAGTCGCTTGTGCAGTTCTAGAATTGTCAGTTTCATGAACAATTTGTTAACAAATCAGTTGTTTGCATGTTAAAGGCTAGTTTTAGTCTTAGAGCTACATATCTAATTATTGTAATTAGATGTATAATTATTGTTTGCATGGGATCTATATAATAGACTCATGGGCTGTATTGTAAAGTGTGTTAGATATAGAGAGAAGGGTTAGCTCCTTCAGAGGGAAGAGAGCAAGGTTGGCTCCTCATAGTCCACAGTGCCAAGTATGTATGATCAGGTAGATCTGTGAGAGAGCAAGATCTGGTAGAAGATCCACAGGGGTGCTGGTGTGGAGAATTAGAAGGGTTCTTCATGTGTGTATGATCTTAGTCGGTAGGTTGTGCAAGGCCAAGTTGATCTGTGGTATAGCAAGATCAGGTGAGATCTACATGTGTAAGTAAGATCTAGGATTTTCAAGTTGTTGCAACATCAAGGAAATCTACTTGGAGTACATTGCACACTCGGTTATATTGGCAATATTGATACTGACTGGTTGGAGGTGAACAACAACTCTATGTTTGAGTTGTTTGTTGTGACTGTGACTGAGAGAGAGAACTCTTGAAGAGATTTACTGTTTATGTCTTAGAGGTGTGGGAGCCCTAGAGGAGTGTAAAGAAGATTGTGGCATCTTCTTTGTTGTATTTCCTTCTAGAAGAGTATTAATACAATTGGGTATTGTCTCTCATATTTTGTGTTATTTTTGAATTTCTAGTTACTTGTTACTTTTGGTTAAATTATGTGTTTAGTTGCTTATACAAAGGTAATCAACTATGCTCTTTATGAGCTGGGGGTCCTGACAAATTGGTATTAGAGCGAGGTTAGGTTCACTAACAGGTGGTAAAGCTTGTTAAGTGTGTTGATTATAGGTCACTCTCAGGGGTTTCTGATTGAGTGGGAGTATAGCAATGGTAGAACAAAGTATGGAGGAACTCAAAAGCAAGAATGATCAATTACAGTGTTATGGAAAGAAAGAGCAGGTAAAGAAAGATTGCTGGTTGGTAACAGATTAGCATGAATGAAATAAAGGAGCATGTGTTGTAGGTATTGTTACACTAGTTGTTCTGGTATGTTCCTTGGATAAATTAGAATCTTGGTTTATATATTCTATTGCCTCTTTCCATGTAGCCCCAAATAGAGTATTTTTCCATGTTAAGGTCCATGGAGACTTTGGAAAGATTTATTTAGGGGCTAGTGTGCCTTGTCAAAGTTTTGGAAAAGGGGAAGTGTGGCTAAAATTGTAGATGGCCAACACATGGTTGTTGAAGGATGTCATGCAGGTCCCAGTCTTGAAGATGAGGCTAATTTCTTCAGGAAAGTTGGGTGATGAGAGATGCATAGTGACTCTCATAGTAGATGCACTTGAATTAACAAGTGGTAAGAAAGTAGGTACTCTTTATCTATCTACTTATATTATTGATTCTTCTTCTATTGCAAAGATGTGGCTTTGTAGGCTATGTATAATTAAGACTAAGAAGAAATGATACTAATCGATGAGTCTCATGGGAGATTCCCTATCATGGTGTCCTATATCAAAGAGAGGGATCATGCATGATCAAAAAGCACAATGGAATGACTGAGACTGTGGCTCTAAAAGATATGTATTCTATAAATGTTTTGAAATATTTATAGTGGAAACCAACTATGGGGTTTCCCCTGTAACTTTGATAAATGGATGTAGTTGTAGGGTTTTTAGGGACCCATATGGTAGTAGGAGAAGCTTTATGAGCATGTGATCTATTTGTAGAGGCATGAGACCTCAATGAGACTGTCTTAGGTGTGAACACTATAAATGGAAGTTTCTAGAATTCTGAAAGTATGGTTGTTCTAAAAGATACCTCTATGGAAGTGTATGGACTCTTTGTGCTAATGATGGAGGCCTTGACTGTGTTTGAATCTAAACTATAGGAAGAATTGAAATTGGTGGTGGAACTAAAACCTATGATTGAAAAATGGTAGATGTCTCTAAAGTGGGGAGTGGTAACTCATATGGAACTCCACAAACTATAAAAAACTAATTAGTGTGAATGAATTTCATGCATCTATGAACTATACAATGTACTACTCAAAGTTTTTAAATCAATGGTTGACTAAGTAACATATCAAAAAATCCTACACTAGGAATAATAGTAATTAGTGTGGCCACATGTGTTGGACCAACTTATAGAGGAATTAAAATATCACCCAATGAACTTTATATGTGCCCACTGAATTTACTGATAAATATGTCCATTAGGGTAATATCCTACTGTGAATATCCCAAATGCTGTAGTAATGTCATAGTGCACATGTTTATGTTAGATCCATTACCTATGAGAATGCTATGAATAGGATGATTATGATTGTAAGCTCTGATAAAGAGTGCATGATAATCTGAATCATCCTCAACTATTTCCTTCTCTAAGAAGGAGATCAAAGGTCTAGATGGAACTCTAAAATTGTACACACAAATCATATTGCTCAAAGGATGTGCATGATATGTATAGTGAACACTTGATGTATCCCCTATCTTTTGTTTAGAATGTTGTGGAAAATGATCTGAGAAGATTTTCAAAGATTTATCTTATGTTTGCTTTTCCTGAAGAGGCTCAAATTAAGTGCCAAGATTAATAACATTTCCATTTATCAAGTCCTATATCTTGTGTTTCAAAATGATGCATCTATTTGTCATATGGCTTGGTGCCCTATGAAAATCACAAAATGCATTATGATCATATCCCCATGGAAGAGGATTTATTGGATTAACTTCTTAAATATGAGGGAGAGATATAATATTACATTCCAAAAGCTACTATAAAACTCTGACTAGAAAAACTGGTAGATTGGGAAAAGTTCACAGAGGAGGTGCTGATAAAACCACTCGCTGAGGGGGCTCTGAAGCTGCATTTACTATAGGTTAATTTTGACTCTTTCTATCATTGAATTTTAATTTGTATGAGACTTTGTTACTACTCTTGTTTGTTTTTTCTAATATGATCGTGTACTTGATTTTTCCCTTTTAAATGAGTTTGACTTCCCTTTCCTTTAATGTATGACATAATTCGGTGAAGGAAGAGAACCTCATGTAAGGCTAGTAGAAGAATCTATTTGAAGATATATTGTGCCTCTTGATCAACCATGGGGCTAGTCATGTTAGCCAAAATAGTCTTATATTGAATAACATAATATGTGAGATGATTATTTGACCTTTGTTTCTATTGTGCATTTTGGGCATACGAAACTTTAGCACCAATGTTAATGCTGAAATGAGTTAAGAACATGTCAGCTAAAGGATTAAATGTGTGGACCAACTAATTTGGTAGATTATATAACCATTGTAAAGTATAATCCTTTAGACTCCATGGAAATAGCTTGGTTAGTATCTAGTCATTTGGAACATAGTCCAAGCGTGCTACATGAAAATATTTCAAAAGTATCTTTGGATCACCCTTGCCATCATATAGAGTGAGCTTTGGTTAAACAAAACCTTGTGGTAGGTGTGTAGAAGCTATATGATGTGCCAATGGCATATTAAGTAGAGGAAAAGAATCCAAGGCTTGTTTAGCTCTAGAAGCACCTTAATAGAGATGTAGCACCTTGGATTGAAGAGATTTTATTTATCTCACAAGTTCTACCACATCAAGAGACAAAGGTGTACTAATTGTAGCTGGTGGTGGCATAGAGGAAGGTTGGGCTTCTATAGGGGGTTGTTGAGACATAGTTTCCCCCATAGTGTCATGCACAACTAGTTGTTTTGAAGTAATGAACTACTTAACTTTTTAATATTTTTTATTTCCATGATAGATTGTAAAATAAGAGCATGATCTCAGGGTTGGTCTCTAAGTCTTTTTTGAAAACTTTGTAAGGTCAAATCTTTGTTGAGGACAACTTCATTATCAATAATAGGTGTAAGTGGATCAAGATTCTGATGTGGTGGATCATGAACATTAGTGTTTATATCATATTTATTATTCTCATACTACTCATTGTTGAAATTATCCTCATATAAATTAGTGTAATTTGGTTGTGTAGAATATATAACAAGAACCTAAACTAGTTTTTAATCCATGGTATATGGTCAGGTTTAAGGGATATGGATGAGTTTAGGAGAGTTTCCACTAAGTATTTCACTTCATTTAAAATGAATGGATGCAAGGAGCTTAGGTGGCATAAGGAAAATGAATTGAATAATGGAATAAATGATTAAATAAATGTAATCTAAATACCGAATTGGAATATGCATAAAAAGGATATGAAGCTCTCAAACATGTAAGGTGATACCTCAACAACAGTGGGACCTAGTATATGCAACTAGGATTTTTAAAATGATATATTATAAAATTACTAAGGAATTTTAAAATTTAATGTAAATTTTTTATTGAAATATATATGTAAAAAATTAAAAAATTATTGGAAAATTCTTGTTTTCAAAAGGACCTAGTATGTGCAACTAGGGTTTGGAAGATTTTTTTTTTTAAATTACTATGGAATTTTAAAAATTCAAGTGATTTTATGATTTAAATATGAAAGTAAAAAATAAAAAAATATTTCTAAAATTAGCAAGAAATTATTCCTAGGGGTTTTAGGTTTTTTATGTACAAAAGGACCTAGTAAATTCAGCTAGGATTTTATATAAATTATTTTAAAAATTAATAAGGTAAATTTAAAAATTAATTATGAATTTTTTATTTAAATATGTAGGAGAAAAAAATTTTAAAAAATTGAAAAAATCAACAAGGAATTTACCCTAGGGTTTCTAGGTTTTTTATGCACAAACAAAGTAAGTCAGGTCGATAAATGATTTAACTCTTTTGGGAATATTGGATTCCTATTCCTAATTTAGTTAAGGGTCTGAGTTAACTAAATTAGAAAATAATAATACAATAATTAAGATACTAATTTATATAATTTAATTGCAATTTAAACTTTTCTAAAAATAGTAATAGATGTGGAGAAAATAAGATTTATCTAGAAACAGACTAAGATGATTGAAATAGGGTTTGAAATTTATTATGAAGGACTAAGATAGTGTCATAAATCAGGTTTTAGCCTTCATTTTGTGAAAGGATAAGAGAATTTAAATAGGACACCCTAGGATTTGGTGTTATAGTCCTCTTCTACCACTATTCTCTAGGAGACCTAAGCTTTTTGGTGTTTTGTTTATTGTCCCTATTTGAGCTTGCATGTGAAATTTTGGATACTAGATATCTATGAAACTCTTTGTAGAGATGATTTAGTCTTTGAAACTTAGACTCCATGATACTTTGTCAAAATTTGAGAAAGATGGGGGTTTAGCTATGTGAGATGCACTAAACATGTATCCACACCCTTTTTGTGGGCATTTTGCCTACATACCAATACTCTGAAGAGGGATGAAGCCATATGTAGTTATCCTACTTGATGTGATTTGTGAAAATGTGTGTATGAAGATGAAAACTGCTAAAAATAGGTGTTTATGAGGTAATTAGGGATTGGTTTAAATATTTGAATGATCTTGTGGTTGTATTAGATGGCTATATGTAGAGAATAGGGAAATATACCTGATTAGTCTTGCTTGTATTCTTGTTTGCTATGTGATGTTTTCCAATCCTTTCTAAATGAACTTTGAATGGGCTTTTATATAGATCTATTGGTCATGGGTTGAATGTATTCATGTTAGGTTGCCAAAAAGGAGGATAGGAACTAGAAGGAAATGACCATTGGAGCTAAAAATACACATGGATAAGAGCACTAGAAATGGACACCCTAGAGTCTTGACGCTATAGTCCAAGTTAGGTGTTATTATTCTAAGGGTATGGGACCTAGGGGGATGGATTTGTCATGGAAAAATCTACCTAGAGGAAGTGGAATCATTTTTGGAAGGCTATGAGTAATTGGGAATCAGTGAAAATGTGCCTAGGAGGGTCATGAGAGCAAGCAAGAGGGGACTATGGGTTAGGTGTCACCAACCACACTCAATTTACTAATTTTCACATTTTATATGACTACAAAATGACATGAACATCATGATTAAAGGCGTATATTTTAGCTAATGTCTTTTGATAATTTAATACATCTAAATCCTGGTACTGAGCTTGTGTCATAATGTAGGTGTCATCATAAGATGGATATATAACACATGTATTTATTTTAGTTAGACCTTTAGTAGTGAAAAGGCCCATATTATTGAATTTATAAGGAGACATGTCTAAAGGGTATTGAAATGTTAGAACACAACTAGATACTAAAATGGGGGGTGAATTAGTATATTGATTAACTTAGTCCTTTTCAAAACCTTTTAATGCATATTAAAACTATATGTAGAGATCACAAACACATAAATAGACACAACAAAAAATATACCATGGAAAATCCAATATGGGAAAAACCACCATGAGGATAGCTTCTAGAATCTACCATTTTAATCAAGCCTCATAATAAGGAACCTCACTAGTTATAATTTTGAAGGGCACTAACCTTAAGGAGATGCCAATCCCCTCATTTAAGAGATTCAACTCTAAGGAAGCACCCACTCCCTAATATGAGCACCAACTCAATTTATTTAATGGTACCAACCTATCAGATCTATAATGGAGATACAACTCTAAATTATAATGTTGATTCATAAAAGAATCCAACCCTCTATTCTCTATTATAGGTTTGATTCTACAACTATTTATGCTCTACACTTCATCTCTCTTCTCTTCTCTATCCCTGTAGTTTTGTGTCTCTATATTTTTTTGTTTAACACACTTCAATCATTTTAGCTTATTTTTCTTGTGTCCTAGATCTCATATATAAGAAATTGATCTAGGGTTCTATATCTTCTCTATGTTCACACTAGTTTACTAACACATCACACTCTATTATGGACTAAATTCATTATCACTTGAATTTTAAGTTTCTTGCATCTTGAAATCATGTACCACCATCATGATTTCCTAATCTTTTACTAAATATATCATATACTAGACTCTAGTTTTTATGCACATGTAAATTTACATAGATTTGATTATTTACATCAATCAAATTCATTATCTATGTCTTGATTCATGGATTACTTGCATGTTCTTACATTTGACCATTAGACTAATCATATCTTTAAATATTGATCATTGATCTTATGTTTGGTGCCATGATTTGATGGTCTTTATTAAAATAACTCAAATTTAAAATGCATCCATTTAATTGATCTTTGATAGGCTCACACACTCTATTCAATCCTTATATGCTTCCAAACTTTAATTGTTTCAACTTTAAAGTGTGTTTGTTGATTTTTTTAATCTAAGATTTTGCATGCTATTAGATCTTCATACTAGCATGATCTTTACTTTTGTCTTGACATTAAATGTTGAGATCTTTATCCCATTTTGCCACTTTCTAAGTCTTTGGAATGCTTACACTTTTTAGGTATTATAAAACTTGATTATTATTTAACTCACCATAGTATCGATAAACCTCAAAAACTTTATCCCATTGATTCCACTCAATCTATTCAATCTCTTTTGCATGATCATATGCTCGCTATCAAAATTCTAATAAGCTCGATCTTTATCT
Source organism: Torreya grandis (assembly GCA_037957365.1). NCBI lineage: Eukaryota > Viridiplantae > Streptophyta > Pinopsida > Cupressales > Taxaceae > Torreya > Torreya grandis. Next base: position 1,037,251 of record JARHVA010005330.1, read on the forward strand.
CTACTTAGATCATGAGAATGTGACATTTGGAATTAGCATGTGCCTTATACATATTACTATCAATTCTTGCTATTGAGACACTTGGAATCCTCACATTAATCATTGACTTATTGACTTTAAATTTCTTTATATATTTACTATGCAGGTTCTATGATTATGACATTTATCACTAGCATGTTTACATAGAGGTGCCTTTGATAATTTGATTTATCTATGCTTTATTAGATATTTAGTATATGATTAATAACTATCCATAGATCAATATAGGAAAAATATAAAGTTTAATAATTAGGAAATATTAAGTCCTTTGTCATTGCTTGGGCTAGTAATTGCTACGATGAAGAGGCCAGTTTTACAATGATGACAAAGGCTTAATTTATAACTTAAGATACTAGGTCTAGGCTATATCTAATCGACATAAAAATATAAACCCCTATGAATTCCTTGAATTAAATTATTAGGGTTTAACTAAGAAACCTTATAATGTCTGGGAGTAAAGATAATTCAATTATGGGCTCATCACTCTTCAACTAAACCTGCAGACCATATATCTAAGATGCTCATGAAAAATGGATAACATGTCTTATATTTTTTTCCTTTGCAAATGTACATAAATGGTCTTTGTAAAAGAATGATAACTTTGTAGGACCTTGCGTAGATTTGACTAAGTATGGGGACCATTTCAATATGCCTAAAAGGCTAAATTTTTACCTACATAACTCTTGTTACACTTAATTGCATGACCTACAATTTAGTGCATAAGATCCTCTTACATAGGATATTCCATCCATATATTCTTCTACTCTTTAATCCTTCATATGTACAAGATATTTCATCATAAAAGTACCTACTTAGCTTTATCTTGCAACCTAAAAATTTAACTTTGTTGGAAAACACTGTCAAAATTCTTGGGAGCCCAACTTTGATCAAGCATATCTTTTGCACACTACATTATGTGACTTGAGATTTAGTGTATATAATCTAGGAAATAAAAAGGAAAAAACCATATGATAATTTTATCTTGACACCTCCATGTGTGTAAATTTTAACCTCATCAACATGCTTACTTGGCTCTCTTGAACCCTTTTGAAAATTTGGTTAAGTATATAAACTTAGTGAATTTTGTCTAAGTAGTAAACTTTGTATCCTCATATCTTTAATTTCACTTCATTACATGACTTAAAATATAACACATAATAACTAGGGACTAATGTGATTACAATAATATGATGAGCTCCCCCAGACTCATCCACATGTGGAAATGGTGATGTCAACAAACCACTTTCTCAAAATTTCCTATTATAGACCCAAAATGTCTAGATGATCAAAATGAAGAACCAGATGAATTCCACTCATGCACAAAATAACTCCAATCACCTTAGCCTCTGATAGGATTCCTTTTATATCCTTTACTTACCATTTTTAGTCCTAAAGATCAATGACATACATAATGCCAATGATCTCCCTTTTGACATCAATGACAATAATATTTCCAACAATCTTTGCATTTTTCATTAATGACAAACTAAATTCTCTGATCTTTTAATATTCTACTCCTTCTCTAGTATTACTTGTATTAGCTTTTGATGAATATGAATCGAATCTATCCATACCAAATTTTCTCCTCATTATGCAATGTCATATTTTCCTAATAATAAACATGGACACTTGTTGTACTTCTTCTTTGATATTTTCACTTTTTCTCCAATTTTTTGCAAAAAACATTTGACTTTTTTCTCCCTCTTTGACATCAATGGCAAAGGGACTCTTTTCTAACTATTTGTCCAAATCTTTATCCCCCTTTATTAGTAAAGGAGGTTGTCTAAGAATATGCAACCATCAAATCATTATAACTTTTCAAAAATATGCATACCTAAGTTGCCCTTTTTCTCTTCTTCCAGGAATTAATAAGATTTCTATGATTATCCCCTTGAACTCATTCCCTATCACTAGGATCTAGTGATGTGGTGTAGCATCCACCACTCCTAAATTCTATCTCAAATATTTAAATTATTCTTTGGGAAGAGGTTTAGTGAATATGTCTACAATTTGATCCTTAGTTGGCATATATTCCATTGTGACCTCTTGATCTCCATCCTTCTATCTTAAAAAGTGATACTTGATTGATATGTGCTTAGTTTTAGAATGCATCACTAGATTATTTGATATGTTAATAACACTTGAATTATCAAAAATAATAGAGATAGGTGATGTATATTCTACCTTGATTTTTTTGAGTATTTTCTTCATTCACAAGACTTGAGTGAAACATGCCACTGTCGCAACATACTATGCTTCTACTATGGAAAGAGTAACTAACTCTTGCTTTTTTGCTTAGCCATGAAACAAGTTTGTTTCCAAGGAAGAGTGCACCACCACTAGTGCTTATCATATCATCCACACTTCATATCTAGTTAGCATTTATATATCTTATCAAAGTAAAATATTCACTTGTAAGATACCATAGGCCATAGTCAATTGTTCTCTTGATGTACCTAAGATTATTTTCACTATATTAACATGTGACTCTTTAGAAAATGATTGAAATTTTACAACCATGCACACTAATTTCATGATATTAGGTCTTGATGTAGTTATTTGTAGTAATATACATATAATTTTTCTGTATATTATCTGATTTACATCAAGGGACTCATCCTCTTTGCTCAACTCGCATCTAGTTATCATGGGAGTAATAACTGGTTTGTTAGCTCCCATTCCAAATTTCTTGAGAATTTCATTTGCATACTTGGTTTGGGATATAAATATCCCTTCATTAGATTTTACTATTTTTAAACCAAAGAACAAATAAATTTCTCCTAGCATAGACATCTCAAATGCACTTTGCATTTATGTAGCAAATTCTTTTTATATTTTTTATTTCTACCATCAAAGATGATGTCATATACATAAATAAAAACAATAAACACATGTTCACCTTATGATTTTAAGTACAAATTTATATTTACACATCCTTTGTTGAAACCTTTTTATTGTAGGTACTGATCCAATCTTGAATACCATGCTCTAGGTGACTATTTTAGACCATAAAGATCTTTCTTTAGTTTGCACACATAATATTCTTGTTCTGACAGATGAAAACATTTAGTTTTTATATGTAGACTTCCTCTTCTAGGTTCTCATTCAATAAAGTAGATTTAACATCCATTTGATAGACTTTGAACTTCTTGTAAATATATAATGATATAAACATTCTTATAGCTTCCAATCTATCAATTGGAGCAAATGTTTCCTCAAAATCTATGCCCTCAATTTGTGCATATCCTTTACATACCAATATTTTCTTATTTATTATGACAAATCCATCCTTATTGATCTTGTTTCTAAAGACCCACATTGTACCTATCACATTCTTATTTGAATGTCTTGGGACTAATTTCCAAGTTTAGTTCTTTTTAATTTGTCTTTATTCTTCTTTCATATATTTTAGCTAATTCTCATCCTTGCTAGCTTCAACATAACTCTTGGGATCAATTTTAGACATTAGATAAAAACTTACATGTTCATTATAGCTCTTTTCTTTGTCTGAACTCTTTCATTCTTATTGCCAATGATCTGCCCTATAGGATGATCCTTTTGATCAAATCTTGGATATGCCTTTTCATTTACTTCATCTTTATAATCTCACTCTTCATTATAAATTTATTTGCAAGTTAAACATTTTTCATGCATTATTCAACCTTGACATTGATGCTCTCCACAATCTTTTGTAGCCTTTTATTGTAAAAAATGTAGGCTTTGCTTTGGGTGGAATAACCAAGCAATATTCCTTCATCATATCTTGATTACAATATTCCCAATTTGTCCTCCTTTATCTTGATGTAGCATTTGCTTCTAAACACTCTAAACTTTGTCCAAGATATATAATGTTGTTTAGACTACTTCTCTCTAGTATCCATCAAGTAACTTAGCCTCTTTTAACATTGTTCTAACCATTTCCTTAACTATCATGTTATTTATCTTAACAACTCCATTCTAATATGGAGTCCTTGATGTAGAGTAATGCCTTTTTATCCCATTCTTCTCACAATAATCTATGAAATCATTTGAGGTGAATTACCCACCTGCATTAGATCTTAAAAATTTAATTTTTCATCTAATATCATTCTCCACCATGGCCTTAAATATCTTGAATCTATAAAATTCCTATGACTTATCCATTCAAAAATGTTACCCATGTCATTCTTGATTAATCATCTATAAATAACATGAAGTATCTCTCACCTTTAGATCCTCTTGTCTTAGTAGGACCACAAAGATCAGTATGAACTAATTCTAGAGGCTTTGTAGTTATATACTCTATTTGAAATCTAACCCTTATTTTATTGCCTAGTTTACATTCCTTACAAGTAGTGTTTATAGGTTTGTTTATCTTTGGCATATGTCTGACACGCTTATCTGTGCCTACTTTGACTAGGTTATTGAAGTTAACATGACCCATTCTTCTATTCCATAACCAACTCTCATCAATATTTACTATTAAACAGATATTACCATTCACTACAATAATATTATATACATTTATTTTAGTCATTTTTGATTCTACAACTAGCCTTCCAAATCTCTTTAACTTGTAACCTTCTGCATTAAATATGACTTTACATCATGTTGACCAATTTTGACTTTTAGGTCAAAATAGGGCACCCATAGTAAAAAAATTTATTTTTAGGGATATAATGGGGTATAATATATTATTATAAGGTGTTTCATAGGTTAATTAATGTAAATTAATGTTATAATAACTTTGGTCATTAGTTCTCTAGGCCCATTTATCATTTTGAGTCATTTAAGGGGTCAAACAGGTGCATTTAATACTTTGTACAGGTTTATTAAGAAATGTGTAAGTCTAAAATTCTGATGTCACATGCCATGTGTCCTAGGAGGTCTGTATTAATGGTTAATAACTAAATATTGTAGGTTGTGTAGAAGAAAGGAAAGTTTTATAGTGAAAAGGAATATTTAGGCACTTGTATGGATTCTTTGGCAAGTGTTCCATGTGTGAGTTGATTAGTGGATGTAATTTAATATTTATTATCTCAAATACGTGCTTTTAATGAATTTAAAATTCCATTTCTATCTCAAAACTATTTTATCTCTCTTACATCCTTCTTGGCATAAGGAAGTGACCTACAAGTTTCTACTTAGTATGGTGAACAAAAATGTTTTTAGGTAGAATGATCTTGGGATGTTGTTTTACACTAAGATACCTTAATTTTAATATATTAATTTTTCATACTTGTTAAGTTTTATTTATGAACCATCTTTAACAAGTTGAGCCTTTAAATCTACTTGCAAATCTATGAACCATGAAAGTTTTGCTTTATTCTAAACAAGTCCATACAAAAAAATATTGATATTTCTTCCAAAGAATTTTGAATTACTTCTATAATTATTTGCACACTTGGTTTCATGTTTCAAGTGGTATTTATTTGCTAGCCAGCTCACTTTGTAAGAGGATGTAGTTTTCTAAGTTATGGGCAATTTCACCATTTATAGGATTTTGATGCCTCTTCAAAGGATATGGAGGGTTATTTTAGTTTCATATACATTTTTTAATGTATCCTTGACCCATTTTAACTTTCCATCCAAGTGTCCTTGATTCTCATGTTTGCAAGCCCAAGTCTACATTATGTTAGACCAACCATTCAACTTGTTACCAGCTCTGCTCCATATGTTCAAAGGTTATTTTCATGAGATGAGGATGTGTTGGAACTTGTTTTAATTTTCCTTAGTGTAAATGATGATTTTTGAGAGTTTATTTATGTTTTAAGTTATTTTGAAGCCATCCATCAACCTATTCTTGCTCCATCTCACACTTTCTACTTTTATATAATTAATACACACCTACAAGTTACATGGTTGAGGATTGAAAGAGCCATCCTAAGGTGATATCATTGATGATGAAGTTTATTAAAGGACCTGGTGTGAATAAAACTCATGAAATACCATTTTTGAAAGTTTAGATAGTGAGTAGATGTGTGAATTACCTTCAAAACACAAATAACACTATTCAGGTCCATAATACCTAAAAATGTAAAATAAAGGTCTTGGATGCTTTTGTAAATATTTTTAAACATACCTCCTAAGGTTCTCAATTCACCTTGAATATTTAGTCATGTATTCCTTATCATGTATAATGAGTATGAAAAGTTATAAGGGATAATTACAAGTGGAGAAGGGTATTCTAGAGGTCTAATTGTGCCCTTGAACATAATAAAATTAGATAGTATTCACCTATAGGAGTGTAACCTAATAGTGACCTTATACTCTAAGTTTGGGCCATTCTAGTTTTTACCAACATTGATATTGGTTCAGATGCTTCAAGGGACACTCATGGCCTAAAGAGTCTTAAAGGAATGGTACTTGGTATTGTGACCTCCCATACACTCTCCAAGTTCATACACTCTACAGATGTTGACCTACAATAGTGTCTTAAGGGAAGATATATCTCAATCAAAGGAAAGGGCACCTTTTGAGTCCCAATGGAACAAAATTCCCCTTGTACAAGTGACATAATAATGGTATGACCTCATAATAGGTTTCAAATAAGTTTACCAGTATCATGACTCAATGGATAGGGCCACAGACACCTACAACTATCTATAGCTAATTGAGACAGGGCAAACAGTGTTTTTTATGGTGATAAGATGATGTTTAAGGTTCTCTAAAAATAATCTAGTTTAATCAAGCATTTTGAAACCAATGAGAACTCATAAAAATCCTTCACACATATAACACAAAACCTCATGATGCAAGGAAACCCATAGTAGGGGTTATTAAGGAGATGTCTTAGTCCAGGTAGGTAGTGAGAATGAAAAATTGTTGAGTGTGGAGCCCTTTAGGGCTATCAATAAATTTTGGGAGCCTAAAGAGATCCAAGGATGTAGGGGGCCTAATTTTCATGTTCTCCACATGTGAGTGGAATATTCCTTGTATTCCTAATTTCTATGTATTCCATATTTCATGAAGTTAGTTGTTAGATGCCTTTTCCCATGTTGACTTCCCTATTTTGAGGAAGCTATTTATTTTTTAGAAAATGGAACTCCTTCTTTATTGAGTGGAGTTGGTTGTGATCACATGCTTTTGGTAAAATTTGCCCTTAGAAGGTGGAGATATGGAAATGGAAAATTCCTCCTTGGGAGAGCTTTTGGATAGTTTTGATGAGGTGGAGGAGGGTTATCACATGTTGGATAATGCTTATTTTGGATAAACATTCCACATTTGCTAATCTTTTTATGGATTTTCTTCATTTTCTTACACACACACACACACACACACATGGTGTGGTGTGTCCTTTAGAGGTTGATGGTTTATTTTTAGGGTGTGGTTTAACAACTTGTGAGAAATAAAATTTTGTTGGTATAGGTGAAAGTGTAATTTTTTGTACAAAAATTTATATAGGATATTTTTTTATCTCTGTGAGAGTTCATTGTAATCTTGTTTTAGAATATTGATTTATTTGAGAATTTTATACACACACACACACACACACACACACACACACACACACACACACACACACACACATATATGGTGTGGTGTGTCCTTCAGAGGTTGATGGTTTATTTTTATGGTGTGGCTTTGAGGATCAGAGTCAAAGTGTAGGTGTTCATTATAGGGTGTGGTTTAACAACTTGTGAGATATAACATTGTGTAGGTATAGGTGAAAGTGTAATTTTTTGTACAACACTTTGTATAGGATATTTTTCTATCTATGTGAGAGTCCATTATAATCTTGTTTTAGATTATTGATTTATTTGAGAACTTTCATTGGTGGATGTAACCCACATTGGGTGAACAATGTTAGATATGTGTTATCTATGTTTATTATCTTACTCACATTTATGATTTCATATTAATGGTGAATTAAGGAATTTTTCCATGATGAATTTTATTGCATAGCTTTATATCTGGTTCATGGTAATATTAGATCTAAATTTAAGTGTTTTATTCTTAATAATTGGTATAGAGACATTGGTTGTATGTTTTACTGCAGTGGTAGATCACATGAAGGATATTATATTGAGTGGGAGCTATGGGAGAAGATATCAAATTCAAAGTGGAGAAGTTTTATGGTAAGCATTTTTGTTTGTGGAAAATGCAAATGGAAGATTACCTATATCAAAAGGAACTTCAACACCCCTTGGAGGGGAAAGGAGGACTTGTAAGTATGAGTAATGCAGATTGGTCATTACTTGATAGGAAGGCATTAGGAGTCATATAGTTATTTATTACATCTATTGTTGCATTTAATATTATAGATTAGATAACTATAAAATATCTCATGGATAAACTTAGAAAATTATATGAGGAACCTTCAGCTTCTAATAATTTTTTTCTTATGAAAAGATTGTTTAACATGAAAATGTCTAAGAATGGTTAAATTTATAATCATCTTAATGATTTTAATATGGTTATAAGTATGCTAACTTTAGTTGGAATTAAGTTTGATAATAAAGTTAGAGATTTTCTAATCTTATGTTTTTTTCCTTATAGCTGGGATAGTTTAGTTATGGTTGTAAGTAATGCAGTCCCTGCCAAGGGAAATTTGAATTTTGAGGATGTTATAGGTGTGATCCTTAGTGAGGAGATGAAAAGGAAAAACATAGGTGAATCATATTTAAGTAATTATTTATCCATTGATACTAGATGGAAGTAAAAGGACAAAATTAAAGGCAATCAAGGAAAGTTAAAAGGTAGATCTAAGTCTAGATTAGATCCAAGATGATATGCTAGCATTATATGAAGAGTAGAAACTTAAAGAAGGATTGTTGTGCACCTCAGGATAAAAATGCCAACAAGGAGAAAATGAATGAGGTAAATGTGACATCAGGTAAATCATGTCAAGATGCTTTAATTCTTTCTATGGATAGTTTTTTTTGAGTCTTGGGTATTAGATTCAGGGGCTTCTTTTCATACTACCCCACATAGGCATTAGTTTACTAATTATATTTAAGAGAATCAATGACATGTATATATTAGTGATGATGAACCATGTAAGATGGTAGGTGAAGGTCATTTTTTTAGGTTAGTATGTAGAATGAGAACACATGGATCCTTAAGGATGTTAGACAGGTGCCTATATTGAGATAGAATTTGGTTTCAATGGGGTAATTGGGTAGTGAGGGATGTTCAGTATCATTTACTATAGATTCTTGGAAAGTTACCAAAGGTGATTTTGTGATCTAAAGAGTTAAGAAAGTTGGTACTTTGTATTTGACTAGTAGTGTTGATTCTATTGATTTAGTTGTTGCAGATGGAGATGCAACTATGTGGCACTATAGGCTCGATCATATGAGCCATAAGGGAATTTAGATCTTAAAAGATAATTTTTCTTGATTAAAAGATATAGATCTAGAATTCTATGAATTTTTTTATAGGAAATAAAGCAGGATAAGTTCTTGAAGGTTGGACCCACAAATAAAGAACACAGGTTAAATCTGGTACACTCAAATGTATGGGGACTAGCTCAAGTATCTTATATTAGTGGATCAAATTATTATGTTACTTTTATAGATGATGTAGATATTAAATTTTGGGTTTATTGCATTAAAAATAAATTTAATGTATTTGAAACTTTTAAGAAGTGGAAACCCTTGGTTGAGAATGAAATAGTTCTCAAGTTTAAATGTTTTAGATCAGATAATGGAGGTGAGTATTGTAGTAATTATTTCTTTGATTATTTTTCTAACAATGGAATCCATAAGCAAAGGATGGTTCTAAGAACTCCAAAGTAGAATGGGGTATTTGAAAGGATGAATAAAATAATAATAGAATGTGTTAGGAGCATGAGGTTACATACAGGGTTGCCTTTATAGTTTTGGACAGAAGTAGTTAACACAATAGTATATTTGATTAACAAAGGACCTTCTATGCCTTTGGATGGAGGCATTCAAAAACAAGCTTCATCTGGTAAGAATGTTGACTATTATTTTGTTTGAGTCTTTGGATGTGAAGCATTTGCTCTCATCAAGAAAGAGGATAGGACCAAGCTAGAGGCTAAATTAGATAAATGCAGATTTGTTGATTATGGTGAGGATGAATTTGGTTTATATTTATGGAGAATTAAAGATAGGAAAATATTTTGTTCTAGAGATGTAGTCTATAATGAAAAATTCATGCATAAGGATCAGTTTCAAGAATAGGACTAAGAACAAAAAGAGTACATAGTATTGGATGATATTACAGATGGCAAAGTATCTAAGGATTTAGTTCAATAACCTTCTACACAAGGACCCAAAACTCCTATGGCAATAATATCTTCTAGGGTAAGAAAAGCACCTAAATGTTTTTCTCCTTCTTTGAATTATTTATTACTCACTGACAATGAAGAGATAGAGTGTTATGAGGAAGCAATGCTGGTAAATGCCAAGTTGAAATGGGAATAAGCCGTGGATGAGGAGCATATATCTCTCATGGAGAACCAAACATGGGATTTGGCTAGACTACCCAAAGGAAAGAGTGCATTGTCAAATAAGTGGATCTTTAGGATCAAAGAAGAGGATGAAGGGAGAAAATGATATAAGGCCAAGATGGTGGTCAAGGGGTTTTTACAAAAATCAACTAATGATTTTGATGAGATTTTATCTCAAATTATAAAAATGACTTCTATTAGGACTGTTCTTGGTTTAGTTGCAGTTGAGGATTTGCACTTAGAATAGTTATATGTGAAAATTTATTTTCTTCAAGGTGATTTGGATGAAGAGTTGTATACGAAGTATCCATAGGGTTATGAGGTCAAAGGAAAGGAGAACTATGTGTAAAAACTAAAGAAGAGCTTGTATGGCCTAAAAAAAGCTCCATAGAAATGATACAAGAAATTTGATTATTTTATGTTAGAACAAGAATATCAAAGGTGTCATCCTGAGCATTACATGTACATCAAACATTTTTATAATGGTTCCTTTATTATATTATGCTTGTATGTCAATGACATGTTAGTTGTAGGAAAGACCATACAACATATTCATATGCTCAAGAAATAGCTTAGTGACTCCTTTTCTATGAATGATTTGGATGCTGTAAAGAAAATCATTGGTATGAGAATTTATCATGACATGAAGGAGAAGAATTTTATCTTATCCCAATTAGAGTATGTGAAGAAAGTCTTGGAAAGGTTTAGCATGTTAGATGCCAAATATGTTGGTACTCCTTTGGCAGGCCACTTTTGATTATCAAAGGAGCAATGTCCCAAGATGAAAGATGAAAAGCTTAAGATGTCTAGGGTACCTTACTCATTAGCAATTGGTAGCTTGATGTATGCCATGGTTTATACTAGGACAAATATTGCCTAACCAGTGGATGTCATGAGTAGGTATATGAGTGATCTAAGTTATGAAAATTGGCAAGCACTGAAATGGATTCTTTGATATTTGAGAGGAACCATTGATTTTACATTATGTTATGGTGGATCAAATACCACTTTTCATGGTTATGTGGACTCGAATATGGTAAGGGATATTGATAGTAGAAGTATAATAGGATATATATTTATTATAGTAGATATAACAGTTAGTTGGATTTCTAGGATATATAAGGTTGTGGCTTTGTCAACCACAGAGGTAGAGTATGTTATTTCCATGTAGGCTAGCAAGGAGATGATTTGGTTACAAGATTTGTTTTTAGAGTTGAGGCATGGGCAAGAAGTTGAGAGACTACACAGTGCTAGTCAAAGTGTTATTCATTTAGCAAAGAACTCTACTTTCCACTAGAGGACAAACCACATTCAATTACTTTATCACTTAATTAGGATCAATTTGGAGGAGAACTTAGTGAAGCTGGAGAAGATTCATGCTAGCTAGAATCTTGCCTATATGATGACCAAGGTGGTCACATTGGACAATTTAAGATTATGTTCAGATTTGGTTGGCCTTAGTGGTCATGGATTAGTGATATATTTTGTTTAGGAGAAATGGTCTTGAAGTGGGATATTGTTGAGTGTGGAGCCCTTTAGGGATATCACATGACCATATGAATAAATTTTGGGGTCCTAAAGATCTCTAAGGATGTGGGGCATGTAATTTTCATGTTCTCCACATGTGAGTGGAATATTCTTTGTATTCCATATTTCATCAAGTTAGCTGTTAGATGAGTTTTTTGATGTTGACTTCCCTATTTTGAGTAAGCTAGTTGTTTTTTGGAAAAGGTAACTCCTTCCTTATTAAGTGGAGTTGGTTGTGATCACATGCTTTTGGGAAAATGTGCCCTTAGAATGTGGAGGAGATAGAAATGGCAAATTCCTCCTTGGGAGAGCTTTTGGATAGGCTTCATGAGGTGGAGGAGGGTTGTAATATGTTAGATAATGCTTATTTTGGATGAGCATTTCATATTTTCTCCTCCTTTTGTGGATTTTATTCATTATGTGTGTGTGTGTGTGTGTGTGTGTGGTGGCCTTTAGAGGTTTATGGTTTATCTGTAGGGTGTGGCTTTGAGGATCAAAGTCAAAGTGCAAGTGTTTTGAAAAGTACATGTGTTCATTATAGGGTGGAGTTTAGAAATTTGTGATAAACAACATTATGTAGGTGTAGGTGAAAGTTAATTTTTTTATGTAACACTCTCTACAAGAGATTTTTCAATCTCTATGAGAGTTCATTGTAATCTTGTTTTAGATTACTAATTTATTTGAGAAATTTCATTGGTGGATATAGCCCACATTTGGTGAACCACATTAGATCTATGTTATTTGTGTTTATTATCTTAATATCATTTATTATTTCATATTAATGGTGAATTAAGGAATTTTTTCATGATGCATTTTAATGCATATCTTTAGATATGGTTTATGGTAATAGTAAATCTAGATTTAAGTGTTTTATTCCTAACAAATAATGTTTTTAAGTGTTTGATATTGTATAAAGGTGGTGAATAGATTTATAACCTTAATGAATGAATTTATTTATTCAAAAGAGGCCCTCATTTACCATGACCATGTCAATTGAGGCTTGTGCACACCTACAGGGGTTAGAAATAGGGAATGAGCTCACTTTGGTGAGCCTAGATGCAATTAAGGAAAAATGGAAGCTCAAACCCAGTGGTATAATGCATGATCACTAAAAATAATATTATAGTGACTTAATATATTACCATGAAGGATAAGTAAGGTTATAAGTCTCCAAAAATCCCTTCAAACATACCTACAACCAACATTGTCTAACTGAGACAAGAAGTCAACTAAGAACATAAAATTCTTATGCTATAAGGGTATAGGTTTCATTTGAGGTAATGAATATTTTTTTATGGGGATATTATAAGGATAAATAAGGTATTATACATTTTTTTAGACCTAAATATACACATGAACATCCACAGGAGTCATGCAAATAGGGTTTCTCAATTGTTTAAGGGAAACTTAGTTTAGTGAACTTCAAGTGTAGGTGAGAGTTAAGGGAAGATATAAATGACACATATATCCTATGAAAACCTTCTCAACAATATTATTATCTCCATAAAACTCTTGATATGTGAATTAAAACTCACAAGTGGCTCTCATAAAGCAAAACAAAGTCAAATTGTGCATAATCTTGACTAGGTGTCATATGAAAGGAATATGAAAAATTAGAGTAGTGAAGGAGAATGAAACACTTTCCTCATGATAAAATTGAGCCCATATAACCTTCATGATAAACATATAGCAAATATGGGACTCTAAACACAAACACACACACACACACACACACACACACACACACACACACACACACACACACACACACACACACACACACACACACAGAGAGAGAGAGAGAGAGAGAGAGAGATGTGTGTGTGTGTGTGTGTGTGTGTGTGTGTGTGTGTGTGTGTGTGTGTGTGTACATAGTTCACATGAGGAAATAGTCAAATCAGGCATAGTTTGCATTGAAGAAGTTTTATTTTGAATGTTAAGAGTTTTGAGAGGTGAAAAAACCAAATCCAAAGATAAAAATTTGTACAGACCATAATTATCACTTAAATAAAGACATTAAATACTCATATAACTTGATAAAATAGGGAAGTAACCCCTATTTTGTCTCAGATAGGGGGTACTTTCCCCATATATACACACCTACTACAACCTTGAGGAATGGATAGAAAAGTTGATCCATAAGTTGTCTGGACTAGGGAGAAAGGTGTATAAAATTGAAATAAATCTAGACCAAAATGGAAAAAACATCATAGGAGTAGATAACCAAGCAAATTTGTCTATAAGGTCAAGGTTGCAATCAACCCCACTAGGTAAAGATTGAACCTAATGGGCAAAGAGGAAGTCATTCACACTTCCACTATGAAACATGTTTTATATATATTGGGTAATATTTATGGGATAATATTGGAGGTTTTATAACTTTTGAAGCTCAAATAAACTCAATAAAATACTCAAAATACAAGATATTGTAGTCAAACCTAGTAGGTAAGGTCTCGACCTAGTGGCCAAATAAGGAGTCAATCACATTTATGGAATGAGGTGAGAATTATAACTTGTTGTAACATATGTTTGAGATTGATATAGGTGTATTAAATATCTCAAAGCTAAAATATAACCAAAAGAGTCCTTGTGATGTAATAACTTAGACATGCAAGGAATGAAGGAAAACAAGTGTGATATGCTAGTTTCAAGTGTTTAGACCTTTCACGAGACATTGCATGGATGAAAAATAAGTTTAAGGAATATATAAGGGTCCCATAAGACCACATTTGTGGAATTAGTTGGCAAATTGGATGTCAATATTTTATGAATCATCTTTAAGACCCAAAACTACTCTAAAACTCTTGCAAGCCCTCATCTAAGACAAATCTTGAAAAATGGAGTTTGATAGCCAATAAAATGGAATATTTTTCTCATTAAACCTATTTTAAGTTGGATAAGACTCACCTAATATCCTTCCGATGATAGATATTTGTATGGACTTGTATGGACAAGGGTAGAAACATGATTATTCTCATTGTTTTTTGTGTTGTGAAGGCTATAGGAGGAGTTAGGATATGAAATAAAGTTTGAGAAGAAGATTTATAATTTTTATAACTCCATATAGTAACTATTTTTATTTAAACAACTCCTAAGGGTTAAAATAATAGCCTTAAACTCAGCCAGTTAAATCTAGCATATTGGGCAAGATAGAGAGAAGGGAGAAAATATTTAAGTAAAGTGATTTTAAGGTGCCCCTAATGATTCAAAGGATGTGGAAGGTATTTAAACCTTTCACTCACTCCATCCCATTTATTTTAATGATCAATTGAAGCCAAATTGGAATCCAAGTGTGCAGGGTACATGGAAGGGCAATTTTAAGGATAATAGATGATGATGGCTCCTTTTCAAGTGATTCCATAAGACTAGGCATGAAATCAATGCATGGAGAGGAATAATAAGATCCTAAACTTCAATTAAAATCATTTATACTTCTCATTATTTACAAGACATTAAAATAGGCCCAATCATGAAGGTAGTTTTTTATACAAGAAAAGAAATTTTAGGCCACTTTGCATAACTTTGATGACTTGGATTGACACTTGTTGATCCTAAACTTTTATGGTTCAACCCATATAATCTTATCATTTATGGATAAATAATATTATTATCTTTAAAATTCTCTCTCTCTCTCTCTCTCTCTCTCTCTCTCTCTCTCTCTCTCTCTCTCTCTCTCTCTCTCTCTCTCTCAAAGTCTATAAGATTTGGCCATTTTGGCACTATATTGGATACTCCACCTGGTACGGTGAAGACTTACTCATTCATTTAACTTTTTATCCACAAAATGACTAAATTTTAAATTTTAATGACTATTTAAAAGTGTGTTATACATATATGATGGCTCTTGCTTAGTGAAGACTATGGATTCCTAACATGCAGTCTCATTCTTTCACCTTGTTTGTAGCTAGAAAACATGTTATTGTAGGGCATGTGAAGTGTTTTAGGAGATTTCAAATGTTGAGTGAGTTAGTATTTTAATTACTTACATTCAAGGCCTCTTATCTATTCCTCTTTACTTTTCACATCCATCCATAACCTCACAATGTATTATTGATGTGAGGAGATGAAGATTGAAGGAGTGTAAGTTTGGTTTATCTTTTGGTATTAAGTGTAGGATGCAATTAGTTGGAGGTCATAAAATTGATTTGGTGTTTTACCTCATTATTTTATATTTTATTTCAGTTATATCTCAACATTTTTACCCCCAAATTTAGTATTAGTAGTAGTAGTCAAGTGGTACATCAATGGAGCTAGCCTTATCTAGAGACTCACCTCATTCCTTAGGCTACCCACAAGCTTATAGGTGATTCCATTGTGTCACTTGGATGAGGAGAGATTTTTATATCCTAAAAGGGTGAAAATACAAATTACAACATATCCACTATCACACATTTGGATGACACTTAGCATATTATGCTTCAATCCTTTAACATAAAGGACATCATGTGTAGGAATTTTTCCATCTATGTTCAAGGTTTCTTTACCTCTAATCTTTATTATGGTATTATCTTCCAAGCTGATAGATATATCCTTAAATTTGCTCAATTGATAAAATTTATTGTCACTCGTCACATGCTTTGATCAACCATTGTCTATCACCTACAAATTTTACTCTTTGGCATGAAGTGCAGTTTGAGCAATCGTAGATTGATATTTTAGTTTCCACACTTCCTTGGGTTCCTTGTTTGGCTTATTTTTTCCTTTTCAGACACTTGTGAACCTTTGTTCACACTAGGAGGCATACTTTTATTTACATTGTATACTTTTGATCTTACAAATATATTTATACATCGTTTAGCTATGTGACCAAAGTTATTATAATTATAACATATTACATTTGTATCTAATAAAAGATAAAATGAATTTTTACTTACAATTTTTTTTATCATTTTAGGTAAAACTCTATAATAAATATCCCTATGACCAAAGTGATTAAGAATCATGAGGAGCTCTTATAAACTTTGGCTTCTTCAAGTCTCTCACTTTTATGTATCCATCTACATCAGCTACCTTTGTCTTCTTCTTTTCTTCAGGATTATTTTCTCCTTCATATTTCTTTAAATTAGTTGTGTTTGAGTATATCTTTGTATCCTTGCAAGATTTCTCCTTATTTACTCCCGATTCTCCTTTTGATTTGAAGTTTTCATATAGGTTATCAAATGTACTAGTTGTGGAACATTTTCCTTTTTCATAACCAAATCCTGATCTCTCTTTTGAAGGATTTTAAGAGTTGATCATTTCATCAAGAATGTTTTATCCTCTTATCAACTTTAGACTTTTGTCTATTTATTCTTTATCTTTCTCAAGCTCTTTTCTCATGGCCACTATCTTTGCTTCTAATTTCATGCACTCATCAGATTTAGATTGTAGTTAAGGTTTGATTACATATTCTATTCTTTTAGCCTCTTAAACTTGTGTATTTAGGATAAACATCATTTTATTGTATTTCTCAAGACTTTTGGACATTTTCTCAATTTATTTTTGTCTAAGATTCTTTTATTTTTAGCTCTCTTTTTTTAGCTTAGCAATTTCTTCTAAAGCAAAGATGAGTTCACACTCTAGATACACTTCTCCTTCTTATTCTTCACTAAAGTCTTCAACTTCTTGTTGATCTATAGAAGTTGATCGTATTTTCATGAATAGGACTTCTTTTGCCCCAACCACAAAATCATAGTCATGATCATCATCATAACTATCACTATCATTCATTGAATCATTGTCTTCTTTTATATATAGGTCTTTCTTTTTTTTGAAGTATTTATTCTTCTTGGAATATGAGGTTTCACATTTTTAATATTATATTCTTGCTCATTGTTATCCTTCTTTTTATAAATGCATTGAGTATAAAATTTTCCTTTTTTACCATAGTTACAACATTTGAAGGGTAACTTACCTTTGTACTTTCTAGACCTTCTTCTCAATCTTCTAATAAAGTTGGCTTCATCTTCATTAGTCTCCTCAAATCTAGATGAGGTTGCTTCTACTTTTACTTTCTTGGATACTTTGAATGCAAATTCTCTCTTGAAATTTTATGCTTCTCCCATTCTAATCTCATAGGCAGTGAAAGTTCCATGCAACTCATCAATAGTGAGTTTATCCAAATATCTTGATTCATCTATTGTAGAGATTTTAGAGTCATACCATGATGGAAATGATCTTAGGAAATTTTTGACAATGACTGATTCTTTCATCTCTTTTCTAAGGCCTTTGATTGTATTGACTATTTCATCCACTCTAAGGAGATGGTCTACAATTTTCTCTTCCTCATTCATTTTAAGGCTTTCAAGCTTGCCTTTATAAGTTTATACCTTGACATGCTTTACCTTGTCATATCCTTCATACATGATCTTTAGTTTGTTCTAGATATCTTGTGAATTTTGACAATACATAACTCTGACAAACTCTGAATTAGACAATCCACATAGAATAGCATACTTAGCCTTGGCATTGCTCTCATATGATTTATTAGTACCCTGATTAGTAGGAGTTATAGCAGGGGATGTATATCCATTTACCATAGACATCCATACATCAAAACCTAATAAAGATAGATATGATTCCATTCTAATGGTCTAAAATGTATAATTTGATCCATCAAAGAGAGGTGCTTTGTTTGATGAATATCCTTTTTGACTAGCCATTTATGTTCACCGTTCCAAGAATCTACCTAAGGTGATTAAGATTCTTCTAAGAAACTAAGGATATGGTACCAATTTTTGGAACACAAATAGATACTAAGAGGGGGGTGAATCAATATGTTGATTGATTTAGTCTTTTTCAAAACCTTTTAATGTAGATTAAAACTATATGCAAAGATCACAAACACACAAATAGACACAACACAAGATATATTGTGGAAATCCCAATATGGAAGAAACCACCAAGAGAATAACTAATATAATCTACCATTTGAATCTAGGCTCACAATAAATAACCTCACTATTTACAATGTTTAAGGGCACCAAACCTAAGGAGATACCAATCCCCTAATTTTAGAGCTTCAAATCTAAAGAAGCACCCACTCCCTAGTTTGAGCACCAACTTAACTTATCTAATGAAACCAACCTATTATATCTATAACTCCAAATTACAATGTTCATTAATAAAATAATTCAATCCTCTACTCTTTAATATAGGTCTAATTCTACAACTGTTCATGCTCTACACTTCATCTCTCTTCTCTTCCCTTCTCTTCTCTTCTCTACCCCTCTAGTTCATTGTCTCTATATTTATCTATTTGATACACTTCAATCACTATAGCTTATTTTTCCTATGTCCTAGATGTCATATATGTAATCAATTTATTTAGAGTTCCATATCTTCTCTATGTTCACACTAGTTTGATAACACATCATGTTGTATTCTGGACTCAATTCATTATCACATGAATTGTAAGTTTCTTACATCTTAAACTCATCCACCATTATTGTGATTCCTAGTCTTTTACTATATATAGGATATACTAGACTCTAGTTTTGATGCACATGCATATTTACATAGATTTTATCAATTGTAGAAATTAAATTCATTGTTTGTATCATGATTCATGGATTACTTGCATGTTCTTGAATGTTCCTACATTTGACCATTAGAATGATCATATCTTTAAATATCAATCATTGATATTACATTTGGTAACATGGTCTGATGGTATTTATTGAAAAATCTCAACTTTATAATGTGTCTATTCAATTGATCTCTAAGAGTCTCACACTCTCTATGGGATCCTTGTAAGCTTCTAAACTTTAATTATTTCAAATTTAAAATGTGTCCATTGATCTTTCTAATTTGAGATTTCATGTGTTGTTGGATATTCATACTAGCATGATATTTACTTCTATCTTGATGTTAAATCTTGATCTCTTTATCCAATCTCTCTACTTCCTGAATCCTTGGAATGCTTAAACTCTATTGATCTTCTCAAACTTGCTCAGTCTTCAACTCACCACTTTGTTGATAAACCTTGAGAACTTTATCCTATTGATTCCACTCATTCCATTGGATATCTATTAAATTATCATCCACTCACCATCAGATCTTCTAACAAGCTTGATCTTTATCTCTGCTTAGCTCTTGAGAATGTGACACTTGGCATTAATATGTGCCTTATATATATTACTATCATTTTTCACCATTGAGACACTTGGAATCCTTTGTTAGAGATAAAATCCATTATGGAGGTGAATCAGTTATGTAAACTAATCACATTCAATTTCCAAATCCTTTTAAATACTTAAGCAATAAAAACAATCATTCATGAAGCATATAGATCATTCATAGTAGTGAAAAATGAACATAATGAAATATCACATACATAACACAAGATCTACATGGGAAACCCTCTTGGGGAATAAAACCCACTCTCAATCCTAAAAAAAATGGACTACTATCCTATAAAATGAACAAAAATAATGAGATTTATCAAGTCCTTCTGATCAAGAACCTTCAGCCAAGTCCTTCTAACCTACAACCTTGATCAAGTCTTTATGATCAAAGGTTTTTCAGTGAAACCCAATTTCACAAGGAAAAATTACTTCTAAAGAAGATAAATACATCTATACCCTCCATGAGATGAATACTTACACCTTAGAGTTGATTTCTACAACACCTAATGATGGACCTCTTGATTATTTGACCCTTTCACAAGCTCTCTCTCTTTCTCAAATAAGCCTCTCACATAAGTATATATCTTTGCATAAATTCACACTATAAGATCACTATATTTTCATCAAAAACATGATCTAAAAATAATATACATAGTCCTTAATCTCCTTTTCTCATCAACCTAACAATTGGGTACTTCTCACTCTCCTCTGATTTCCTTCACTCTCTAATTCTCTCACATACAAGTCTCTCGCTTACCTCTCACATACAAGCCCTAGAACACAACACATTTAGTTCCACTATATATAGAGAAATCCTAAATTAATAAATATCATAATATTTATTTATTGGCCAAAATACATGCCTTCATCCTTAAGACATATCATATAGGTCAAACTTAAGCACAATCCCCTTTCAAAACAGGCCTAGGTCATTTTTAGGTCATGGAGACCCATTCACCTTCTTTATATATCTATGATACAATTAAGAACATAATACCATTTAAAAATCCACTTCTTATAAGCCTTATGACATCTTCAAATGATCATAGTCACCAAAACACTCTTCTACTAAAGCCCAATTATCTCAAACACATCTTTGTACACACAATCATTATGAATGAAAACATAGTTGACTCCAAAACCTTTATTCATACTTTGTATGACTATTTATACCTTAAAAATTCATGTAGAGCATCCTCATGATGTCTACAACGCTCCCTAATATCCAATTCATCATGAAACATCAAAATAAAATCTACATAAGCTAAAATATCCTTCTTAGGTCACTTGTATAGCATATATGAAAACATAGTCAACTTAAGATCTCAATAAATCTATCTATACACACTTATATATCTTTGAATCCATATATATAGATACACCTTGGAGTCCTCTACATATTTGATTTTTACTAAAATCATGAATTCATCTTCTATCAAAAGATATGGTCTAAAAACTATACATTGGTCATTCCTTTACAAAATCAAATATTCAAATAGCAAGGGTCACAATTAAACCTCAAAAACTTTTCTCACATCTTATGTCATCTTAGATTTAGATAAAATGTTCTCCATCAATCTTGATTGATATTTGACACATAGGTGCCAATGCTCAATCATTAAACCTGTATCACTTTAACCACATCTCATGCAATCTAGAAACTTTGACTCAAGACACTTTATCAATCTCTATGGATCATTCAGGACATTAATGATCAAAACTCACTATTTGTTTATCTATATGAATTCTCACTTTTTGTTATATCTTTATCATGTACCTTTGCTCAGACATTAAACATCATGCACATATCCTCATCTCACTACTTCTTGACTCCTTAGAGCAATAATGCACCATTAATCTTGATCGAGCTTTGACACTTTCAAAAATGACTAAGTATGAGAGCCCTATCAATGTGCTTGAGTAGCCATTTTTTATCCTTAATAAATTATTTTATGATTTGACCCATGATCTCAAATTTGGACCAAATTATCTCCTCTCATAGGAGAATTCAACCATGTGACACACTACTCCTAAAACTCTCATGCATGTAAAATATAATTCCATTAAAGTACCTTTTTAAAACTTTTGTCATAGATCCAACCATATCCAAATCTACCTAAGAGACCAACTTTGAGGATCCATAACATTTATTGTGATTTAATGCATGATCTCAAATTTAGTGAAAATCATCTATGCTCAAAACTAAACAAACCCATATGACCATATTTTCTTGACACCTTCACACATGTAAGATGTAATACCATAAAAATTTTCACTCAACTCTTTCCACCAGATTACAAAATTAGCTTTGGGAAAACACAGTAAAAATACCTGGGAGCCCAACTTTGCACATGCATATCTCTTGATGTGCTAAATTACATGATCTAGAAAATAGCACAAATAAACTAGGTCCAAAATTGAACAAACCCATATATTCATTTTATCCTAAAACATTCACATGTTCAAGTCCTAACCTTATCAACATGATTACTTAGCTCTTTTTGGCCACTTTGCAAATTTGGCTAAGTATGGGAAAATAATGAAATATGATTGATAAACCAACTTTGTACCCTCATATCTTTAACCACACTCTAATGCATGATTTCAGATTTGTCATATAACAACTAGGTAATACTATTATTACAACCATATGACCATCTCCCATTGTCTCAATCCCATGTGGCAATGGTGACATCATCAAACAACCTACTCATACTTTTTTCCACTAGACCCAAAATGATCCAAAGTGTCTAAATGAAACCTATGATCAACAAGATGAATTCTACTTATGACCACAATCTATCCAAGCATATATAACATCTTAGGGACCTATTACAAGATATACAATCACCATACTTTTCCCTAAACATTTATAAACATGCCAAAACAAAATATCAACCAAGCCAACATAAAGCACACTAGAACAAACACATTGCACACTTTGTTATTATTAATTGGGCTATCATAAAACTTCATCCATTCACTAGGAAACCTCCATGACATCATCATGACATAAATTTAAAAATATCCAAAAATCTCCCCCTTTCTCATTGATGTCAATAAACATCATATATAACAATATATAGCTCACTTTATATTTCTTCAAATCACTCGCACAATAGGAACTTTCTTCCCGATAAAAAATTTCTCCACCTTTGACACAATAAAAAAATGGGTACTAACTAATACTAAGGACTTGAAAAGACTATAAAATAATATAGGACTATTTTAGAAATATGATACAAACGCCCCTTACTTTGATCCTACTTCTGCTTGTATTAACAACCTCCTTTGTCTCTATGCCAACACTCCCTTCAACCAAGCACTAAAACCAATGAAGAAAGAACATAAAAAATAACTAAAATCTAATGTAACTCATCAATAAAAAACTAAGAGGGACTCCACATAATAAATTTTATCAATTTCACCTTTTGAGCATATTTAGATCTCCACACACCATGAAGAACCACCATACATGCTTATTAGACTTCTCTCTTAAGACACTTCCATGACCATAAACAAAGCATCATACCACTCAAAAATTTGGAAACATGTTCTAAAATAATTTTAGAAATCACCTTAAATACATTCTTACTTTTCTCTTTTGGATAAACTGAACAAAAACACTTTTCTTCTCATTAGGCTAGTCTAGTTCACTTGTAGCCCTACCTAGAACTTGCAGAGTCCATAAATTTTATTATACATAAATTCAAGACCTGAAAATTAATATCTATATCATTCTGATACTCCCCCTCAACAATACTAATTTTAAATAATAAGTTCATCTTCTAAAACATAATTCCTTTACAAATCTACTAGTCAATTAGCCCTCCATTTTTACATAAACAAGAATAACTTGAGAACCACAAACCTTAAAATCTATATGAATATTTATTTGACCACCCATTTGTCCCATTAAAAAAATTAAGAATCCTTAAACATCAAATCATAAGCTAGACCACTTTTCTAGCAAAGCCCAAAAACCTAAATCTTAAAAAAAAGTCAACATAACACCTTCCAGTCAACATCCACCTATAAAACTTATTTTAAACCTAGATAAAACCATTACACACATCTGGACTGAGATTTTTTCTTTAATAACATTTGGAACCTTTACTTCCATTAACCCATTTTAGGACCTACAAGTTCTTAAGCACAAATTGGGAAACCTAAGAGCTAACAAAAATCTCCAAATAGACTTTAACATACCTTCAAATCATAAAATCAACTCAATCATGATATAATAAGGTCAATAGACATTTCTAATCATAAATATTACCTTGAAAAATCATAAATACATCTTTACCAACTGGGAACCTTCAATGTGATCCTGTAGACTATTCTAGCTAAAAGACACCATAGAAACACTTGATTCTCCACTTGAAAGGAGTCTCTCAAGAAGAATATATAGAGATACCCTATACACCTTAATCATCTAAAAAAAATACAAATCCTCATATTCCTCTTCCTCCTTGCTTAGATGATACTTAGAGTTCTTCTTCTTTGGATTTAGAGAAATAACTTCCTCAACTACTACAACATTCTCCTTTAATTCTATGATTGGATTATCAATACATGGAGACAACATATATTCATGGCATACATACTCATCTAAATAATTTTACTTTATCTTGGATTCTCATCATTAGGCACTTGTTTAATAAAAATAACATGTTCACTTGGATTCTTACTTACCTCAGAGCTAGCCTTAACCAATACCTTGATCTTCTCCTTGAGCTTAGTCCCTTTATTCTCAACATGAGAAGACAATTAGACCTCTTGGGAATCTTTAAATTTAGAATCATTCTCTACCATATCAAATAGGTTACTTGGACTTGTAGTCTCATCATGACTTATACATACCACCTTTGGTCTCCATGAGTTCACTTGCCTTTTGTCTTGCACTCTAAGAGCCTAATAAAACCTATTCTATCTTGTAGGCCTTTGATTGTAGAATATAGAAATGTGACCTATCTATTCACAATTGAAGCACAATAGAATTTTTGCAAAAATCCCTTTCTCCATTTCCATATTTGGATAAAATCTTGCAATGTGTCCTAGTTTATAACAATTGGAACACTCGATATCTCTTAAATGAAACCCAACTTATCTTGCCTTAAGTGGAAAACATTTTGAAAAGTATCCAACATCATGATAGTTGAGGCACTCAACCTTGCTTACACATTTTTTCTGATGACCCCCATCATAGTTTAATCAAATTCATTCTTAGCAGATCTTTTACATTCTCTAGATCAATACCCAAACTAATTACAAGTATAGCAGTAACCATTGAAATTTGCATTCTTCATGGCATTTGGCTATCTAATCTAATTTATATTTTTTCTACTAGCACCTTTTTTCCTTTTCTAATGATTTGTCTTCAAAGGTTGATCCACCTTGTTCACATTAGTGTTCATCTTGTCTTGTAGTCTTAGGTTATTTGTATCCAAGACTAGTCTTATCACTTGCATGCTTTTTATCATTAAAAATGTTATCTAGATCACTTGAGCTCTTTTCAAATCTCAAAAATGACATTAACTTACTAGATACCTTATTTAACTCATATTTCAATGACTCATTTTCAATTACGTACCTTGGACATTCATCTTCTTTATATTTTAGGCTTGTAGACAAAATTTCTAATTAACAACTAAGATGCTTGACCATATCTTCATACTCCTTGGCATCTTAATCCCTTCTTGCCTCAAATACATTGAATTGATCCTCAAATTCTTTGATTTTAGATTTCATCTTCTTATTGATCTTCTTCTCAATCTTTAGTTCTTCATGAGCATTTGATAATGTAGTCTCATAATATATCTCATCTTCATCATCATCTAAATCACTCCAAGTAGATCCCTTTTTCTATTAGCTACTTCCTTCCTCAGCCATGAATAGAGCTTCATCTTTAGTAAAACCATCATATTCTAATTTGATGTCTTCACTCTCATTTGATTTACTGCAATCTTCTTTGGTGTACAAACTCTTCTTATTCTTTAAGTACTTCTTCTTGTTATCAAACATTATTAATCCCTTCCTAATTTTATTAGACTTGAAAGATATCTTATCATCATCATGATCTTGATTGTGATCTTCATCAATACAACATACTTCTTATACTTATGAGGGTAATTATTAGCAAAATGTCCTATCTCACCATAATCGAAGCATTTGATGGGTAGCTTACCTTTATACTTGCCTGAACCTATTCTCAATTTTTGTGAAATCAAAGCAATTAGTTCATCCTCATCTATAACAAGAATGTCATTCTCCTTGAGTTTCTTACCTTGGAACTTCTTCTTTGTCTATATTTTAGTCTTGAAACTTGCTTCCTTATTAGGAGGTATATCATCATTCTTTCTCATCTCATAGGTAGTAAGTGTGCCAAACAATTAATCCATCTTTAATTGAGTAAGATCATGACTCTCTTCTATAGCAGAGATTTTTAAATCAAACTTGGGGGATAGATACTGTTGATGTAGAAGATTTCACCCTTATTAGGAGGCCAAGCTCCTACCTTCTTCACACAACAATGGAAACTCCCCTCTCACCTATGGGACTGGTGAAGCTAGAGGGGAGAGTCTCTAGATAAGGGATAGCTCCCTTTGATGTATCATTTAGGCCCTAGATTCTCCTAATGCTAATAATTAAAATGAAAAAAGGGGGGGATGAAAAGGGAGAGAGAGATGCTAAAAACAAAGCCTAAGCCTATAAAAAGAAAAGGTGATACACCAAAAAAGGTTGATCTACTTTACCTAAACATACACTTTTCACCAAAAAGAAATCCCTATACACTTCATCTGACATGAGAGAACATTTTGCATCAGTGGGTCAAGGGTCCATGGAGATACAGGGAGGAAATAACTACTAGAGGCATTCTGAGACACACTGTAGCAGCCTATCCACTTCACCTATACTCCTCTAGGGACACTTTTGATAGACCTATAAAAGGAAACTTAGAAAATTGAACTAGACATGTTGAAGTCATTCTGCAAAAGCATTAAGAAAATGACTTAACATAGAATCAAGGCATAGACACATACTAGATATGCAAAACTCAGAATGGAGGTAAAAATGTTGTGTTTCGATTCAAGGTAAAATCTAGCAGCTCTGCCTTATAAGCCCGAGAGATTTTTGGCAGAGTTTTGCCTTAAGGCTGAGAGTTGGATCCTTCTCAAAATGAGAAGTTTATAATTTATAGAGAGAGGAAGAGATCTTGGCATTTTCTAAAAAAATATTTTGGTACCCCTTTTTGCAAGTGGCCCATGTTCACTGAACACCTCAAGAAGAGGAAGGTCACTACTACTGATGTCATTCTTTAGAAGAGGCCTGTTGGAACCATGTTATACCATCACTAAAATTGACTTTGGCATTCAAGCATTAATGTAAGGACATGGCCGTGCCTCTTTTCTACAAACAGACTATAGTTTGTCCCCTCATCAATGCCAACTACAGAAAAATAGGTCACGTCGCTCATCTACAATAACTCTCCATCTCTTCACCACTTGAATTGATTTGTCTTTTCTACTGCTTATCCTCATCTCGCTCTTTTAACCCTCAGGGGTGATCTTTTGGTAGGTCACTACATTCCTCGAGCTCCTTTCATGCTTGGCACTCAAATAGTTTAAAAATAAACAGATATTTCACTATGTTAAATTTGATGTTTGCACGGCCATCACCCAATGGCTAGCTCTATTGCTTTAAATTGACGGCTTTCAAGATGTCACCGTCCTCGGCAAAAGACTGTCGGGTCTTTTCTATGGCTTTTCTTCCTCGCACATTTTTTGTTTCAGGCTTTTTCCTGCAAACAAAAAGTCTGTGGGAATTGGCCGCTTTGACTTTTTTGCACCTTCAAGCCCTTTGAAAATCCTTTCCCTGAATTCCTTCAAACCTTTTGTCTAAAGGAATTCCTTCAAAAAAAAGTCTAAATAAATTTTGACTTAAGTCTTCGACACACCTTTTGAATCCCTTTAGCTCTTTTGAAGCTCTCTTTGCCCTCTGTAAGGACATTTGGATCTTGAACTACCCTCCACAAGGGATTTTGGACCTTTGGTTTTAGGGTGCTTCATTGAACTAACCCATTGAACCAATCTATTGAACCAAAATTGGTTCAATGGTTCAATTGGTTCAACTAGTTCAATGCTACACATCGATCCGATTGAACCAAGCGTCAAACCATTTACTTTGAACCACTTGCTGAACTGAAGCCCTTGAACCAACTCATTGAACCAAAAATTGGTTCAACAGTTCAATGGTTCAAAACTATGCACCGAGTCACTTGAACTAAACTGATGATCTGATGATGTTGAACCAAGCGATTGAATTGACTATTGCTTGAACTTAATCATTAAACCTAGCATTGAACTAAATGATTGAACCAAAGTGTTGAACTAGTTTGATGGTTTAATGCCACGAATCGAGCTGATTGAACCAAGCCCAATGAATCATCTAATGAACCAAGTATCTGAACTCACTAATGAACTAAGCACCAAAGTGTTGAACCAACGCAGTTGAACCAATGCATTAAACCAATTCAATGGTTTAACACTTCAAGTGACTGTTGAAATAAGCCCATTTAACTCTTTTGTTTGAACCAAAAACCATGAAGCAAGTGATGAACCAAGATTGGAAATTGAAGTGATGGACTTGAAGTGATGAACTAGGCTTTGAAATGGAGTAATTGAACTGCTGATTGAACCAAGGCTAATTGAATTGCTGATGAACCAGGCATTGAACCAAGGCTAATTGAACTACCAATGAACCAGGCATTGAACCAAGGCTGATTGAACTAGGCATTAAACCAAAGCATTGAACTAGTTCAATAGTTCAACTATGCCAAATTTTATTGTGAATTTCTTTAGACAAGATCCCAAAGAAGCCTTGTAAAACCCAACACTCTAAACTGATCCTTCATGTGCTTAAGGACTAACCTATAGAGTCCATAGATTTAGACAAAACCTACAGAGTCCATAGATTTAGACCTACAGAGTCTATAGAAATTTTGTAGAGTCCATAGAAATGAACAGATTCATGTAAAATTGAAAAATGAAATGGCCTAGAATAGTAGGGATAGAAGGGGACCAATTTTTTTGGCCTATTAGGCAAAAAATGGTCAACAAATTGGTGACTCCCAGGGGAAGCATGCCTGCTATGCTTAAAGACCAGTTGCCTTGTAGTCCATTGGGCATGGAGTCAGACGCAACTTTAAACAAAGATCAGAAACAACCCTACAAGATCTAAGAATCAAACATGAAGCTTTTTAACCCACACACAAAGGGAAACACACAAGGCTAAAAACAATACCTATACAAACTGCACTTAGGGAAAGCAGGAAGAGAAACTGAAAGCAAACTACTATACATAGCTAACTAGTAATGTTTGCCTCCCTCCTAGATCAAAGGGAAAATTTCTTAAGTCCCCTTCCTAGCAAGAAGACTTATGGTACTAGGAAAGTAGCTGAATGAAAAGGAGATTTAGTGACCTGCTCCTCTTGCCTGTCACCTAGATTGGCTCACATCCGAATGGATCAGATTCAAACATGCTTCTAACATATGTGTACTCTGCTTGTTCTTGGAAGCTTGTTAAATGCTGGTCCTTCATACTGGTGCTCTTCACCAAGAAATTAGTGGCTACTTGCTTATCACCATTAGCCCTTTGACATGTATATCTCCCTTATAGTGCATCATGGTCTGACTTGTTTCCTTCTTCCTCGTTGAAGACTTTATTAGACTCATCCTTTGCTTCCTTTTAGCCTTCTTGAATAAGGGTGATAGTTGTGATGTTTGAAATGGAATCACAAACTGATTGCTCATCCCATAGAAAATCACCTCTTTGTTCAAAGCTTTCTTCTTTAAGGCCTTCCTCCAGGAAGACAGACCTCTCCTTTTCCTCCTCAAAGATCAGGTCCTCTAGATGTTGAAAGGTACCCTCCTGATCTTCCTCCAACTTAGGCTCCTTAGTGTAGTCATCCTCCTCATCGAAGCAATATGGAAGTTCATCAAACAAAGGGGGAAAGAGCTTACCATGCTTATGTTCCTCTTCATATTGCTGGAACATCTGCATGTATGCAAGACCTGCATCTTCTCCATTGCTGATGATGTCTTCATAGGGAGCCTCCATGATGATTCCACCTTTGTCATCACTCATGATAGACCCTTGGTAAATTTCAGCTTGGATCTTCTACTCCTCACTCACCTCCTACTGAATAGGTTCTTCCTTGAGAAGGAGTGAAGTGGGAAAACCATGTGGAAGAGGAGGTAGTCCTTGAGATAAAATCAAATGATTCTCTTCCTTTCACTTGGCCAGCACTTCATCAAGATTAGGTGCAGCTTGATATCTCTCTTGGAAATGTGTAGGTGGGGTGTGTTTAGACATGGAATGTGTCATTGGGTCTGAACCGTCCATCACACACTAGCCAAGGAATCTCTCTTTAGATTCCAACTCTACAATTCTCCTAGCTAGATCCTCTTGGAAAAGCCTTTCTTAGAGGTCACCAACATCATCATGAGTAGGAGCAACCTTAGCTTCTTCAAGGTTTTGAAAAAAACCTTGCTTCTCCTCCTTCTTGCCCCATGATTCTACTGTTTTCCCCCAGTTCAGGATCTCAGAATTAGAATTTTGCTCCTGTGAATAGGCAGCAACTTTGTTTTCTCCAAGGTCCTAGGGCTCCTCCACAAGGTTTGGAAGTTCTAACTCTCTTTCACAAAGTAGTCTCATCCTATCCTCTAAATCTTTAATTTGTTTGGCTAGATTATCTTGAAAGAGTCTTTCTTGGAGGTCACCAGCATCATCATGTTGAATAAGAGCAATCTCGAGAGAGATGTGTTGGTTCACGATATTCCCCCCCAATGGAAGATTCATAATATAAGGAATTGAGAAGATTGATCTCCATGGGGGTTGCTCTGATGCCCTTTAATGTTAGAAAGCTAGGTGCATGGGATTGAGAGTAGATGCATCAGATGAATTGGAGTGGGTGAGTGCTATCTAATAGAAAGGATTTGGTGCACAAGAGGGGGATTTCTTCAAAATAGGAGGGGGCACACAAGGTTGACTACCTTGAATAAATGGATTTTTCCATTTTACTACCTCCTCCTCCATGGAATGCAAGGCCTAAGCTTGCCTAAATAAATACTCATCTTTATACATCAGCTCTTACTGATATCCATATTGCTCCTCCAATCTGTCAATCTCCATCGTCTACTTCTCAAATTCTAGGGCCATTTCCCTTATCATTGTAGGGCAACTAAGAGGGTTGCTTAAGGTGATTCTCTGAAAATCTTGAGTTTGATCATAGTCATATGAAGGAAAACAAGACCCATAATTTTGTGTAAAGCAAATTATACATACAAAAATAATATTTTTGATGGCACCAAGCTGCTTAACCAATTGATTCAACTCAGAGTCACCATTGGTGTTGATGCAAAAGCATTCAAAGGCTAGTTGTTTAAAGAACACACCAAAAATTCTTTAACTCTTTAGACATAACTTGTCCTAGTTGATCCCACTAGGTGTGCCAAAACTATTGACGTAGAAGATTGCACCCTTGGCAAGAGGCTGAGCTCCTGCCTTCTTCACGCAATAATGGAAACTCCACTCTCACATGTGGGACTGGTGAAGCTAGAGGGGAGAATCTCTAGATAAGGGTTAGCTCCCTCTGATGTATCATTTAGGCCCTATATTCTCTTACTGCTAAAAAATAAAATGAAAAAATGGAGGGATGAAAAGGGAGAGAGAGATGCTGAAAACAAAGCCTAAGCCTACAAAAAGAAAAGGTGATACACCAAAAAAGGTTGATCTACTCTACTCGAACATACACTTTTCACCAAAAAGAAGCACCTATACAGTTCATCTGACATGAGAGAACCTTCTACATCAGTGGGTCAGGGGTATGTGGAGATACAAGGAGGAAATAGCTAGTAGAGGCATTTTGAGACACACTGCAGCAACCTATCCACTTCACCTATACTCCTCTAGGGACACTTCTGAAAAACCTATAAAAGGAAACTTAGAAAATTGAACTAGACATGCTGAAATCATTCTACAAAAGCATTAATAAAATGACTTAACATAGAATCAAGGCATAGACACATACTAGAGATGTAAAACTCAGAATGGGGGTAAAAACGTTGTGTTTCAATTCAAGGTAAAGTCTGGCAGCTCTGCCTTCTGAGCCCAAGAGATTTTTGGGTAGAGTTTTTCCTTAAGGCTAAGAGTCAGAACCTTCTCAACATGAGAAGTTTACAATTTATAGAGGAAGAGATCTTGGCATTTGCTAAAAAAGATTTTGGCACCCCTTTCTGCAAGTGGCCCATGTGCATTGAACACCTCGAGAAGAGGAAGATCACTGCTACTAATGTCATTCTTCAAAAGAGTCCTGTTAGAAACATGTTATACCATCACCAAAATTGACTTTGGCATTTAAGCATTAATATAAGGACATGGCCGTGCCTCTTTTCTATAAATAGACTATAGTTTATCCCCTCATCAATGCTAACTATAGAAAAAAAGGTCACACTGCTCATTTGCAATAACTCTCCATCTCTTCACCACTTGAATTTATTTGTCTTTTTTGCTCCTTATCCTCTTCATGCTCTTTCATCCCTCAGGGGAAATCTTCTAGTAGGTCACTACATTCCTTGAGCTCCTTTTATGCTTGGCACTTAAATAGTTCAAAAACAAATAGATATTTCACTATGTTAAATTTGATGTTCACGTGGTCGTCACCCAATGACTAGTTCACTGGCTTAAACTTGATGGATTTTAGGATGTCATCATCCCTAACAAAAGTCTATTGGGTCTTTTCTATGGCTTTTCTTCCCCACAGGTTTTCTGTTTTAGGCTTTTTCTTGTGGACAAAAAGTCTGCGAGAATTGGCCGCTTTGACTTTTCTGCACCTTCAGGCCCTTCGAAAATCCTTTCCTCGAATTCCTTTAGGTCTTTTTTCCAAAGGAATTCCTTTGGACAAAAAGTTCAAATAAATTTTGACTTAAGTCTTCGACCTACCTTTTGAATCCCTTCGGCTCTTTTGAAGCTCTCTCTTCCCTCCATAAGGATGTTTGGATCTTAAACTACCCTCCACAAGTGCTTTTAGACCTTTGGCTTTAGGGTGCTTCATTGAATTGACCCATTGAACCAATCTGTTGAACTAAAATTGGTTCAACAGTTCAATCAGTTCAACACTGCACGTTGAGCCGATTGAACCAAGCATCAAACCATTTACTTTGACCCACTTGCTGAGCTAAAGCCCTTAAACCAACCCATTGAACCAAAAATTGGTTCAATGGTTCAATGGTTCAAGACTGCACACTGAGTCGCTTGAACTAAACTAATGATTTGATGACATTGAACTAAGTGATTGAACTGACTGCTACTTGAACTTAATCATTGAACCTGGGATTGAACCAAAGCATTGAACTAATTCAACAGTTCAATGCTACATGCCAAGCTAATTAAACCAAGCTTGATGAACTGTCTAATGAACCAAGTGTTTGAACCTGCTAATGAACTAAGCACTGTAGTGTTAAACCAACTAAGTTGAACCAAGGCTTGAACCAAAGGTGTTGAACCAATACATTGAACCAGTTTAATGATTCAATGCTTCAAGTGACTATTAAAACAAGCCCATTGAACTCTTTTGTTTGAACCAAAATCCATGAAGCAAGCAATGAACCAAGCGTGGAAATTGAAGTGATGGACTTGAAGTGATGAACCAGGCTTTGAAATGGAGCAAGTGAACTGTCGATTAAACCAAGGCTTGAACCAAGGCCAATTAAACTATTGATGAACCAGGCATTAAACCAAAGCTAATTAAACTACCAATGAACTAGGCATTGATCCAAGGCCAATTAAACCAGGCATTAAACCAAACCATTGAACTAGTTCAATGGTTTAACCATGCCAACATTTATTGTGATTTTCTTTAGACAAGAGCACGAAGAAGCCTTGTGAAACCCAACACTCTCTGAACATATCCTTCATGTGCTCAAGGACTAACCTATAGAGTCCATAGAAATTGAAAACCTGTAGAGTTTGTAGATTTAGACAAAACCTACAGAGTCCATAGATTTAGAATTGTAGAGTCCATATAAATTTTGTAGAGTCTAGATTCATGCAAAATTGAAAAATGAAATGTCCTAGAATAGTAGGGACAGAAGGGGACCAATTTTTTTGGCCTGTTGGGCAAAAAGTGGTCAACAAATACATTAATACCTTTTAAACAAAAATAATCTCTTTAATATTCTCTCTAAGACCTCTAATGATGTTCACAACCTCATCAAATTTTTATAGAAAGGATACCACAATATCTTTTTCATTTATCTTGAGATTTTTGAATTGCCTTCTATGAGTCTCTAACTAAATAAGCTTATCCTTTGAATCTCCTTCAAAGATAGTCTTCAATTTATCCCATATTTCATTGGTATATATGAAATGAATTACTTTGGTGAACTTA
The DNA here is from genome assembly GCA_037957365.1 of Torreya grandis. Lineage (NCBI taxonomy): Eukaryota > Viridiplantae > Streptophyta > Pinopsida > Cupressales > Taxaceae > Torreya > Torreya grandis. The sequence continues at coordinate 1,071,767 of JARHVA010005330.1, forward strand.
GTTTCTATAAGACCACAAGTGATGGCATTCATTACCTTAGAGTTGTTCTCAAATAGCTTCTTATCTACAACACTAGATTGAGGAATAGTGAGAATAACATAACCATCCACAACATATTTCCATACATAAAACCCTAGGTAAATAATGTAAGTCCTCATCTTATCACTCTAAAAATCATAATTGGATCCATTGAACATTAGTTTTTGCTTAGTAGAGAAACCACCTTGCACATTTTAACTAGCCATTATACCTTGGATCACCTTCAAGTTGTCAATATTTTACCAAAAGACCTCACTCTGATACCAATTATTAGAGGTAAAATACACTAATATGGGGGGTGAATCATTGGTGGAAAATAATCACATTCAATTTCCAAATCCTTGCAAATACTTAATCAATCAATAAAATCATTCTTGAAGCATACATATCATTCATAGTAGTGAATAATGAACATAATGTAAGATCACATACATAACATAAGGTCTACATGGGAAACCCTCCTAGGGAATACAACCCAATCTCAAGACTATAAACACATGAACTACTATCCTATAAGATGATCAAAAATAATGAAGCTAATGAAGTTCTTCTTATAAGGAACCTTTGGCCAAGTCCTTCTAAACTAAAACCTTGATCAACTCCTTCTGAATAAAGGTATTTTAATGAAACCCTATTTCATAAGGAATAATATCCCCTAAGGAAGATATGAACAATTTCAACTTAGAATTGATGTCTACAACACTTGATGATATACCTCTTGATTATATGACCCTTACACAACCTATCTCTTTCTCAAACAAGCCTCTCACATAGGTATATCTCTTTGCACAATTTGACACTACAAGATCACTATATTATGATCAAAAACATGATCTAAAAATCATATACATAGTCCTTAATCTCTTCTACTTTTCAAATGAAGATTTAGGTACTTCTTACTCTACTTTTCTTTTCTCTCTAATTCTCTCACATACAAGTCTCTCGCTCACCTCTCACATACAAGCCCTAGAACCCAACACATTTGGTTCCACTATATATAGAGCAATCACACATTAATCAAGATCAAAATATTTATTTATTAAATATAATATATGCCTTTATCCTTAAGACATCTCATATGGGTCACACTTAAGCATAATCCCCTTTCAAAATAGGCCTAAGTCACTTTTGGGTCCTATGAAGACCTATTCACCTTTTTGATATATCTTTGAGCAAATTAAGAACACAGGACCATTTTTAAATACAAAGTTCCATTCCCTATGTCCCTTAAGACATCCTAAAATGATCACAATCACCAAAACACTCTTTTACTAAATCCCAATTAGCTCAAACACTTCTTTGTACACATAGTCATTATGAATGAAAACATAGTCAATTTCAAAACCTTTTTTCATACTTCATACAATTGGTAAAACCTTTAAAATACACATATAGCATCCTCATGAAGTCTAAAACACTTCCAAAAATATAATTGACCATGAGACATCAAAACAACATCTACATAATCTCTAATATCATTCTTTAGTCACTTGAAGAACATATATGAAAACATATTTAACTTTGGATCTCAATAACTCTATCTACACACACTCCTAAATCTTTAAATACATATATTTATATGTAGCTTGGAGTCCTTTATATATACACTTTTTATTTTAATAGTAAATTTGTCTTCTATCAAAAGATATGGTATAAAAACCAAATACTAGTCTTTCCTTTACAAAATCAAACATTCATATAGCAATGATCATAGTTAAACCTCAAAAACTTTTCTTACATATTATGTCATCTCAACTTCAGATCAAATACACTCTATCGATCTTGATTGATCTTTAACACATAGGCACCAGTTCTCAATCATTAAACCTTTGTCACTTTGACCACATCTCATGAAATTTGGGAACTTTGAATCAACATTCTTCATCGATCTCTATGAATTAGTTAGGACTTTAATCATCAATTCTCACCATTAAATCATCTACATGAATTCCCACTTTCTTTTGGATCCTTATCATGTACCTTTGCTTAAATATTAAACATCATGCACCTATCCTCATCTCATTACTTTGTGATTCCTTGGACCAGTCATGGACCATCGATCTTGATCAAGATTTATCACTTTCAAAAATGACTATGGTAACCCCTATCAATATGCCTAAGTAGCCATTTTTCATCCTTAAAACCTTCTTCTATGCTCTGACGTAGGATCTCAAAGTTGGGTTAGATGATCTCCTCTCATAAGAGAATCTAACCATGTGATACATTGTTCCTAAAAATCTTATGTTTATAAGATATAACACCATTAAATTGTCTTCTCAAAAACTTCTATCACAAATCCAACCATGTCCAAATCTTCCTAAGAGGCCAACTTTGAGCATCCACAACTTTTATTGTGATTCAATGCATGATCTCTAATTTAGCAAAAATAATCTATACTCAAAATTGAACAAAACTATATTATCATAATTTCTTGACACCTTTACATGTTCAATATATAACACCATCAAAATTATCACTTGACTTTTCTTACCACATTACAAAATTGGCTATGGGAAAACATAGTCAAAATGCCTGGGAGCCCAACATTACACATGCATATCTCTTGATAGGCTATACTACATGATTTAAAAATTAGAAAAAATAAATTAGGTCCAAAACTAAACAAACCCATGTGATTATTTTGTCTTGAAAACTTTGCACATGAATTTTTACCTCATCAACATGCTTCCTCGGCTCTTTTTGGCCATTTTTCAAATTTGGGTAAGTACAGGAAAACAATCAAATCTAACTGAGAAGCTGACTTTACACCCTCATATATTTAACCATTCTTGAATTCATGGCTTAAGATATAGCACATAATATCTAGGTAATATTATGATTACAACCATATGACTATATCCCTATGACTCACTCCCATGTGGTAATGGTCACATCATCAAACTGTCGACTCATAATTTTTGCCACTAGACCCAAAGTGACCCAAAGTACCTAGATGAAAACTATGATCAATTATATGAATTATACTAATGTACACAATATATAAGCATATATAACATCTTAGAGACCTATTTCACAATATCTAATCATGCTACTCATCCCTAAACATATTTAAACATGTTAAAACTGAAGATCAACTAAGCCAACATGAATCACACTAGAATAAACACATTACACACTTTATCATTATTAATTGAAATATCAAATCACTTCATCCATTCACTAGGACACTTATATGACATCATTATCAAATCTCCAACATCCTCGCATTAATCATTGACTTAATGACTTTAACCAGCTCCATAGATTTATTGTGCAGGTTCCATGATTATGACACTTGTCACTAGCACATTTACTCAGAGGTGCCTTTGAAAATTTAAATTCACTAAAATTTATTGGATGTTAACCATGTGATTAACTTCTATCCATTATTAAATCTAGGACAAACATAAATTCTAAGACTTATGAAATATGAAGTCCTTTGATCACTGCTTAAATCGGTAATTGCAAGGACAAAGGGGATAGTTTTACAATGATGATAAAGGCTTAAGTTATAGCTTAAGATACCATGTCCAAACTATATCTATTTAAAATCAAAATATAAAAAACTATTAATGACGTGAATTTAACACTTAGGGTTTAACTGATAAGTCCTACAATGTTTGAGAGGAAAGATAATTCAATTCTAGGCTCATCACTCTTCATCTAAACTTGTGGACCATATATCTAACATGTTCATGAAAAACCCATAATAGATCTTCTGTATATTTCATTTGAAAATTTACATATATGGTATTTTTAAAATCAATAAAACTTTTTAGGACCTTGTGCAAATTTGACTAAGTATGGGGACCATTTCAATATGCTTGGAAGGTTAACTTTGCACTTGCATAACTCTTATTGTGCTTAGTTGCATGACCTACAACTTAGCACATAAGATCCTCTTACATAGGATATTCCATCCATATATTCATTTGATCATGAATCATTCATATGGATAAGATATGGAATCATCAAAGTGCCTACTTAGCTTTATCTTACAATCTATAAATTTGACTATGTTGGAAAACACTATCAAAATGATTACGAGCCCAAATGTGTTCAAGCATATCTTTTATCATGTTACATCACATGACTTGAGATTTAGTACATATAATTTAGGCATAAAAATGAACAAACCCATATGATAATTTTGTCCTGACACCTTTATATGTTTAATTTTTGACCTCATCAACATGCTTACTTGGCTCTCTTGAACCCTTTCGCAAATTTGGTTAAGTATAAAAACTTAGTGACTTTTTTCTGAGTAACTAACTTTGCATCCCCATATATTCAACTGCACTTCATCACATGACTTTAAATCTGGTACATAATAATTAGGGAATAATGTGATCATAACCATATGACCATCTCCCTGACACTCATCCACATGTGGCAATGGTGATGTTAATAAATTGCCTTTTTAGTTTTTCCTATCATAGACCCAAAATGTCTAGATGATCAAAATGAATAACTTGATGAATTCAAATCATGTACACAAGCACTCCAATCATCCTTGAACTTTGATAGGATTCCTTTCATATCCTCTAATAACCATATTCATCCTTGAGCATCAATGACATCCATAATGCCAATGATCTCCCTTTTGACATAAATGACAATCATATTTCCAACATGAAAATGTTTTTCACCACATATTCATTTCAAGAAAAATCATATTATGTGTAAGAGGCTTTGTTTTCATAGCATGGGGTAATTTTCCTAGTGGTATCATCTACTAAAAGGATGGTTTGATCTATTGGGAGAAGAAAAATGGGAGCCATTTTATAATATATAGAGGTAATCAAGTGGTATTGTAAATGTGTTGTAGTTCATTGGGTTCATCATCATCTAAAAATTTGAGAGATACATGTAAATTCAAATTCATATTGAAAAATCTAGGAAGAGGAGGAATATTTAATGGATGATAGTAGGAATACAATATTGATATTTGGGATTTAGAAGCTAGATACTCCAAAGATTATGATTTACCTCATATTTGTAACATTTCCCATTATCTATGAATTTGATATAATGGCTACCATAATATGTAATATATCACATTAAATGAGTCCAAGGACATATAAAAAGCATGTTTTAAGATAATGGAAGATCAATTACCATAATTTTTGTATGGATTGTCTTGGTAATTTGGTAAGAGGGAGCTAAATACAACCAAGAGGTTTTTGGTTAGTTTTTTCAAATCCATGACACATGAGTTAGGTTTATTGAGGTTTTATTTGGAATATCCAATTTATTTAATTAAAAAAAAGATAGGTGACATTGATACCTGATATTTCATTAAACAAAACTTTTTGAATTAAATTATTATTGATTCCAATTTTGATAGAGTGGTGAATTGTCAACATGAAAGATAATTTCATTATTTATCATATATTTTTTTCTATAAATTTAATGGAGGTTTGGTATATGGAAATATTTATATGTCATGCACTTATTTAAGTTTATGATTATTAAGAGGTAATTTAGATTCATTAGATGAGGTCTCTTCAACATCTTGGAATTACTGAAATAATAAACTTGTAATGATATGGAAAAGTTCACACCAATTCCATGAGAGGAATTTTACAAAGCCTATAATTATGTTAATCTAATAAATTATAGTGGGGTTTAGAAGAAGGATGAGAAAACATTTAAGGATGATTAGGTTTAGTACTTTTTGTAAGTATCTATGGGTTCAGTAATTTAAGTTGATCATCACTAGTGGATTTTTTGGAAGATATGGGTTGAGAAGTGGCAATGCCTTTTAGTATTTGATCATCATTATAAGGTTTATTAGGTTTGGTAACATGATATTTGTGAGTAGGTTTGTGGTGATAAATGAATTTATATGCATTCACATATCTATAATTGGTATAGGATTGGTCATAATTAGCATCAATGGCATAAACATCTTCATTATAATTTTGTGTGGAAAGATGTTTTTGAGATTTTGAATTTGTAGATTTTCAAAAATTCTATTTTGAGAATATTTAAGATAATTAGGGTATCAAAGTCTAATAATAACATAATCATTAAATGTATCACTTAACATAAAATAAAATGTAAACTTTATAATTCATGGAGGAGAAATGTTGTTATAGATGAAAGGTTTAGATGGAGATAAAAGTTTCTTCATTTATGATACCATAAAGGGAATATAGGAGGGAGTTTGAATGTTGGTATTGACTGCTCCCATTTTAATTAGATGTGATTTGGAATGATAATTTATTCTAGTTATTACATTAGTTAAAGTTTTGAAAGATTCCTTGATAGAACTATGGGATGGTTCAAATTGGTTCATATTCAAATATTGTATTTTGGCTTGGTCAAGAGCTTATTCTAAGTTTTGAGGGGTGGGGTGGGGTGGGGTGGGTGTAATTTGAACCTTATATTAAAGAGAAGGTTTTAAGGTGGCAATACATAGTTTGAAGAGATTATCATCACTCATGTTGTGATCTACTTTATGGGCTAGTGATTTCCATCTTTTGATAAAAGTATGGGTAGACTCAGTAGGTAATTACTTAGCATTGATAAAATTTCTAAGACAATTTTGAAGAAGATCATTTTGTTGAAATTAATTAACTAAAACATTGATGAGATCCTCTATCTACCAAATAGAATGTTAGGGAAGTTGATTATACCATTTTAGAACATCCCCCCATAAGAGTTTTGACAAGTTTGGTAGTAGAAAAAACATTGGTGTAGACCTAATCCTTATAGATATTACCAAATTATTTAAGTAAAATAGTAGGGTCTTATGTCCCATCATATTTAATTATTGGATAAATATTATCAGTAATAATGGATATTATGAATTGAGATAAAAGTTCATTTTATCGATGTTGAAGCATTTTTTATGCATGATAGGTTGAGGTATGGAATTCCCATTGACATGCCTATATTATTTTATGGCATGATGATAAGGTCTTGAATTTACATTTGTATGATATATTTTTTGCATTTGGATCATTTGAGAATTGTTAGTCATTTACATTTCATTCATTTGTTGAACCATTTGAATAAGAATTTGATTTTTATAAATAGGTATGTTTTGATTACTAGCAGTGGTAGGTGGAATGTTAGTATTCATTGGATGGGTAGCCTCTATATTAGTGAGAGGAGGATTTCATATAGGAGGGATTACTACTAAATCAAACTAGTTAACTTAGTTTGATAGTAAAATAGAAAACTTTCTAAGAACATACTAAATCAAGATGATCAACTAAGTTTGATAGGCAGAAAATAATATTTTTTGTAATCATACTAAATCAAGCTGATTGACTGAGTTTTAAAAATATGAATATATAAAATTTAAATGGAAAACTAAGTCAAGATGTCAGGTGTAAAAATATAGAATTTTAGAAAAACCTACTAAGTCTAGCTTGTCAACTTAGTTTCTCAAGAAATAAATATAGAATTTTCTAAAAATCTACTAAGTAAAGATTGTTAAATTAGTTTTATAGGTGAGAAAAACATAGTTTATTTAAATCCTACTAATTCGAGTAGGTCAACTTATTTTGATAGATTAAAAACATATAAATTTATGAAAACCTATTGAGTTGATCTGGATGACTTAGTCTCATATGGAAAAATATATAATTATTTGAAGTTGATCAACTTAGTTTGAAAAATACAAAAAAATATAATTTGTTAAAAACCTACTATGTCAAGTTGGTTGACATAGTTTGATAGGTGTAAACACATAGAAATTTCTAAAAACCTACTAATTTGAGTTAGTAAATGTAGTTTGATAGGAAGATAAAGACATAATTATACTAAGTTATACTAGTCAATTTAGTTGAATCTAATAAAAATTAATGTGTCTTTGAATTATGTAGTTTTTAAGGTAATAGTAAGATAGACAGTATATCTTACTATCTACCACATAAAACAAAATTATAGTAACACTAGTTAATTCAATCAATAATATAAAAGAGAATACAAAATAACAAATAAAAAATATAATTTTATAACTATTGATGCAAATTAATTATCCAAAAATTGGATTAGGAAGCTTTATTAAAGGGGTTTTACTGATTTGTAGGATTCTAAATATTGTTGTCTATTAGATAGTGACAACTTAATGTTTTAGAGTGATAACTATGGAGTAAGCGTCTTTACCATATCCCAGTACATCCAATTTTAAGGGTAAGATAAAATCAAATTCTCGATGCTAATTTCTAATTGAGTTATTACATAATCAAATGAATGGTTTGATTCCTAAGGTTTAATTCAATGGAAAATCCTAGGCATTTCCAAAATACAATGAGATACATGGGAACTAAAGACCGTGTTTATCTCTATACTATGGCTATGAGTATTGGGTAAATCCCTTCATTCCATAATATCTATAAATGATGGGTAGATATCATAAATAAATTATCATGTAGCCTTTCATCATAGTAGTTAAGTAGTTTTAAAACTATCAGTACATAGTTTCTAGGGAAATTAAGATAAAGTGAAAAATAAAAGATAAATTTAATTTTAAAACTAATTTATCATTTAATAAAGTAAAAAAATAGGAAAACAACTCTTTTTGAAGCAAATATGAGATTAATTATTAATAAATGAAAGTGAATTTCCTTGTTTGTGCTAAAAAGTAAAGAACACAAAACAAGATCATCCAGGATAATCTAGTTTGCAAGTAGAACAAAACAAACTTGAGTAAACCAATTTATTATATTTTTAAGATAGGATTAAAAATAACAAAACCAACCATGTTGATATAGTTTTTTTGATAAATAAAATAGACACAAAATTAAGTTGGTTAGATTGACTTAATTGATTGTGTGTTACAATTTGGTTGAACCGAAACTAGTAAGGATAGACTTAAAAATTTAAATGATAAATAAATTGACTAAAATATAGAAATGATAAATTAAATTAGTTAATCTTTAAAAAACCAATATTGTTTAGATTGAACCTAGAATATATGACTAGATAGACTAGGTCAATTATGTTGGTTCACTAAAAATGTTAAAATTTTGATCACTAGTTGTGTTTTCAAGACCTAAATGAGTCTTACAAAGGTAAAAGTATGAAAAAAAAGGGATTAAATGGGATCAACAAGGTCTATTTAGTCTCTAGATAGCTAAAATTTGATAAATAGTAAAATAATAATAGATCAACCAACTCATTATCATTTGCTAAAAATTGAAAAAAAAACTATTAAACTGCACTAGATAGACTAGATCAATATAGTTGACTAAAAATAAATATTAATAAAATATAAAAAATTAATGGGTTGAATAATTTGATTTAGTTTTTTGATATGAAATCCTAAAATTAAAGAGACAAAACTGAATTGACCATCACAATCTAGTTGAATGTTGATCCTAGATATGTAAACATAGAAAAATACCTGATCGACTAGCCTAATCTAGTTGACCAAAAATAGAAAACCTATGAACATAAGTTAAGACTAGATCAACCAACTTGATATAGTTGATTAAATGTGAAAATTTTATAATTCATGATTTATATTCATATTAGGTTCACTAGAATGTATGTAAAAAAATAATATAGATCCACAACTTATCTAACTTAGTAAAATCTAAGATCAAATAAGGAAATAAATTAGCATCCATTGAAATACATGTTTATATTAAGAACATGACCGAATTGGATATTCTAAACCTAACCAAGGAATTTCTTGCCACAAAATACAAGAGGAGAGGGTTTCAAAGCCTCTAGGAAAATGACAATATGCAATAACCCTAAATAGGTCTAAATACATGAAATAAAAATAATCAAGTGCTAACCAAAGCTTGTGGGAAAATGGGTATAGTTAAATATAAACAAATAGTTAGAGAATCATGGTATGAAAATGGGGCCATATATCACCAAAAGTGGAATATTGAGATCTAATAAAACCTTGTATCTACACTAAGGTTAAGTATAAAGGTAATATAATCAAGGAGTTATAAATTCAATACACATTACTTACATAATATATATCTATAAAAATGGAATAAATGAAGATTTATGAATGTTTACCGTGAGTGAACCTATAAATTCGCAATATCTCCCTTATCTAGTAGTTCTTTGAAAGAGGTTTTTGTGGATTTGTATGGATCACACTATAAAAATCATCTCTAGGATTAAATACTCCTACTTTGAATTGAACGCTCTCCACTAGAAAATTAATCTTCTATCCAAATAAACCCTAATAAATGGATTCTTAAAATTTATATTTAGCATAATTTTGAACTTTAATGATGATAAAATGAATGTCCCTCTCTATTGGATTGAAATAAACCTTCCATTTATAATAATGGATAAGCCTTAACCCTTTTAAAAATTTAGTTGACAAAATTGGCAAACTCAATCCCATTTATTGGAAAACTTTATCATTAGGCCTTGAACTAAGTTGGTTATGGTGAATTAGTTCCTTAAAATGTGATTAATCATTTTAAACAAGATCAGCCTAGATGACATAGAATAAAAAGGGGGTATTTTCTTAGTTAGGGGCTATTGAAAAGAGAAATATTTAGGGAAATGATGAAAGGGGCTTGGATTTCTTGGGGGTTTGGGTAAATAGGTTTTGTAATGGGTTTAGGTAATGATATATTTGACCACAAATCTAGAAAATAATCAATGGTATTCCCACCCCTTTCTTAGTGCACCTTTGAAGGTTTACACTAAGAGAGATTAAAACTTGATAGGCTCCTACAAGGTAAAAAGTGTCAGTAAATGATAATGTTTAAAAATATTATGTATGAAATAAGTTGTCACAAATTTATTATCTATGATTTCACTTTTTATTTATAAAATATTTTGAAATATTGTATAATGATCGTAATATTTTTCAGAGACTATTTCTTTAAAATTATCAATAATTTTTACTTTATTTATTGATGGTTCTCCACCATCTAAAGGTGTTAATTCATCTTGATGATCTTCTTGAGTGTTAATTTTATCTTGATTAAATTATTTATGTTTTGAAATATTATCATGCACTTCTACATATTTATCTTGTGAATTAACATTTGAAGGTTATGATATGCCATTGTTCTCACCCAAATTATGTTCCTTATCAAAGGGAATTTGAGTGTGGTCAACTTGGGTACCACTTAATATAAGAGAGGTGGAAATAAATTTATTATATTACACAATATATGAAATATAAACTTGGATAATTGATTCTAGAAAATAATTTATCAACTTTGAAAATCCTAATATAAAAATTGAATACAAAAAATAAGGAAAGAAACCTTTAAAACATATATGGTTAGGGTTTGAAATATTTAATCAGTAGATAGGTTCACCAATATGGTTTATAAAATTTTAGGTAATAAGAGATGCTAAATACTAATTAGATAAAAAGAACTAAGTTAAATCATGATGTAAAATATTTTCATAAATTAAACATTCACTAATTTTTAATTTACTATATTTATAAATATGTTGAAAGGGAAAATAACAAAGACATTAATTATCTATAAATCTAATAGTCAGTCTAAAACAAAAAACTATAAAACTAAATAAGAGTCTATGTGAAATTGTTTTGAATTAGAAATAGGATTTGGGTTACTCTCTAAACAATGTCAAGATAGGGGTACAATGCACTACTATTTGTATGGAACTTCAACATCTTGTGAATATTTTTTATGTTTGACTAATATGAAAATTTAACTTGCTTATATATGCCCTTTTTTACTATGCAAGACTTCTCGATATATTATGGAAACCATTATATAACATATTATTCACTAAAACCCTAGTTTAATCACATAATAGGATGAATGCAATCATATGGTAAAAGGGGATAGTAGTTGAAGCTATGATTGACCTCAACACCCCATGTGTTGATAGTTGCCTACATACTAATACTTTTAAAATGTAACAAACTCCATTTAGTTCTCCCATGATATGATCATGTCTGTGAAATATTTATTTATAAATACTCAATTATGGTGTAATCCTAGTGTATTTATGTACTTTTAAAATGACTTGTGACCTTTGAGTTGTATAAAAATATATCTCAATTCTACTAGGGTTTTGAGCATTCTGAATTAGGAAGAATATATTATTTTTCCTTAATGTGAAGTTATATGTTCTTGTGATTTTTCATATGTGGGACTCTTGTGTGAGTAAGTAATTTAGATGGGGATAAATAAGCATGTGGAATGACTCCTTACATGAATTTGAATTCAATCAACTAGCTATTATTTTATTGGAGAATGCAATTGATAGATTGGATAGTATTAAGGAGAGGGATAATCCAAAAGGAGCAGTCGTGTATGAAGAGTAGAGACAACTAAAATAAAAGTTTGGATCAGTCTAAAAGTGAAATTAGGTTGTTTATGATATTGGATAAGTATATTTTTATATCATTATTTACTTGAATAAAATGGCCATCCGTATAGAAAGCGAAGGAATGGTGGTCAAAATTCTATGGAATAAGGCATAAACTAGTGTGTATAAGGAGTGGTCACAAGTACATTGTTTCAAATTGAATGCTAATTTATGTGTGTATACATATTCATCTATCATTCAAGGTGCCTATAATATTTATGATAAGTCTAGATCATGAGTAACTTAAAACTATTTCAAATGTGCAACAACATATAGGTGGTGAGATCTCTTCTTAAATGGATGTTTTCAATTGCCTACCAATTCACCATCCTTAATGAAAATTGTAATCATCTATAAATGATACTTGAGTTTTAATAATGATACTTGAGACCACACATCCCTAGCTTAGTCCTATACCTATCTTAGGGACTATTTATACACTTATCCAGCGTTTGTATTAGCCACATACATCCCTAAATTTACTTAAAATAGTATTAGATGTTAACTTTAGCATACTGGCCCCTAGTGCCTCATGTTTTACCACCTAGACACTAGGACCATAATTTAGACAGTAGTACCAATGGCACAGTGTCCTAGTTTGGGATCTATTATCCTTTTTTGCCTTTTATTATCAATAGTTATCTTTTCAAAACAACAATCACCTAGGGTTAGCCTAGACCTATTTTAAGACCTGCATAAGGAATTAAATAGTATATATACATGAATTTTATCCCATTATTCACTAGGTGAAAATCAGATGAAAACTACATAAACAAACTCAAAACAAGTTGTGCATAATTAAGGTTATTAATCCCTATTATGCCCTAATTTGACATATAACCATTTACAACATTCCTACGCTCAAATTACTCATATTTCCAATCTTAAACACAATCAAAGAACTTAAATTAACATTCATACTAGTTTTACTTACACTTACACCAAAACTTAGGTGGGGAGAACTACATTGGGCTTGATCCCTCCTCTGAGTATTGGTATGTAGGTAATTCTCATCATAACATGGTGTTGAGGATGTCTAACCTACACAAATAACAACAAACTTTGATAATTATGTCAATCATATGCCCTAGAAACATGGAAGTTTATGATTTCCGTACAAAATTAGTCAAAATAGGTCATTAATAGGGATTCAAAATTTATGTGCACAGGAATAGGCTTGAGAGTCTTAAACATAGGTTCACCCAAAAGATGATATAAAGGTAAAAAGTATATTATTTATTGTAATGAAAAGGAGAAAATGGATATGTGAGGTGTCAAAAATAATTCAAAAATTCATAAGGAGTGAAAATTCATAGAGGAATGTGATGGGTCATTTGAAATCTTTTATAAGTAATTAGACGAGAAAGAGTAAATCAGAGGCAATTTGTGAATAAAGTATATCTTAGTGGTCTCATTCAAGTTTTTATTTGTATTATTATTTTACATCATTTATGGTGTTCATTCAAATATGGTTATTTATTATTATTTCCACTATCTATAGCTAATAATAAATAAATAATCAGAATAATTTATTATTTTTAACTATAGATAATGGCAAGAATAATAAATAATTATATTTGAACATATGAACAACATAAATGATGGAAAATAATAAATACAAATAATAATATAGTAGAAACTTAAAGGAGACCATAAAGATATACTTTATTCATATATGACATTTGATTTACTATTTTTTGTATAATTTCTTATAAAACCTTTAAAATGACCCATTGCATTCCTCTATGACTCTTCAATCCTTATTACCTTTTGAATTCTTTTTGACACCTCACATATCCTTTTTCTCCTTTTTATTACAATTAATAATAGCCCATTTATCCTTTCTAATAGAAGCTCATAATAGTCCTACATAGAGGACACTAACACCAAAATAAGGACACTAGTGCTATTAACTCTCATGTCCAATTAGGGAACTACATGGAAAAGAATAAATACAAAAAATAATACAATATAAACTTTAAGGAGATCATAAAGATATACTTTATTCACAAATGGCATCTAATTTACATTTTTTGTATAATTTCTTATAAAACCTTTAAAATGACCCATTGCATTCCTCTATGAATCTTCACTCCTTATGACCTTTTAACTTCTTTTTGACACCTCACATATCCATTTTCTCATTTTTATTACAATTAATAATAGACCATTTATCCTTGCTAACAAAAGCTCAGAATAGTGTTACTAGAGGACACTAACACCAAAATAAGGACACTAGTGCCATTAACACTACTATCTAATTAGGGAGATATTATATATGAAGGATTTTGACAATTGGATCCTATTTGTGACACTCAGATCATCTCTTATCCCAATTTGTAACTTCTAAATCTCTTGTCTCAATTAATTAATCTATGTACTTATTTACATAATCTAGTACTATTTTTAAAAAGATCAAACTAAATCAACTCCAATACAAATAGATGGCTATAATTTTTCGTATTTTTACCTTGATTTACTATACTCAAACCCTTTAACAACCTAAGTATTAAACTCCATAAACCCTTAAAATTTAAATCATTTACTGAGCTTGACTTACTTCAAATACTATTCAAACCCTATCCCTATATGATACTAGGGTTTGTATCCTCATTTTTTCTATTTCCATTGGATGTGTTAGGGTTTTCAAACCTGATATATTCTACATTAGTATCCCTCTTCTAAGTTGCATTGCCAAATTTCATGGATAGAGAAGAGTTTTTTCCTCTTCATTATCCCTAATTGGGTGATAGATAGTTTACCTCTAACTAGGTCCCTTTTATCACTCCACGAGGTAAGTTATCCTATACTAATGTATCAAATGTATATACTTATCCTATTTATTCCTCTACCTCTTTCTTATAGGGTGTGTGCCTACATTTTGAATTTGAAAAAACTAGGGTTTTCCCTTGTAAGACTATTGTTGTCACTCAATTTTAAACCTATGGATAGGTAGTTCAAGCCTTTACCAAATTGAGTGAAACTTTGGATTAAATCTAGGCCTATGGTTTGCCTATAATAGAGGTAACCCTCTAGATTTAAGGGCTAGCACCCTCGATTTATCTTTGATAGCTTATCACCTATACTACTTGCTTGCTTGGATGGAAAAAGATAGAGAGAACATGAAATTAATTTTTCCTAACAAGGTGATTCACAAATTATAACCTAACCACTACCAACCAACTATAATTACACTTCAAACACAAGCCTAATCTGCATATGACACTACTCCAAAATTTCCCTTCCATTAGTATTTCTTATGGAGGTTTATGAAACTAACCTAAGCTAGGAGGACTAAAAAAATTTCATATCATGAAAATTTTGTAGATAAAAATCAATAAACTCATGAAAATTACTTTAAAACAATTCAAGAGACATGAAATATAATTTCAAAGTTGATTGTGAATGTAAATAGGGATAACATTCTAAGGAAGAGAAGCTATCACTTAACATGATCAACTAACTTAACATATACATTGAAAATAACTCATAAAGAAGGTTAAAATATCATTATTTATTCATTAAATACTGAAAATGATTATCGATTCACCATACTTTAGTGGAGGATACATTTTTTAACCAAAGTGACTCAATATATAACACAAATGAGAGAGAAGAGAAGAAGTGTATAAGAAAGACAAGATAGACAAGTGTCATAGTTGTTACCAAAAGAAGAGGATTTAGGTAACTATAATAATAGAATTAAAAATCCATGTTTATCTCCTCTTCAAATTTTCCATCTCTACAAGTGGCATGGGAGGTTGAAATGCATGCTTAACACCTTGACTAGCTTCTTGAAACTCTCATTCTTCTTGACATGTTTGAAAGACAAGTGGCCTTCTTGGTCATCCTATCAATTTATCCCACATGTTTTTTATACTTTTTACACTTTTAAATTGATGCCAATAGGTTCTCTTTGACACATCACCCCATTCTCTTTCAAGGTGTCTAGGTGGATCTTCATTTCCTTAGGCCTATTTTTTACACAAGTGTCAAAAATTAGTTTTAGTTATTATATATTACCAAAAATTCAATAATGGCCTATTGAAATAACATTGGACCTAAAAAAATTAATTTTGAGGCCTCGAACAATGCCCAATAGGTCACTTTCTACCAAAAGCGTCAATTAGGTCTCATTCCTTCGAGCCTTTTTTCTCCTTGTATGCGTGTTGTACAGATTATATTGAAAAAATAAAGGAATATTATAGGAAAATATATCCTATTACAATCCCATGTCAAATTTAATGAGTTTAAGACAAGAGGAATCCTACCTTTTCTACCTATTTCTTCTACTAGTTAGGCCTAATTAGGCCTCTAGCCCTAGAAAGTGAATTTTGGATCTAAACTCCTCATAAAATTATGAAAACCATAGGAAATTCATGATTAAATTTACACATTCCAATACCAACCTCTATGTCAGGTTTGAGCTTCAAGAACATTTTGCTTATAGCCAAAGCATGAAATGGCCAAAAGTAAGCCCTTAACAAGCATGTTTCGACTGCCTTGCAATATGGAGTTTATTCAGTCACTTTTAGGGGTTATTGAGAAAATTTATTGATTTTAGGATATTAAATAAGTCCCATATAACCTAATACAATGATTATAGAGTATCCATATCTCTATAATCCCTACAAAACACCAAAAAGTACACAAAACAAGGGATTTATGGAAATCTATACAGTAGTCTATACAAGTGATTTATATTTTAATAACCTATTTGGAGTCCTAAACAACATCCAAAATTGTTTAGGATAAAAATATGTCATCATATTTCTTTTTAGGTCCATCTCTGCAAACAGATCACTATCGCTCTCCTAGGTATCTTAAAAGTGATTCAAATTCTTAGCGATGATTCATAAATTTGGACATATTAATCCTCCAAACAATAAAAAAATATATTAAGTAAATTGGGTAAGTTAACTTCCCATAAAAACACAATGCCCCATGCATCTTATCTGATCCATACCAAGTGAAGCAATCTAGCCTCTTAGGTAGAAACAATGCATTATGAGGGGTCTGAGAAGAAATGAGATTTTTTGGTGGTTTTCCTAAGTTATTTTGAGATAAAAATGATATAAAAGGTCTAATACATCATCCTTAACCTATTTATTTAGTTTTAAAACCACCTCCCATCATCAAACTATTCTACACTCTCAATTTTCTAGGCATAAGGTTTACACACTAAACTGACTGTCATACCCTAGTTTTATTATATGTACATTTTTCCTTTCTATTTTAAAAAAAAATAGGGGTAAAAACTTTATTAAAAACTTTGAAAAACAAAGTACAAGGCTCAAAAGAGCCAAAGTCCAAAAAACTGCAAATACATCAAACACCAATCACCGACCCTCCATCACTCCTCTGTACCACACCTATCCTCATAAAATTCTCTCCAAATTTTCTTTAACCTCCGACGGAAATAAAGTGTCCACCACCGTTCACTCTCCAATCCCTTCTAAAGCCCACCTAGCCAGGTAGTCTACCACCCGGTTCCACTCTCTCAAAATATGGGCAAAAATCACCGTCTCCATGAGCATACTAATCTGCAATATCTACTAAATAATCAAAGATAATTGCTAGCTCACCTCAGTAGTTTGTCTTTCTTAGATCATATTAATCATTATAAGTGAATCCACCTCACATATCACTTTATGCCAGTTGAGCTTGTAAGCTCTCCATAAAGCAAATAAAATAGCCATGCCTTCCATCTTGTTAACCGTCTTAACTCCCCTGTGAGCCGAAAACATAAAAATAACCAAATTTGAGGCATCCCTCACAATCCATCCAATACCTGCCGGACCTGGGTTACCTCTAAAAGATCCATCGGTATTGATCTTCAAAAAATCTTCAAGAGGAGGCATCCACCTCCCATCTCTCTACACTTTCTGCCTTCTTTCTCCACTCCTCACACATGCTACACCTGGAGATAAATCCTTCATTCCCAATCTGTCTGCCAGCTCAGCATCCCTCCTGTCCATTGGCAAAGCTACCTCACATTTGGCTTCAACTGATTCCTAAATCATCCTAATGATTTGATTCCAAACTTGGAAAACTTCCATCCTTTCCCCCTTAAAAATGTGTCTATTTCGCTCCAGCCACACCTGCCAAAGTAAAAAAATTAGTCTAGCAAACCAAACTTCTTATAGGAAGTGTACAATAGGGGGCAGCCTTTCAATTTTTCTCCAAAAATCAGCCAGTGTAGGGGTGTGTATACAGCTACCACCCCAAATGCCCCACTAAGCATGCCATAGCCTGCAAGTATACTAGCAACTAAAAAAAATGTGAGATGAACTCTCCTCCTGAGCGCCACACAACACACACCAGGAAGGTCCCTTAAATCCTCTTTTCCTGATGTTGCCCCATGTTAAGAGGTGATTCCAAGCAAGCATCCATGCAAAACAATTGCACTTAGGCCATGAAAAGCTGCTCCATGTCCGTTTCCACCAAGTCACCTCCCTTTCTTCCCCGAGCTTCTGTGCTACAAGATCCTGGTACCCTGCCAAAATAGAGTATTTCCCTTTGGGGCGAGGGAACTAGGCCAGCTCATCCACACCAAAAAGGGTGCAATAGGTGTGCCCAACCAAAATCTCCTTCAGCTCTGTACACTCCACCTCCATTCCCCTGATTGGCCATTCTTCCTAATTTTTCTAGCTTGCTTCCAAATGCTGATTTTGGTGATTGAGAGTTTCAAAGTCACTTACTTTCCACCAGTTGGCCTCATAGAATATTTGCACTAGATTATGTAAGTGAGGGTACTACAACACAATGGGCATAAATCCATCCCAAGAATCATACCAAAACTATGCCTCCCTCCTGATTTTACAAATCCAAAACAAACCTCTTTTTATTAAATCTGCCCCCTTCTTCAGCGTTTCCCATATCACCGAGCCACTTCCCTCCAAGCCAAATCTAGGAATATCCTTATGATTATTCCCTAGAAAATACTTAAGTACCACAACTTTAGCCCAGCTCCGGTCTTGCTTAGTGCACAATCTCTAGTAAAGCTTGGCCACCAGAGCTATACCAGCCATCATGGATTGTCTCAATCCCAAGCCTCTGAGTTTCTTCAGTCTACACACCACCTCCCATCTAATAAGACTCCACTTCATAGCTAATAAGTTACTAGCCCATAAGAACTATCTCACCATAGAGTCCAGCTCCTTCACAAAACTAGCTGGCACCACCTGTAGCATACATCTATACAAGGGAAGGGCTTGTACCACAGATTGGATCAGTTGAACCCTTCCTACAAATGATAACCACCTATCAGTCCAGTGGCTAACCTTAACTCTAAACTTGTTTATAATCCCCTTCCAAGACTCCTTAGAGTGTCTAACCGATGTAATAGGCATTCCTAGATACATAATTGGAAGGCTGCCAATTTGGAATCAGAGAACATCAACCACTCTCCTTTGAATAGCCTGAGGAGTATTGAAGAAAAAAATGGAAGATTTCTCCTCATCAATAACCTGTCCAAAGGCCACTAAGTAGGTATCAAAGCACCTACGAACATTGTTCGCTTCTCTCATGGAGGCCGCTCCCATCAAAGCCACATCATCAATGAACTGAAGGTGAGAGAGAATCGGCAAGCCAAAACCCCAATTCCATCCTTGAATCTCCCCACTTCTGGTATATTCTCTGATCCTGTACCCTAAACCCTCTGCCAGTAGAAGAAACAAATAAGTGGACAATGGATCTCCCTATCGCAAACCCCTAGCTGCCCCAAAAAGGTTGGAATGTTCTTTGTTGATCAACATGGAGAAAGAGGTCGAGGTAACATAGCTCATGACCCACTCAACCCAACCCTTCTCAAAGCCAAAATCCTCCATCACCTTGTGCAGGAAGGTCCACCACACCCTATCATACGCTTTAGACATGTCAAGCTTCATGAACATTGCCTTATCTTTGGATCTAGACATTGAATGAATCGCTTCCGTAGCCATCATGATACCATCCAAGATCTGTCTTCCTTTCACAAAACCACTTTGTTCCTCTAAAATCAGCTCCTTTAAGCACTTCTTCAACCCTTCAGCAATCAATTTTGAAAGGATTTTGTAAATGACATTACAAAGAGATATGGGGTGAAACTGGCTGAAGCAGTCAGCCCCCTCCCCCTTCAGGATGAGGGCCAAAAAAGTAGAATTTAGCACCCTCAACATCTGCCTATTGGTCTAGGACTCCTGCATCACTGCTAGCAACTCACCTTTAATAATTTCCTAGAACTCCTGATAGAACTTTATCAGAAATCCATCCGGTCTTGGAGCCTTACCTTTCTTCATCTAAAAGACTACTTTCTTTAGTTCCTCCTCTGAGATACGTCTTCTCAAATTCTCCTTCATGTCTTGAGTCACAATGGAGGGAATACAGGATAAAATTGAATCCTCTGCCTCCACATCCCTTAGCCCTTCTTCTTGGAAGAATGAGCTGAAATACCATTTGGCCTCATCACAAATTTCTCTAGTTGAAGAGACTATCTCCCCTCTTTCCATAACCAGAGAACTAATAACATTTCCATGGCACCTGGCTTTGATCGAATTGAAGAAGAATGCAGTGTTTCTATCCCCTTCTTGTAGCCAGTCGATCTTGGATTTTTGTTTCTAGAAAATTTCCTCTCTCAACTCCCACTCCTCTAAGGTTTTTACTGTGCTTGCTTCCTCATTCAATAAAGACCCTATAAGTCCCTCCTCCCTAATTAATCTGGTAATGTCATTTGACTCTTCTTGCACCCTCTTCTTCTCCTGGAAGATGTTCCTAAAGATATTCCTATTCGATCTCTGAAGCTGGTATTTGATGAATTGGAGGAGTTTTGCAAACACATATATGGCTATCCCAGCCACTGATCGGCCTTCCCTCCACCATTCAGTGATCTGGCTAAACAATTCCTGGTCCCATAGCCACATCATCTAGAATTTGAATGGTGGATTCTGATGCCAGAAAGTAGAATAAATATTCAATTTAATCGGCCAATGATCTAAACTTTGCCAATCCAAAATCTCAAAGCTAAGCATCCATCTACCTCCCACCCAAAAATAGGACACCAAAAACCTGTCTATATGCTCAACAATGTAGCTATTTCCTGGCCTTCTATTATTCCAAGTGAATCAGCCATTACTTAGTTTGATGTCCACCAAATTTAATTCTGAGATCTTATCCCTGAGGAGACAAGAAGATGACTCCAATCTGGTGTTCCCACCCATTTTTTCCAAACTGTCCAAAATCGCATTGAAATCTCCCACAACAATCCATGGTAAATAAGGAAACTCTTTACAGACCAGCCTAATGTTATTCCAAACAAAAATCTTACCTTGCATATCACTGGGGGTGTAGACATTCGAAAGCAGAGCATACTCCCCTGAATCCATACATAAGGCAACCAATGACAATACTGACTTGAATGCCATCCACGCCACCATTTTAAGCTTTTTTGGATTCCATAGGCACGCTAAACCTCCTGCTATCCTCTGGGCCCCAATGCATTGGCATGACCCTTGTCCCCATATCCTTGGGGTAATGTCCATCATGTATTCCAATGTCACTTTGGTTTCTTGAAGAAAAAGAATATCTGGGTGTTGACTTCTGACTAATTCACGAATAGCTTTTTGTTTAGGCCCGCTATTTAGGCCCCTCACATTCCATGATAACACAATCATTTCGAAGGAGGAAGAAAATGTGCATCTAAGGTCCTTACTGACCCTGATTCAACTAAATTCTCTCAAATCATTTTGATTCTATCCAAATCTTTTCTTCTTCCTACCTTGACATTTTTGTCTATCACTCCTTTCTTGCTATCCTTTTGAAGAATCCCCAAGCACAGTAGGGCTTTCCCTTGCTTTTCCGCCTTCTCCTCCCCTACCTATGAAGCCTTCTCCCCAACTTTTGTGCCTTGAATCCTTTCCTCTATACCTACCGCTAAATTCAGCTCTTCCCCCTGTCTATCCAAAATCATTAGAGAAGGCACTTCAATTGTTTTCCTTGGAGAAAATGGCATGACATTTACAGCCCCTCCACATTCCTCCATCCGCTCTTCTCCAATAATTAGACATGGGAATACCTCTTGTTACCCCAATTCCTCTAGCATCTCAAATCTATTGTAGGAATCCTCCCTTTGTCGCTCCATAAATGTTCTCTTAAGTCCTTTGTTTTTACCCCTAGATTTCACTTGTACGAAGCCCTTTGAATCCTTTCTTCCTCCATTTCCCAACTTTGTTCCTTTATCCTCAGCCACTGCTCTATTCAAGGGAGGCACAGGAGAAGGTTGTTGGTCCTCCATTTTATTCTTCAGTCACCTTCTAACCAAATGTCCATACTTGTGACATAGATGGCATCTAAAAGGTAAGGTCTCATAATCTAGTTACTGTAACCATGAGTATGATCTTGCACACATTTCTACTGCGTTAGGTAGCAGTTTTCTCAGATCAACTTCCACACAAATTCTTGCATATGTCATGATTATCTTCCCAAGCATTTGCGTAGATGCTCCCACCAATTTTCCTATTATTGAAGCAATCATAAGCAGAACATCCTCTTGGCAGCATTCAATCAGCATTCAAGGTAGGCACACCCACACAGGAACCCTGCTAGGTAACTCTTCTATGGGATTAAAACCAGCTTGCCATGGTTTCATGAAGAGACCAGCGTGGTTATAAAAATATGGACCTCCTTCGAACACCTAGTTTCTATCTTCCAAACAATTGAAAGTCGCCATAAAAAAGTTGTTTGCCAGTAACATCATTTCCATCTCTCTTGTTGGCTCCCATACCCTCCTGGCCCAATTTTCCAAGAAAGGGAGAGATACTTTCATCCCAAATAATTTGCAATACAGAGAGTGTTTGGAGTAATACTCCACATCTTTTGCAATCATGCCAAATGGAATGACTATTTTTGGCCTTTCATTGCAGTGCTCCAGACATCCATTCACCTTATTAATTCTTGAACCACCAATCAAGCCACTACCCTGCACCCCTATAAACTAAATGGCTTCTGCAAGCTCCTTCAGTCTGGCTTCCTTCCCTTGAGGTCCTTTACTTACCATATCTCTAAACCTTCTATCTCCCTTCAATTTAATTTGTTCCACTTGTTCCATTGCAATGCCTCATGTCGCTTCTTACCCCCTTATGCAAATTCATTCCAGCTACCCACACAGATTCTATTAAAGCTACGACTTCCCAACACTTCCTAATTATGTTCCATTCCTTCTCTACCTCCGTGCAACAGCAACCAAGGTGAATCAAAGCTAGGGCACGGCTGCCCTAGCTTCTCAGCGAACTACAATGCTCGCCCTTCCTCTCCATCCTTCTTTTCATTAGCTCATATCTTTTCCTTTCTATTAGATTTTAAGAATTCATGTGATTATTTTCATATATTTTTAAAAATTCCTAAATGTATTAGTATCAACTTAGTCCATTCCACTAACTTCACTCACTCACTTTCATCTCCCTAAGATTGACTATCCAAATAAGTCTATATATGCATTTATGACTATGTAAGGTCTAGAACAGGGTTGACTATGGTTTACATTTGAATATGGGAATTTAATGTAGAACAAGTTACATTTATTTCAAAATTTTATTATGGATTAAAATCATCAACCTCATCTCCTTAGCTATCTTCTCAATAGGAATGTGTTCTCACATGGACTACTTCAACTGAACATGGTAGTTTTTGTTTCACTCTTTTCTAGGTATCATACTTATGAAACCATGTTCACACAATGTTTCCATCCTACTAATTGATCTTAATCTCTCTAATTCATCATATAGTCCTTTATAATTTACATAAAAACATAGGTTTCCTTTCATAGACCTTAGGGATGACTGTGTATGTGCAACATGATTGTGTACCCCTTTGTTTAGTCTCTTTGTCCCATTCCCCTATCTTGGATTATAATGGAAAAAATTATTTGAGTTCCCTAAGGTATTTTATACATTTCAAAAATTCATTTAAACCACTATTAGGTTCTTGGAGAGAAATTTAGGCAATTCATAGGCCTATAGGTTTCTAACCACCTATGTGTGCATCAAGGCTAAGATAGGTCATTTAGGCCATTTTACCCCTATTTAGAGCCTAATTTTAAATTTCCTAATAAATTAAAGATAATTTTTATTCTAAAAATCATACACAAACACAAATATTAATCTTGAATACCCTGAGTTATCTAAATATACCTATAGGTAGTAGGTTTAAATGTGTATATACCTTTGGGGTTGTGACTGCTAACTTAGGTGTTCTATGAATATTTATTCAAAATTTAACTCTTTGTAAAAATATTGAATATATATTTATCATAAATTTATGTATTTTAAACCTTGAAATTATATACTTTCACTATTTCTCTTGTAGTCCTGTAGATGGTATTTTTAGGACTGACTATGTATGCATATGATATGTTAGGTTTTTATGTCTATGTGACCTTCAAAGTCTTTGTCCCACATGTTGATAGTTTATATATTTTTACCAATTCCTTTAAAATCATCTCCATCAACCTATCCCTTTTAAATAACTCTTCTTCAAATCCCATTCTCAATTGTTAGGCTGGTTGTAGGTGGATGTTTGAAACACCTTGATTGCACATAAATCTTCTAGTCATAGAACCCTAAA
Organism: Torreya grandis; assembly: GCA_037957365.1. Lineage (NCBI taxonomy): Eukaryota > Viridiplantae > Streptophyta > Pinopsida > Cupressales > Taxaceae > Torreya > Torreya grandis. The sequence goes on from JARHVA010005330.1 coordinate 1,096,700, forward strand.
TTCCTCTAAACCCTATAAAATGTCTCAATAATATTGTATAAGGTAATAAAACATTCTTATTGCCTTGAATTTTTCAATCCCATTAGAATCAATGTTCAAAGATCATTCTCCAAGTTGGTTGTAGGTATCACTTTGAATAGTCGATTGTGTTTAGTCTTAAAATGGCCTTTATCACTACACCATAGTTATCTTTAATTGATACAAATAAATTATAGTCCATCACATTTAATTTTAGGTTAAAATGACCCTTTTAAGGAATCTCCAACTCATTTTTCATTGTCAACATAGTCAGGGTCCTGTAAGTGAATATATGAGAGCAATCTTATCATCTAATTTTAATTCTAGGTACTTGGGATATATTCACACACTTCATATCAATTTTAAACCTAAAAGATCACCATGTTTCAATGGAATATACAATCCTTTTGAGACGTTGACATCATGATCTTCCATTAAAGTTCTAGACATACATGTGGTAAGTGATTGTCTGCAATCTTGAGGTTTAGGAGTTAAGAAAGTGCAAAAGTGTGAATGCTAAGACTGGATGACTAATACCACCAGTATATCAACACACTTATTATGAGTAAAACAACTCCCAGTCTTATAAAAAATGTACAATGCATCAAAATACCTATTATGTAGACACACATAATACACAATCCATAAATGGTAATGATACTATGACTATCTATACAAACTTGTATAGATTGTTTAATTAAATATAATAACATGAATTTATTTTGGAGATATTATAATAATATTAAAAACCATCCAAGTGAATTTGACCACCTAGAAAACATAGAAACATGACTAGTCACTTGAAGACAATGCAACAAAGAGAGATTACTTGCTAAAATGGCATCCACACATTCTACCATATGGAAATAATTCAAAGGAGGAATATATAAATGTATTTTAATCTATTCTAATTGGTTTCATGTAGATAATATTTCAAAATTTATTTTGGAAAGCTCAAGAAAGACTCCTATCATGGTTGACTATGAGAATTTATACCCTTAACTTCTTATAAATTATTTATAAATATAATAAGATGGATTTTAGAACCAATTCATAATATTTTAAGCTTACAAGACTAAAATCAATTACCAATGTTTTAGTCTCCCACATTCTATCTCCTAACCATACCATTCAAACCATTTTTGCCTATATGAGATTATGAGGGAGTCGATAGGAGATATATGGAGATTTCTACAATTTTTGGATTTAAAAGTTCCTTTCAAGATTTATTATAACCTTTAAAATACCAGAAGACACCTCTAAAAATTTTTCACTTGCACATGACTTGAAGATTCCATACAACTTATTCTAACTCCTCAAAGTGGCAATGAACTCCAAAATAATTGAATTTATCTAACAAGTTGACAAGTGTGGCAATTTAGTAACTTATCCAAGCTCTTTGGAATTGGTATTTTATGGATTTTGAAGTTTGTGAACTTTGAAAAAAATCAAAGTTATCCAAAAATCATATTTTAATGTATTTTCAACACCCTCAAGTTAGCACATTGACCTTAGAGTTTCTAAACACCATGAAATGCTATTAGAAGATTTTTTAAACATGAATTGACATTAATGAACCCCTAATCACCTATTATACAACTTGACCATGTCTTATCTCTCAATGTCACCCCTAGACTGCTATATGACGAAAATATGACTTTACCTTAACTTATCCAAACAAACTTTAAACCATGCTAACAAGGTTAGATGAAGACTTTAGGGACCACATAAGTATGAAATGAACACATAAAAAGACCATGTAATTTTTTAATTTACATAGGTGTGACAAATTAGACTTGGGGTTAATTTTGGTTAATAGTTTTCATAATTCATAAGGTAGCATGCCTTCAATGCTAAAAGGACTAGTAGCCTTACATGTCCATTGGGAAACGGGGTCTCTTGCACTCAATTTCAAACCTTTAAAGACCTTAAACATAACACAAAAAAATTATTACCTTCACAACACATAAAATAAAGTAGACAAGACACACACATGTTCTCTCAAGTACCTATGAAATATAATAATACTTAAGAAAACTAGGCTGTATACAAATTAGCCTGAAAGAGAACTCTTCCTCTTAGAATAAAGGGGAAGATTTAACCATCTTTGGATCCATGATATGAAATAAATAATGATTCAATTTTCCTCTCAAATCTTATTCTTGGTGTCTTCATCTCCTTCATTCTTGATAATCTTCTTGGCATGTCTTTATATGCAATGATGATAACTACAAACATGTCACCTATGAAGGTGAACTATTCTTGCACTTTAACAACCTTCTCATGAATTTTTTTGATGTTTGTGCTTGTGTCAATCATGTTCACTTCTTAAATTATATGGGTAGCCTCTATCTTGGTGTTTTAAGGTTGTAATATTTTCCTTCAAGAAGAAAATCATCTTTAATAACATCTTCAGACTTCTTAGTAGTTGCTATCTCATCAAGATCTTCAAGGATCTTTGCATACTCCATCCAATCTTCATCATTATCCTCCATTAAGACATATTTTTCTAACTCCTATTGAATATGATATTCAACCTTACAAAATTATTCAAGCTCTTATAAAAGTTCACTATGATACTACCAATAACCTTTGTCTTTTTTCTTTTCAAGAATCAAAAATTCTTAAACTTCACCTTCTTTGATTGAGGACTCTTCAAATTTAAGGCTGGTTGTAACTTCAAAATCTTTGAATGACATAAGATCTTCTTTTGGAAGCACATAATCAAGAGGTAAGGAAACTTCAAGAGTGTCTTCGAATTGACCAATAGGGCATGTAAGATTTTTAAGGCCTTTAAATTCTTCACAAATCTCATTAGAGTTTAACCACAAATCATTTTGATTCATGGAGTCAATAATAACTTTTCCTTTTATTAGTTTTTAAAAACTTTCCTATTGATCATGCTCATAAGACTCAACCAACTCAACTGATGTGATGATATTTTCAAACATATTATCTTTCATGCCTTGGTTAAAATCCTCATTATCAGATACAACATCACTAAGATCATATCTTTTTTCACTTAATAAGATTGAATTATGCTTGTCTTTACCAAGATGAGTCCCTTTAGTGAGTTATTCATCATATAAACTGGATTCTTATTCTTGATTAGCTATAACTTTAGATTTCTCTTCTTTACTTACCTCCCATAGGATGGATTTACCTAGAAAAATGATGAGGTGGGTGTGTGGGTGGTGAAAAAGTTCATGGGTTAGAGAGGGAGTATGAGGTGTGATGGAGGACTCATGAATGGGATTGGTAATGGATACTTATTGAATGCATTCATGGGGAAATTACAAGTTTGATTGAGAAATGGGAGAGACACCTTCTTAAACAAGAGTTTCACTTTGTTTATATCCTTCTTGAGGCTCTTCAATAGATGAAATTTGATCTTCAACCTCTTGAATTTACCACCTTTCTAATCTATCTACCCACCATTGGATATAGCATCTCATTTCACGCAAATCATCATTGATGGAATAGTTGGCTTCCTCTTCAATGATCTTCCATTTATTCATAAATAATTGAACCAAATTTTTCAACTTCTCTATGAGATGAATAGGTATCACATCAAGTTTCTTATCTCATATTCTCATTATTTTTTAGTAGTTTAGGACATTTGGTATGAGTGCCAACAAGGATTTATCTTGAGGTGGAGTCTATGTAGGAGGAGGAGGGTAATAGTGGGGATTTTGGCAAGCTTAAACTTGTTGATATATTTGAATAACTTGAGCTTGTAAGAGCTTAAATATTTCTTTCCAATCCATGGTATCATCTGATTCCTCATGACAAGGCAAATGAGAATCAAGTTGAGATTAATATGGAGACACTTCTTGGTACTATTCTCGATATAATTCATTATATTCATCTTCATAGGTTCACTCAATAATATCATGTTCATATAAATGGGAAGTAGGATGAACATAAGAATACCATGGCTCATAAGGTTTATAACAATCTTAATAGGGTTGTTGAGAGACATAATGTGGGTCATGATAAGGTTGGTAGGGGGTGTATAGTGGAAACTCTCATCATATCCAGCCGTACTAGCTTCATTATTCAAATGAAAACATAAGATATTAGAAAAAAAATTCACAATAAGTATCTGGGTTGATTATAACCAATTGATTACATTCAAAGTCATCATTGGTGTTTGTTAAATGTTTCCCAAAATTGCTAGGTATAAGAACACACCAAAAAATTCTTCCACTCTTTTGGACCTTGTCCCACTGGACATGTCAAAACTATTGTCACTCAATTTTACACCCTTGGAGAGTTAGTTCAAGCCTCTACCAAATTGAATTAAATATTATATTACCTATAGACCTATCGGTTTCCTATAGTATAGGTAAACCTCTAGATTGAATGGTTATCTCCCTAGATTTATCTTTGATAGCTTATCACCTATAATACTTATTTGCTCGGATGAAAAGAGATAGAGAGAAATTGAAATTAATCTACCCCAATGAGGTGATGCACCAAATATAACTTGACCACTACCAACCAATTTTAGGTACACTTCAAATACAATCCTAGTATACATATGACACTACTCTAAAATTGCCATTGCATTAGTATTTCACATGGAGGTTTTTGAGGCTAACCTAAGCTAGGAGGACTAAAAAAAAGGTCATATCATGACACTTTTATAGAAACAACTCAATAAACTCATGAAAAATACATCAAAACACTTTAAGAGACCTACAATAGATTTTCAAAGTTGAATATGGATGTAAGTAAGGATAACATGCTAATGAAGAGAAGCTATCACTTAGCAAGATCAATGAACTTAACATACACATAAAATAAAGCTCATGGAAAAGGTAAACAAGATAATTCTTTAGTTCTTAAAGTCTGATTCATCATACTTAGGTGGAGGAAACATTTATAAGCCAAAGTGACTCAATATATAATACAAGCATGAGAGAAGAGAAGTGTGCAAGAGAGAGAAGATACACAAGTGTCATGTAAGTTTAAAAAATAAGAGGATTTATGGAAATTTCATAACAAAATTACAAATCCATGTGTATATCCTCTTAATATGCTCCATCTCTCCAAGTGGCGTGAGAGGTTGAAATGCATGCTTGACACCTTGACTAGCTTCTTAAAATTCGTCTTCTTCTTGACGTGTTGAAGGATAAGTGGCCTTCTTGGTTATAAGATAAATTTATCCTACATTATTTGTCTAATTTTGACACATTTAAACTAACCCAAATAGGTTCTCTTTGACACATCACCCCATTTTATTGTAAGGTGTCTAAGTGACTCTTCATTTCCTTAGACCTATTTTGCACACAAGTGTCAAAACATAGTTTCAATTACTCTAGCTCACCAAAAAATCATGGATTTCCTATTTACATCATATTTTACATGAAACAATTCATTTTAAGGCCTCAAACTTTCCTCAATAGATTTCTCTCTACCAAAAGCCTTAATTAATCCTCATTCCTTACAACCTTTTTCCCTATATTTATCATTGTGTTGGAATTTTACATTTTATCTTGAAAAAATAAAAGAATATTATGGGACCCTATATCCTCTTATAGTACCATGTCAAATCACATGATCTGAATCCAAATAGAATCTTATCTTTTATACCTATCTCTTTTGCCAATTAGGCCTAATTAGGCCTCTAGCCCTAGAAAGTGAATTTTGGATCTAAACTCATACATAAAATATGAAAAATTTGTGAAGTGTGTGATTATCCTTACCCATACCAATACCAACATCCATGCCAAGTTTTAGCTTTAGAAACATTTTTCTTATAGCCAAACCATGAAATGGCAAAAAATAAGCTCTTCATAACCCTATTTAGACTGCTTTGCAAAATGGAATTTTTTAAGTCACTTATAGGGGTTATTTATAATAATTATTGATTTTAATAGATTAAATAAGTCACATATAACCTCCTAAAATTATTATAAAGTATCCATCTCTCCAAAATCCCTACAAAACACTAAAAATTACATAAAACAAGGGATTTTTGGCAATCTGTACAGTAGTCCATATAATTCAAGTACATTTTAAATATCTACTTGGATTTCCCAAAAACATCCAAGATGTTTCAAAGGAAAAATATGTTATTAGATGTTCTTTTTATGTCCATATTTGCAAACTAGTCACTATCACTCTCCTAGGTAGTCTGGAAGTGATTCAACTTCTTAGCGATGATTCATAAATTTGGGCATATTAATCCTCCAAAAAATTTCACAAAATTAATTAAAATTATGGTAGTTAACTTCCCTTAGTAAAACAAGGTCCATGCATCTTCTCTAATCCCTACCAAGTGAAGCAATCTAGCTTCTCATGTAAAAACAAGGCATTTTGTGGGGTCTGAGAGGAAATGAAGTTTGTTGGTGGTTATCCTGAGTTGTTTTGAGATAAAAATGATCTAAAAATTTATAATATGTATTCCTTGACATATTTCAATAATTTTACAACCACCTCCCATTATCAAACTATGCTACACTCTCAATGTTCTTAGTATAGGGTTTGCACACTAAATTGACTATCATACCCTAGTTTCACTGTACATGCCTTTTTCCTCTCTATCAAAGCCTAAAAATTCATGGAATTATTTGAATATATTATCCAACATCCCTTAATGTCTTAGTATCAACTTATACCATTTCACGGACTTCACTCACTCACTTTCATCTCCTCAAGACTGTCTATCTAAACAAGTCTATATATACATTTAGGATTGTGTAAGGTCTAGAAAAAAGCTAACTATAATTTACCTATTAATATATTCCTTTAATTTTTAAAAAATTATTTTTATAAAAACATATTATCATGGATTCCAAGACTCAACCTCATCTCCTTAGCTATCTTCTCAATAGGATTGTGTTCTCACATGGACTACTTCAACTAAAATGGGTTATGTTTATTTCACTCTTTACTAGGTATGATACTAATGAAAACATGTTCACATAATGTTTCCATCATATTAATTTACATTACTCTCTCCCAATCATAATGTAGTCCTTCAAAATTTACATACAAACACATGTTTCTTTTCATAGACCTTATGGATGACTGTGTATGTACAACATGACTGTGTACCCCTTTGTTTAGTTTGTTTATATTGCTCCCCTATCTAGGTTTCCAATGGAATCCATGATTTTACTTCCATAAGGTATTTTACACCTTTAAAAAATTCATACAAACCACTATTATATTCTTGGAGAGAATGCTAGGCACTTTGTATGCCTACCAATTTCTAATCACCAATGTGTGTATCACGACTAAGATAGGTCATTTAGTCCTTGTGACCCATATTTAGAGACTTTTATTTTTAATGGAGTAATAAAATAAAACTCTTTTGTATTTTAAAAATCATACACAAAACTAATATCAAGCTTGAAGACCTTGAGTTATCTAAATAGACCTATAGGTGGTAGGTTTTCATGTGTATATACATTTGGGGCTCTAGATACTAACTTAGGTGTTATAGGAATCTTTATTCAACATTTAACCCTATATAAAACTATTTAATATTTATTGATCATTGATTTATTTATTTTAAACCTTGAAATTCTATACTTCCACTATTTCTCTTGCAATATTGTAGATGGTATTTTTAGGACTGACTATTTATGCATATGGTATGTTAGGTTTTTAGGTCTCTGTCACCTTTAAAGGCTCTATCCCACATGTTTAAAATTTATATATTTTTATTAATTCCTTAAAACTTAGTTTCTATCAACCTATCCATTTGAAATAAATCTTCTTTAAATCCCATTCTCAAATACTAGGCTAGTTGGAGGTGGTTGTTTGAAACACCTTGATTACATAAAACTTCTATTCATACAACCCTAAATTCCTCTAAACCATGTAAAATGGCTTAGTCATATTGTATAGGGTCTTAAAAAATTCTTAGTTCCTTTAAGTGTTTAATTCCATTAGAATCACTATTTAAAGCTCATTCTTTGAGTTGGCTATAGGTAGGAATTTTAACATTTGAATGTGTTTAGTATTGAAATGGCCTTTTTCACTACATGGTTATCTTAGAGTGATATAAATCAATTATATTCCATCAAATTTCATTTCAGGTTCAAATGGCCCTTTCAAGGCATCTCCAACTTAGTTTTCATTATCAATATAGGTAGGGTCATGTATGTGCATATATGAGAGCAATCTTATCATCTACTCTTTGTTATAGATTCCTAGGAGATATTCATAGAGTTCATATCTATTTTCAACTTGAAATATCACCATATTTCAATGTCATAGACAATAATTTTGAGACACTGACATCATGATCTTCCATTAAAGTTGCAGACATATAAGTGGTAAGTGATTGTCTATAATCTTGAGCTTTAGGAGTTAATAAAGTGTAAAAGTGAGACTAAAAATATTGTAGGAATAATACCACCATTATATCAACACACTTATCTTGAGGAAAACAAATCCCAAACTTCTAAAAAATGTACAACTCATCAAAACACTTGTTATGTAGACACACAAAATATATAGTCCATAAATGTGAAAATAGCTATGATCATCTATCTAAAATTCTAAAGAGTATTCAATCAAATATAAGACCATGAATGGTTTTTTGATAGATTATAATACTATGAAAAGCCATCCAAGTTTATTTGGCCACCTGGAAAACTCGAAAACACAAAAACATGACTAGTCACTTGCAGACAATACACTAAAGATATATTTCTTGACAAAAGGACATCCACATGTGCCACCATGAGGAATGAATATATGGGAGGCATATAAAGACATATTACAATCTATTATAACTGGTTTCATGTAGATAATATTTAACAATTTATTTTGGAATGCTCAAGAAAGACCCTTGTCATGGTTGACTAGAAGATTTTAGACCCTTAACTTCTCAAAAAAATTTCATAAAGATAAGAACATGAATATGAGATCTAATGCCCAAATTTTGAAGCTAACTAAGACTAAAATAAATTTCTAAAGTTTTAGGCTCCACCTTCTCTCTCTTGGCCATAACATTCAAACAATTTTTGCCTATGTGAGCTTGTGAGGGAGTCAATAGGAGAGATATGAATATTTATACAACTATTGGATTTGAAAATTCATTCCAAGATTGTTTGTAACCTATAGAATACAAAAGGACACCTCTATAATGTTTTCACTTTCACATTAATTGAAGAGTTTGTAAAACTTCTTCTAACTCCTTAAAGTGACATTGAACTCCAAGAAAATTTATTTTATTTGACAAGTTGATAGGTGTGGTAGTTGAGTAACTTATACAAGATCTTTGGAATGGGTCTTGTATGGATTTTAAATTTTTCAAACTTTGAAAAATATCAAAGTTAGACAAAAATCACATTTTAATGCATTTAACACCTTCAAGTTAGTGAATGGACCTTAGAGTTTCCAAAACACGATGAAACATTATTAGAATATATTTTAGACATGAAATGACATTAATGAAACCCTAATCACATATGACACAACTTGACCATGTTTTATCTCTCAATGACATCCCTAGACCACTATATGACCAAAATATGACCTTACCTTAGCTTCTCCAAACTAGCCTTAGACCATGCTAACAATGTTAGATGAAGACTCTAGGGACCACATAAGTATGACATGAACACATAACAAGACCATGAAAATTTTAAATTTACATAGGGGATGACAAATTTGACTTGGGGTCAAATTTGGTCAACAACTCTAAATGATCAAATTATTAGTATGATGAAGTTAAATTTAGAATTACAAAATTAGAATCAACTATTACATAAAAATATTAAAACACTAGAAAATCAAATTACAAGATAAAATCTTCCATGACACACTAGTGTAAATCATGTATATTCATCTTCACCTAGTCAATTTTTGGCAAGTAATGTTATATATCAAAATAAGAAATTACAACAAAGTGCATCTACAACTAGTGATTCAAAAAGTATTCAAAGATCAGATAGAATTTCATGTGAAATTTTAAGGCAAATGATTAAAGCTAAGTTAATCAACCTACCTACTCTACATCTAGTAAGGAGATCCAAATATTATTGTGCATACCATAGAATGCATGGTCATCACACATATTCATGTTTGGCATTAAAAAATCATATACAACACATCAATTTTAATGAGGAACCTATACAAGATAAATCCATTAAGTAATCCATAGTGATATAAGAACCCATTAAAAAAGGGTCAAATTTATAAATAGTACAAAAGTGGCTACCAAAGTATAACTCATAACCAAAAAAGTTTCACAAATTAAAATCATAAAAAGATATAGTATAAAAAGCATAGGTAAAGCAAGTAAAAGATACAAATATACCTCTCCAAAATGAGGTCCCACTTTCAAATTTTCATGGGTTTGGTCATAAGTATATACAATAGTTTGATTATCAAGTTCAAGGGTTGGGAAAACATGCCCGAGGCATAATTACTCCTATTCTAGAAGTTGATAATGTTGGTTAACAAGGTTTGGGATTTATTGAACATCCTAAGGTAAATCATTCATATATACAATCTATCAAGACAAAATATCTACACACATAGGAAATATTATAAAAGGAGAAATGACTTAAGTTACAAAGTAAAAACCATGATATGCCAACAATAACTATCAAAAGAGGGTTTCCATAAAAAGAGCCTCAAAAGAACCATATGACTATAATAAGAACAATTTCAAAGTTCATAATAACAAAAAATATTTCAAAGAAAAATTTAGAAAGGTTGATTCCATATTATGAGGCAATTCCCTATGCTCATCTATATATAACAAAAGTCAAAAATAGCATTATAGGTTATTATGATTATTATGATACTGATAATGAACATTACTCAGATTCATACTACAAGTTAATTAAACTACAACATATCAATGAAACTACACAAGAGGTTACCATTCTTATTTTTAACATAGGCCACATTGATATTGAGTCTCCCATGAGACTCTTTGATTAATATGTTCCTCCCTACTTGTACACACACACACACACACACACACACACACACACACACACACACACACACACACACACACACACAGAAAATACAAAGATAATATAATCTTCTAAAACACAAAAACATTTAGATATTTACTCAAAAAATACAAATTATAGATTGTATGCATTTCCATATTTACACTTTGTATACTCACTATACATTACATATGCTAGCTATCTTAGTATAGTTAGTTTTTATCATACACATATGTTTCATTCATTCTTGTCAAGTGTTCACAAATAATTAAAAGACCTAATTCCACTACATAGATCAATATTTGCTACTATCTACCCATTGGGGGCATATACAATGATACACAAGTTCCTTATATGATACATTCACCCATTTGGGGGAATCCTATACATGGTTTCAATTTTCACGTTACATCTTTATAAACTATACATCATAGATTTAAAAAATCTATATCTTGATATTAATCATCCTACACCTACTCATATTTTTTTGACTAATAATACTTTAGACTTAGCTTATGTACATATTATCTTGTGTATATATTTGTACCACATGTTCATGCATCCTCTCATTTCTAGATTTCCTACATTAGACTTGATTATGTCTCTATGCTTCTTCTATTTGAGGGAATTAGACTATGTCATTGTTATATAGCTCTACACCACTTATTTTCATTGTATATATGTTTTTTACACATTTTCATGTCCTTGTGTGTGATTTCTTGATTATATATGTATACATGTGAACATGTCCTTCCATGTGGTCAAATTTCTTGATGTTTTATGTTTTTATTTCTCAAATTTAGTGACGTGCCCAAATCTCTTATATTGGTCCCCCTTGTCCTACTTTGTATGCCTCATTGATTCGATGTTGCATGAGTTGACATGACATATCTAAGATGATGTCATGGATGATGAATTGGTTGAAAAGGACATTGATTTTGTTAGGGGTGCATGCCCATTTATTTAATTGAGTGATGATAGAAACTAAAAAATTTAGGCAACCAAGAATAGATATAGATGAGTTATGTGCAAAGCTATAAAGGTGTACCATGTCCTCTCCTAATACTCTAGGTAGGGCTAGTAGTCATATAATATAAAACCACATAAAAATTTAGTGAGAGTATTATTATTGTAGGGATAAATTAGGCATGTATCAAGAGAGAGAGTAGGTGTAGCCATAGATCTTTGTCACATAGAGATAGCGGGGCCTCTAGTTCTAGATTTTATGTGTTTGAGAGTGAGATTAAGGGAGTTGGTCCTAGTAGTCTTGTTTGCATCATTCAGTGATGCACCATATTTGTATTGAAATTATATTTTGAGTTATATGTGTGTGTGTGTGTGTGTGTGTGTATACATATATATACATATATATATATGTATATATGTATATATATATACATATATATATATATATACATATATATATATATATATATACATATATACATATATATACATATACATATATATATGTATATATGTGTATATATATATACATATATATGTGTGTGTGTGTATATATATGTATATATATGTATATATATACATATATATACATATATATATATATACATATATATATATACATATTTATATACATATATACACACACACACACACACACACACACACACACACACACACACACACACACACACACACACACACACACACACACACACACACACACACACACACACACACACACACACACACACACACACACACACACACACACACACACACACATACACACACACACACACACACACACACATATGGTCATTGTTTAAGTTGGAATTGTCTATTGGAAACTAGATCATGTTATATTGTATATATTGTTATGCATATAAATTTAATTGATTTATATATGTTGTATAGATTTTTTAGTCATATGTGAAAGAAATTAATTTTTATTTTATTTTACTAGTATATGGTTTTTTATTTATATTTTATAAGATGTTTGTGTGTATGACATGTGATGGAGATATGCCATATATGAACCTAGATGGCATGGAAAACCAATGACCATACTACTCATGTTGTGTTGATGTAGGCATATAATATGCAACTGGAGCTACCTACCATATAATGTAGGTGTATAAATGTGTATACTTGGATATAAAAATATTGATTGGTTGATGATCTGAAAATGCACTCTGATTTGTATGATTTAAATCAAATATTTTAAGTGGTGTGTGAACTAAAGTTGGGTTCTAATATTTGTAATGATTACCATATATCTTTATCGGTTGTAAAACTAAAACTATGCCTTAGGGTTGATAATTATTCCCAAATATTTTTATGGTTTTTCACATGGGAATTTCATTATGAGCTTTGTATTTATTTCCAAAGATTTTTATTGGTAATTGTACTGAAATTATGCCTTTGGGTTTGTAGTTGTTCTTAAATATCTTAATTGGTGTATGCATTAAAGTTACATTGTAATCTCTATATTTATTTCCAAATATTTTTATTGATGATTATACCAAAATTATGCCTTTGGGTTTATATTTTTTCCCAAATATCTTAATTTTTGTGTGCACTGGAGGTGCATAACTTTGTGAATTTTTAAATATTGTCATTAATTAAGGAGGAGATTATTGAGCATTACCTTTGATTGTTGAGATTTGGAATTTAATGTTGTCATTGATGTCAAAGGTTATTTTTAAGCTGCATGATTCATTCATTGGTGTGAAACTAATGTCATTGATTTCAAAGGTTCTTGTGAAGATGCATGGTCAAGTAAGCTTTGAGGAATATTTATGATGAGTTCTTATGCTAGCATAGTGAGCGGTGTTTTTGTATGAAAGCGGTGATGAGAGAATTATATTTGAATAATTTTCTAATATAATCATGAGTAAGTAAAACTTAGTATGCCAAGTATCAATCATCTTGTAATACTTTGTATAGATCTTATGATAAGGTATGTGTAGGTATCATGATGAAATGAGTAAGCTTAGAAGATATATGTAAGGAGTTTAAGAGATGATATGAATGAACTATGAAGATATGAATTCTTTGAAGAATACTTGATAGTTTTTTAATCATGAAAGAGATTTTTTGAGTTCGTAAATGATGTGTTGAGTACATTACAAATGATTACAAGGTATGCTCTGAAGATCTCTGTATGCAACTTTGAATATGCTATGATAATCTTAGTCAAAATTTGAAGATCTGTAAGAAGCTCTGAAGGTGATGTATTAAAGATATAAAGAAGAGTGAGTGTATGAGGTTTCTTGAGCAGATACAAGAGGCATTGGAACATAAGATATTTTCAAGGTTTAGCATGCAAGAAGTCTAGAAGGTCAAATTTAAGGCCTAATGAGACTTATAGGTTAAGGCATAGAAAGTAAGTGAGAAATGGTGACTAGATGAGGTATAAATATTAGTTATCATGACATGCATGAGTAGGTAAAAATTAATAGAGGTACATCAAGTTGTTCTATTTATGTGCATGAAGTTTCAGGTCATGGTTTATAAGAAAAAAATTGGAAAAGTGTTTCAAGGTTTCTCATGAAGAGTTGTCTACTCAAAAAGGTTTTTATAATTCTCATTATATCATGTATTATCTACATGAGAATATAATTTTTTCATGATTTATGAGTAAGGTTTCTATCTCAAAGTTCCAAGGATTGGTTTCTAGAAAAAGGAGCTAAGTTTTATGAATGATCATTAAGACTAGAAGATGGTCTAAAACCTCATAAAACCCTAAAAAAGACCTCATGTTGAATATTTTGTTATAAAAAGATTAGAAAGGTTTGGTATGGTAATATATGTGATTGGAGGTTTAATTCAACTCTCCCAGTCATCTATAGGTGTGATTGGTTTCTTAGGTGAGTGACCAGACCCTATAGGAAAGTTTTTGTCTTTTCGATATTTGTTATAGCAGTTAAAGTTGACCAAGTCAAAGTTTCTCAATGGATGAAGATTAAATTATGAGAGTTGTATTTATTTTAAATGAAATATTTTGGATATGATCTATAACTTAGGTATGAAAATTTGGTGATCCAAGTTATCCAGTCACTAATAGACCTAGTAGTGCAGACAGTACGAAAATCAGGAAGAAGTAAAAAGATGATTTTTGAAATTTTTTTCTACAAGAGTGATGCATTAAATTACATGGTTATGATATTTTGGAATTTAATAATCTATTAATTATTTTTATAATATTGGAATTTAGTGTAAGAGGTCTAAAAATGAAGCCAAAACGGCTTATCTGACTGAGTAGAGTCTATGAGAGAGAAGATCAACAGATTGGTGTGTAAGACTAATAGTTTCCATAAGAGCTTATGATATTTTAAATTAAGGTTTCTCTAAGGATTATATAATATATATTTCATAAATTTAAATCCATTTTATATATTTATTTGGGTTTGATAAGTTCATGTTTTATTAACTATGTTTTGGAGTCACTTGGAATTTTTGAGTGAACATCTTAAAAAGAAGAGTTGTAGCATGTATACTCTAAGTTGAAGTATTAGATTAAGTTTTTTATTAACCTAATTTCATGATGTTTATGAATATGTAATTTTTTTCCATGGTTATTTGGAAAAATTAAGTATGTACCACAGGTTTTCAAGATAGTTTATGTATATGCATAGGCCTTTCATGAATAGTGTTTTAAGAAAGGGTTCAAGTGGTGGTTGGACCCAAAAGGTGTTATGATCCTAAATTTAAGATATATAAGGTATATTGGAGTATTATATTATATTTTCCTTCCATGTGAGGTGCTTTTATATGCTTAAATAATATCAAAGGGTAATGTGTTGCTAAGAAGACCTTTTAGGTCTCCATAGAGCCTAAAAGAGGAGTACGAGCTAATTGATCCATAGCCAACCAAATGTATTGATTGATTCATGATTAAGGAGTGTTATTTTTATATTATAAGACCTAATTTATGGGATACCTAATAATATAATTATGTGTCTAACTAAGAAAGATATGATCAAGTGACTTATATAAAAGCAAGGCAATTTAGGCCTATTTTATATGCTTAGATGGTGAGAGAAGAAGAGGGTGTGAATGAAATAGATAATTAGTGAGAATAAGGAGTTAATTTGGACCATAAGAGAGATTTAATTAATATCTAACATAGGTTATGAATATCAGAATCAAGGTCTAAATACCTAATCAAGCTATGAAGAAGGTTAGTTAAGAGAAGGCAAGAGGCCAGTTTGAGAGGAACAAAAGTAAATAAAGAGATAAATGAGAAGATAATGATATATTATATAATCAACAATTTTTTTAAAGGTGAACAATAATTAGGTCACTGATTTGGTTCTGATTCATCTAGGGATTGGTTCCTCCTTGTAAGTGGGTGCTTGTTAAAGTCTAGCTGAGTTGGTGTTGAACTAGTCAGGGTTGGTACTCCATGTGAAGTGGGTGCTTCACTAAATATTGATGTTTGTCTTATAGGAATATAGTCTATTTGTTTCATCAATGGGTTTTATTCCCATTTAGTTTTTCTCATGTATATGTTATGTTCATGTGTTTCATGCTTTTATGTTTTGGTGCATATGCTTGCCAAGATGAACATGCTTGTTAGAATGGTTCATATATTATTATGTGGAATTGAATGAAATGTTTTGAATATTGATTCACCCCCCTCTCAATAATATATTTTTTAAACAATTTTTATAAGATCTTGGTCCTTTTAATTAGGTTTAAAAACCTAAAGGAGATCCTAAGAAGTAAAGATGACTAGTCAACAAGATGAAGGTGATTTTTCTACTAGTAAGGATTTGTTGTTCAATGGATCTAACTATGACTTTTAGAATGTTAGAATGAAGATATATCTAATGTCACAAGGACATGATAATTGGTAGTCAATTATGGATGGTTATATTTCACCTCATATTCCACTAACAAAATTAATAGGTAAAAAGGATAGTGAAAATAACTCCAACGCAATGAATGCCATTTTGTGTGGCCTATCAGAGGCAAAACTTGTAAAGGTAATGCATTGTGTATTAGATAAATATATATGGGAAAAAGTGAATAACATATATTAAGGAGATACCAAGGTGAATTTGGCCAATTTGTGTATCCATAGAAGATAATTTAAAAGCCTGCAATTGAAACTATTGCATCCTACCTATTGAGGATTGAATAAGTTATAAATATAATTAGAGGGTTGGGAGAAGTAGTGAAAGAGTCTATTGTTGTAAAATAAGATTGAGATCAATAACTCTTAATTTTTACTTGAAGGTGTTTGCAATAGAATATATGAAAGATTTGGACAAGCTAGAGATGGATGGGATTCATGGCATATTGAATACTTATGAGATGAGAACAGATGAAGGAAGAAGCTTCAAAGTTAAAAAGAAGTCAAAGGACAACAAGGTCAAAGATGATGTTGATTTAGATATTGATGATGATGAACTCATAGCTATGTTTCCTATAAAGGTAAGGTTTGGCTCAGGTAAGTATAAGGGTAAGTTATCCTTCAAATGTTTTAGCTATGGCAAGATTGGTCACTTTGCAACCAAGTTTCCTAACAAGGATAAATCTGACCATAATGAAGAATATGATGAACATAATAGAGATGATATAAAAGTATACAAGTCTGAAAAGAATGAGAGAGATTTAAAGAATAATGAAGGAAATGATCACTCAAAAATAAAAATAGTTTCTATACCAAAGAAGAAAACTCATCTAATATAAGTGTTTTAGACACATTTGACAGTTATGATGATAGTAATGAATCTGAACATGAAAATACCAAAACTTTTTTCATAGGCATAGAATCAGACAATGAGAGTTGCTCAAATGGGAAAGGCCTTATGGTTGATGTAGAATTAGATGAACAAGTATACTATGATAGTGAAGAAAGAGAAGTTGAAGTGGATCTTGAAGATGAGATCATAAATACCTTAGAAGAATTGAATATTTTGAAGAAGAAGAAGAACAAAAAAATAAAGTCATTATTTCAAGATTATGATGGTCATATTTGATTATTTGAATAAAGGATGAGAGACACTTCCAAGGAGTATGAAGAGATCATCTAACAAGTATAAACCCAGATGGAGAATGTAATAGCAAGCCTAAAGGATAAAGAGGAAGAATGCATCAGGTATGAAACTAAAGTAAAATCCCTAAAATCTAAGTTGGATCAAGTATCTAGCAAGGTGAAGAGCTTTATGAAGTTTGAAATGAGAACTGAGGCTCTAGATGATATCTTGAGTAGTCAAAAGTTTACAAGTGACAAAATAGGCGTCCAAAGTCAAGGACAATACTATTGAAGACAAGATGTTCAATATGAAAAGACCTATCAGATAGCCAAATGTTATTAAGTATGCTAATTATTTTAATGGTAATTTTATTCATGCAATCATTATGGTCATAAAGCAAGAGAATGTGGAAGACCCTCCAAGAGTGAGTACTCATAGAACTATGGAAGAAGTCATAATTCACATCAGCCAAATGGTTTGTATAAGGTTGTGTGTGAAAATTATCATAATATAGGACACATTGAAAGATCCCATCCTAACAGATCTAGAATATCATCAAGTCAAAACAAGAAGTTTGAATTTATTAGAGTGAAATAAAGAAGTAAAATGAATGTATGGAAACCAAAGGAGTAAAGATAAGTCATGATCAATCTAAATGCTCAATTGGACTACTTATAGAGATAAAAGATGCCTCATACAAAATCAAGCAATGTCTATTGTCTGCTTACATTGATGATCAAATGTTTATGATTAGATCAAGTCTATATTACGAATCAAGACCAAAAGGATGTTGAATAAAATTTAGTCTTGTAAAAATATGGAGATCTAGGAATCTCTTGAGTTCATATTTTTTAGTGCTCTATGAAAAGGGGTGGCTCCATTAAGCTTCATGGAGACATTATTCTATTAGGAGAAGCTTGTGGTTGTAGTCAAAGAAGGTTTCTTCTTTAGGAGATTATAGGTTGTCTTTTTTTGAAAACAAGGAGATGAAAATGGATATTATCCATTCCTATGTTGATAACTCTTTGGTTTAAAGTGTATAAGGTAGCATGATGAGAGATCTAAGGTCATTATCAACTATATGAAGTCAAAGTATATATAATTGGTATATAAGAGGTAAGCTTTTGGTATCTAGTTTTTTGACTAATTGAGCTTGATTTATGAAGATAAAGGGGGAGTCCCTAATTCTATAGTTGATATCAAGTAGGATAGCATTGTTGGTGGTTAATAGTTTTATTTTCTTTAGTCATATCAGTAAAGGTAAGTGATATGAGTTTTTAGTTCTTTTAAAGGAGATATGTTTGGTTTAAGGGGGAGCTTGGTAGATAGGATTTTTTTATATCAATAAAGTGATTACTTTTTAATATGAATGAATTTAAGGAGATATTTTGTCTGAGATGCTTCATAGACTCCATTTGTTGATATTTTGATGTATTAGTTGGGATAGTGACCTAAGTGAGATAAGTTTTTGAGAATGGTTGTCATAGGTGGTTTCAATAGTTTTTGAAGACTGTGTACCAAATAGTATCTTAGAGAGATAGTATCAGATCAAAGCGAGAGTGTATTATTTCATTAGTAAAAAATGACCCTTGTTGTCTAATGTTACGAAAATCTTGGTGGATTCTTGGTTTTAGGGGGAGTTATTCATGTTTTTGACTGAGCTTAACCTACATTGAAGTGGTCTTATAATCTGATTTCATTATGAATGAGATGATAGCTATGGAATACCTTTGTCATTAATGTCAAAGGGGGGTGAGAAAGATCAAAAATATAAAAAAAAATAGAAAGGGAGAATGATCAGAAATTGAGTTCTGATAATGGTTTCAAGTTTGAGTTTTATTGGTGGCACACTATAGATCTTGTCGAGAGATTTCTGACACTTTTCACGGTTTGCAAAATGAACAACGTATGCAAAAGTTATGGCCATTTGAAGATCTATCAAAAAATGTCACTTGTGACATTTGGCACGTGTTTTGAGGATGTTTCAACATTTGGACCTATCAGAGGTTGACACTTAGAAAATGATAAAGATGGAAAAAAAATGGTTTGATGATGCCATGTCATCAACATGCCATGTGGTAGCGTGAGATAAGTGTGAGACCGAGCAAGGTGGCAAGTTTGAAGGAAGGAGACCAAGCCCAATGTGCATGCTAACTAGGTGCCAAGTCTCCCACAAAAAGGGGCATTGACATGTTCAAAGAGGTGCTTAAGCTATTTTAAGCATGCACCCACCTTCCATGCAGCCCATGTGGGACAAAACATAGATTCTGAGTGCCAAAAAAGGTGGAGAAGAATTCAAATGCACCAAAGGTGGAGGAAAACAGTTTCTAAGGTGCCAACAAGGAGGAGGCCAATTCAAACTCAGTCAAAGCATGCCTAGAAAGGTGGGAGGCAGTTTTGAACCCTTGACCTACCACCCAAAATTGATTAGCCTTGAACACTTGTGCTACGGAGGTCTAAGTGCTATTAAAGGCATGAATTTCTACTTGAACTTATCAAATTCTAGACTGTGTAAAAAAAAATATAGACTAGTTTGTTGTATTTGGTCATTTTGGAGCCCTTAAAAGCTGACCCAAAGCTCAGAGTAAACTAAAAATTTGTTTATAATTCTGATATACTCTATGCAGTATATTCATTTTCTTAGTTTGGAGAATTTGTGATGCCATTTTGAGCTATAAAAGTTGCCAATTTTGATTTGGAGAAGCCTTTGCATGTGATTTAGGAAGGTGAAGGATGTCCTGAGTCAACCAAGGTCTTTCGAAGGTCTGAAACACTATTTTTTCATAGAGAAATGATCTATTTTTGATTGTAAGTATATTTCAACTTTCAAATTTGAGCAACATTAATGGATCAGTTTGAAACAAACTCAGGGACGTAGGAATTTCTGAACCACATAAATAATTTCTATGTTTTGATCTTTGAATTCAGTTTTGCATTTCATTTTTAGTTAAATTTATAAATTATAATTCATATTTTAATCAAAATGCAAAAATTACTCATTTGATCATTTACAAGAAATTGGATAAAATCAAGAATTTGGAAAATCTAGTAGTTTCAATGGATAACTGATGTGATTTATCAATTCACCTTTATTTTAGTTTTGAAACATGATTTGGATCAGATTTCAATCAAATTTAATAATTCAAACATATTATAGGTTGATAAATTTAGAATCCATACTTATAAAATTTCACTTAGAGTTTATCAGTGGAGTTTACAGATCAAGTTGGTATTAGAGCAGTTAGAAAGCTAGGTTAGCTTTTGATTATGTGATTTGACAGTTGCTTTCAATTATTGGTTTACAATATCACTTGATTAGATTGCATTGTGAAGTTGTGGAATTTGTGTGTTTGCAGGAAACCATGGGCAAGTTGTCACATAAAGCCAAGATGGTAGAGCTTGAAAGCATCAATCACTAGATTCAGGATGAGAATGCATTCTTGAGATGCAATCTCTATTCCCTTGAAGAGAAAATTGCAAGTTTGAAATTAGAGCTTGAATCCAAGGATGAGCTCTTGATTAGATTGCAATGTCATGAGTGTGAAAAGGTAAAGCATTCAACTTTAGATGTAGAAACTATGACTAAGTGCAATGTAAGTTACTCACCACGTAATTCATCTACTTCTTTCCATTCAGATTCAGATTCAAGTAATGATGCTTTTGGTAGTTTTGAACAACACACTAAGGGTATAGGATCTAAATTGTTGATGAAAATGTGATTTAATGGAAGAGGTCTTGGTAGAGATAGCCAAGGAATTACTAACCCAATATAAGTATAGCATAGATCTCTTCATGCAGGTTTAGGTTACACTAGTGAGTAGGTGGAAATTGGAGAAACTTCCTCCATGGCTAAAAGAAGACAAGCTTCTAATAGCAAAGGACTAAGGCCACTAGTAGAGCATTTGTAGTGTAAGAAGGAAGGTAGAAGAGGTATTGAGATTCCACCTCCTATTTCCTACACTAGAGTTAGCACTAAATCTTCTGATCCACTTTTTATGTTTAAGAAATTTGGATTTAAAATTCAGAAGATAATGCAATCATTTCCTTGCACTTTTTGTGGGATGCATAACCATAGTGTTGCATTTTGTTGGAAGAGACATGCTTTGCTTAAGTAGATTGTAGGTGTTCAAGACCATTCTCATCATGGCAAAGTGAGAAGAGGTAAAAGGGAGACCTCACCTAAGAAGGTTGTTTGCACTCATTGCCATATGAGTGGACATCAGATTGATCATTATTTTAAATGTCAATCATCTTCTCATTATAAACATGGTAAAACTAAGATGATTTATCAACCTATTAATAAGGTCAATGAAGTTAAATCAATCCATAATGATGCTAAGGAATCCACTAAGACAATCAATTTCACTAGGAAGAAAGAAATGGTTAAGTGGATTATCACTACATTCTTTTTGCAAAGCATGGTTATGAATTCACCTAAGGGAATGAACAAGCTTTGATAGATGTAGATTAGAGTTGGTGGGAACACTTCAAGATAGGTTTACCATATGAAGTTTTTCAATTCTCACTTTTTGATAACTCTAAGATTTTGAATCTCCTATTTATGTTGTGTGAGTTGTCTAGAGGACTTGAACTCATTTGATCAGTTAGAGATAATAGTAGAATCCATGTTGTAGGTTGAGTTAATTCCTTACAAAACTTATTAGACTGTTATTTTGAATGTATCTATTTTTGGCACATGGATGTATAGATGCATTGTTAAGACCCTATGGACATGTTTAGATGTTAGGCATCATACACTTTTGGTTGTTTTCATTTGCTTAGCATATAAGTCCCATACTAGGGCATTGTATTGCAACATGTCCATAACATTTATCGTATGTTTTCAACATTATAAACTTATCATGTAGTTACATTGGGAGTTTTTTCAATTTTTCACAATTCACTACTTTCTAGGATGTGACATTTGGGCAGATAGTTTTGGTATGTTGTAATCACTTTGGTAGTTGCAGATTCACTTACTCATGCCTTTGGATTAGGAATTTTTATAGTTTGATTGTGAATCATTTTAATGCAATTGTTTATACCTCTTACTATGATTGGGTTCTATTTCCATGGATGCAGTAGACTAGTTTGCAGTTACAGGGGATATTGGACTTTTGGAGACCAAAAGTCCTCTATTGGGGAGGTGTGATCAGAAATTGAGTTCTGATAATGGTTTCAAATATGAGTTTTAGTGGTGTAAAACTATATATCTCGTCAAGATCTTTCTAATGCTTTTCATGATTTGCAAAATGAACACCATATGCCAAAGTTATGGCCATTTGAAGATCTGTCAAAAAATGTCACTTGTGACATTTGACACATGTTTTAAGGACATTTTGACATTTGGACCTATCAAAGGTCGACACTTGGAAAATGCTAAAGTTTGAAAAAAAAAATGGTTTGATGACACCATGTCATCAACATGCCATGTGGTAGCGTGAGATAAGTGCGAGACCGAGCAAGGTGGCGAGTTTAAAATAAGGAGACCAAGTCAAACGTGCATGCTAACTAGGCAACAAGTCTCTCACAAAAAGGGGTGTTGACATGTTCAAAGAGGAACTTAAGATATTTTAAGCATGCACCCACATTCCATGCAGCCCATGTGGGACAAAACATAAAGTCTGAGTGCCAAAAAAGGTGGAGAAGAATTCAAATGCACCAAAGGTAGAGGAAAATAGTTTCCAAGGCACCAACAAGGAGGAGGCCGATTTAAACTCAGTCAAGGCACACCTAGAAAGGTGGGAGGTAGTTTTAAACCCTTGACCTACCACCCAAAATCTATTAGCCTTGACCGCTTGTGTTGTGGAGGTCTAAGTGTTATTAAAGTCACGAATTTCTACTTGAACTTATCAAATTTTGGACTGTGTAAAAAAATATAGACCAATTTGTTGTATTTAGTCATTTTGGAGCCCTTAGAGGCCGAACCAGAGCTCAGAGTGAACTACAAAGTTGTTTAGAATTTTGATACGATCTATGCAGTATGTTAATTTTCCCATTTTAGAGAATTGGTGATGCCATTTTGAGCTATATAATTTGCCAATTTTGATTTGGAGAAGCCTCTGCATGTGATTCAGGAAGGTGAAGGACGTGTTGAGTTAGCCAAGGTCTTTCAAAGGTCTGAAACACTATTTTTTGTAGAGAGAAATGATCTATTATTGATTGTAAGTATATTTCAACTTTTAAATTTGAGCAACATTAATGGATCGGTTCAAAATGAACTCGGGGATGTAGGAATTTCTAAACCCCGTAAACAATTTCTATGTTTTGGTCTTTGAATTAAGTTTTGCATTTCATTTTTAGTTAAATTTACAGATTATAATTCATATTTTAATCAAAATTCAAAAATTACTCATTTGATCATTTACAGGAAATTGGATAAAATCAAGAATTTGGAAAATCTGGTAGTTTCAATAGATAACTGATGTGATTTATCAATTCACCTTTATTTCAATTTTGAAACTTGATTTGGATCAAATTTCAATCAGATTTAATCATTCCAACATATTATAAGTTGAGAAATTTAGAATCCATACTTATAAAATTTCACTTAGAGTTTATCAGTGGAGTTTACAGATCAAAGAAAGATTAGAAAGGGTGAGAAAGAGAAAGAATAAGGTCTAAGAGATGATTTCCATCAAGAGTGATTGACACAATTTTCTAAGTGTGTTTACCATTAATGACAAAGGGGGAGATTGTTGAACATTGTCATTGATTAAGGAGGATATTGTTAATCACTAACTTTGAGTGTTGATCTTTGGTATTTAATGTTTCCATTGATGTCAAAGGTTCTTTTGAAGGTGCATGGTTTTTTCATTGATGTCAATCTAATGTCATTGATGTGAAAGGTTTTTATGAAGATATATGATCAAGGAAGCTTTGAGGAATATGTATTATGAGTTCTTATGCCATCATAGTGAGTGGTGTTGTATGAAAGTAGTGATGAGAGATTTTTGTTTGAAGAATGTTTTGATATTAGCACAATTAAGAATAGGTCAGTATGCCAAGTATCAATCATATTTTAATACTTTGTCTAAACCTTGTGATAAGGTATGTGCAGGTAGCATGATGAAATGAGTAAGCTTTGAAGAAGAATCTATGTGCTTTAAAGATCTGTATAAGTAGCTAAGAAGATGTTTCAAATAAGATATGAATATGTGAATGCTTTGAAGAATAATTGATAGTGTTTGAGCATGAAAAAGGTCATTTGATTTTTTACATGAGGTATTGAGGACCTTAAAAATGATAAGAATGTCATCTTTGAATATCTATGTATGCAACTCTAAAAATGCTACAAAGATGATTCAAATAACTATAAGAATGTATGCAGGTGATTTAATGTAGATCTGAAGAAGAGTAAGTGTATGAGGTTTTTTAATCATACACAAGAGGAATTAGAACAAAGGAGAGTTTCAAGGTATAACTTATAGGGTGGATATAAGGTTAGATTTAAGACCTAATGAGACTTTCAAGTCAAGGCCTAGAAAAAAAATGAGAGATGATGGCTAGATGAGGTATAAATATTAGTTTTCATGACATGAGTGAGTAGGTAAAAATTGATAGAGTTAATTTAAGTTTTTTAAAGTTTTTTCATGAAGTTTTAGGTCATGGTTTTTAAGAAAAATCTTGAAAATGTGTTTCAATTTTTATTGAGTACATAGAATGAAGAGTTATCTGCCAAAAACGTTTTTTATAGTACTCATTGGCATGTGCAGAATTTGTATGAGAATTTAATTTTTTCATGAGATATGAGGAAGGGTTATAGCTTAAATTTCCAAGCTTTAGTTTCTATAAAAAAGAGGTAAGTTTTATGAATGATCATTAAGACTAGAAGATGGTCTAAACCCTCAGAGAAACCTAACAAAAAATCAATGTTAAAGATCTTGTTATAAATAAATTATAATGGTTTGGCATGGTTAGTTAATTGATTGGATGTTGATGTAAACTCTTATATACATCTCTAGTTATGATTGGTTTCTCAGGTGAGTGAGCAGACCCTATAAGAAAGTGCTTGTCTTTTAGAGATTTGTTGTAGCAAGCAAAGTTGACCAAGTCAAAGTTTATTAGTGGATGAAGATAAAAGTGTGATAATTTTAGTTATTTTCCATGAATGATTTTGGATAGGTTTCAAAACTTAGGTGTGCAAATTTGTTCATCCAAGTTAACTAGTTGATAACAAACCTAGTAGTGCAAATAGTAAGAAAATTAGGCAGAAGTAAAAATATGATTCCTGGTATGTTTTCATGTAAGAGTGATGAATTAAATTTCATGATGATAATATTTGGGACTTTAATAATATATTAATTCTTATAAAAATATTTTAATCTAGTGTAATAGGTTGGAACATTGAACCCAAAATGGCTTATCTGATTGAGTGGATTCTATGAGAGAGAAGATCAATAGATTGGTCTATAAGACCAATAGTTTCCATAAGAACTTATGATATGTTGAGTTTAGGTTTCTCTATGGATTATATAATATATTTTTCATTCATTGAAATCCCTTGAATATGTTTATTTAGGTGTCATAATTTCATGTTTTCTTAACTATGTTTTTGAGTCAGTTGGTAGTTTTAAGTGAACATCTTGTAGAAAAGAGTTTGAACTCATATACCCTATTTTGAAGCATCAGATGAAGTTTTTAATAACCCTAGGTCATGATGTTTATTTATTTTTCCATTTTTTTTGGAAAAATTAAGTATATACCTTAGTTATTTAGGATAGATTTTATGTATATGTATACGCCTTTTATGAACAATTTTTTGAGAAAGGGTTCAAGTGGTGGTTGGACTAAAAGGTGTTATGGACCTAAATTGAAGTTGGATAAGTTATAATCTAATGGAATATGATGTTTTATTATCATGTGAGGTGTTTTTATATGCTTCAAGAAGATTAAAGGGTAATGTGTTGTTAATAATACCTATTAAGTCTCCATACAACCTAAAAGAAGAGTAAGGACTAATTTAGCCATGGTCAACCTAATGTATTGATTGATTCACTATTAAGGAATGTTATTTTTATATTATAATACCTGATTAATTGTTGACCTAAGAATATAAGTATGTGTCCAACTAATAAGGATATGATCATGTGACTTGTATAAAAAAGCAAGGTAGTTTAGGCATGTTTTGTATGTTTAGAGGGTGAGAGCATAAGAGTATAAGAGAATGATATAAATCATTGGTGAGTATAAGGTGGTCATGCAGACCATTAGAGAGATTTAAATAATATCTAATCGAGGTTATGCATATGAGGATCAAGGTCAAAAGACCTAATCAATCCATGAAGAGGGATAATTGAATGAAGAAGGTAGAAGGTCAGTTTGAGAGGGACAAAAGTGAGCAAAGAGCTAAAGGATAATATCATCATATATTATAGAATCAATAATAGTTTTTGAAGGTAATCAGATAATTAGGTGGCTTAGTTGGTGATGATTCATCTAGGGGGTCGGTGCCTCCTTGAAAGTGGGTGTTTGATAATGTCTAGTTGAGTTAGTGCTAATCTAATTAGGGTTTGTGCTCTATGTAAAGTGGGTGCTTCACTAAATATTCATGTTTGTCCTATAAGACTGTAATCCATTTGCTTCATTAGTAGGTTTTATTCCCCTTGAAGGATTACCATGTATATCTTGTGTTCATGTGTTTCATGCTTTTATGTTTTGGTGATTATTCTTGCTAAGATGAACATGCTTCTTATAATGGTTCATATATGATTATGTAGAATTGAATGAAAAGTTTTGAAGACTAACTCACCCCCACCTCAATCATCTTATTTCCAACAAACTAGTTTCCATCACTATTGATAATATGATGTATAGTATTGATTATAAATTATTGTCTTATAAGTTATAGGTCTTATACAATGAGTAACAAATGGTTCCTTAAAAATAATTCCCTAGGATAACTTCATTGTAGAAGAATGTGATCTAGGAGAGTGTGGTGAATGAGGGCTTGATGCCCTATGTGTAAACTTTATGATGCCTCAACTAATTATTGAAGAGTTTTAAATTATGTCATGGTGATGTCATAGAGGTGTCCTAGTGAATGTATGAATTACCTTGATAGTCTAAGTGGCAATGATAATGTGTGTAATGTGTTTATCCTAGTGTGCTTAAATTTGGCTTGGTTGATCTTCAATTTTGGCATGGTTAGAGATGTTTAGGGATGTATATGGTGATTTGATCATGTGAAATGTTTCATATAAATTGTCAAGGATGATTGGAGAGATTGTGTGAATAATCAAAATTCAAATGGTAGTCCATAGTTTTCATCTAGATAGTTTAAGTCTAGTAGTAGAAAACTTGATTAGGCAATTTGTTGATGTCACTATTTACACATGTGGATGAGTCATGGGGAATTGGTCATATAATTATGATAAAATTAGTCCATAGTTATTATGTGCTAATTATAAAGTCATACACCTAAGTACAATTAAATATATGTGGGTACAAAGTTGGGCTCTCAAGGATTTTGACAATGTTTTCCTATACTTAGCCAAATTTGCATGAAGCAAGAAGAGCTGAGTAAGCATTTTCATGATGGAATATATCACATATGTGGATGTTTCAAGAGAATTTTATCATATGGGTTTGTTTAGTTTTGTGCCTAGTTTATTTGAGCTAAATTTTAGGTCAAGCACTAAAGCATAACAAAATATATGCAAATGGAAAGTTGGCTTCCCAAATAATTTGTAATGTTTTCTAGACCATCACAAACCATCATGCAGACATGGATGAACCAATAAGTTTGTGAATTTATTTTAGGTATTCATAAGGTAAATATTGGTTAAAGGATATCATGGATATGTTTTATATAATGTCAGGAATCTACCCTAAAAATTTGGGGTCTTAAAGTGTTGTATAGCTTGAGATACAAATCTTCAAAGTCACACATGAATAGTGATGGGCCAGGCACCACTAAGTTTATTCACATTGAAGCATGAGGTCAAAGGTTACATGCATAGGTGAAAATTATCATAATATCTATATTTTTATTAAAGATCAATAATGAGTGGTGGTTTATACTGATAAATATTAATGATGCGAGACAAGTCAAGAGTCAACATGGCATGAGAGGCTACCAAGTGTAACAAGCACATGGAATTATAGTAAAATTATAAAAAGGCATATGAGGGTTATAAGTGTCATGATCTCAAGGGTTTTGAGCTAGATCTAATAATTAGTATTTCTAGTTAAAGACCTAGTTGATCCATAGAGATAGATGGTGCATATTTAGTCAATATTACAAGGGTGAATGAGATGAGGTCAAAGTGACTAAAGTTTAACATTTGGATAGTAAATTACTATGGGTTAAAGTGATATATATTCTGAAGGACATTGATGGATCGAGTTTATTACAAATAGTTAGGAAGTAACAAGATGAAGATAAGTGTTTGATGTTTAACTGTGACCGTTTGAATTTGAATATTTGAATTTTGTGAAAGAAAAGACCAATTTTTGGTTTTTATGCCATATCTTTCAATCTATGTAGAATTTACTCATGGTGTTAAAATAAAATTTGTAGAGGATTACATGTCATATTTGTAAGTACTAATTTTAATGTCTAATTAGATGTTTAGTTAAATATTATGAGGTCTAAAGTTGACTATGTGTTCGTGCACATTTTGCAAGTAACCTAAGAAGGGTAATTGAGCTTGTTTTAATGTTGTTTCAATATCTATTAATGAATTAGTTATTAGGGAGTGTTGTATACTCCATAAGGATTCTTTGTGTGAATTATGAAGGTTTGATCAATCATATCTAGAATGAAAAAAGGTTTTGAAGTTGACTATGTTTTCATTCATAATGATTATGTATACAAAGAAGTGATTGAGCTATTTATGTTTAAGTTAAAGGGTACTGTGATGGTTGTTGGCACTTAAGGAGGACTTATAGATCATGTGGAATGGGTTCATGCATTTTTTGAGTGTTTTTGTGTTTTAATTTTCTTGGATATGTGCCAAAGAGATGAATGGGTCTCTATAGGACCTAAAAGTGACTTAGGCCTATTTGAAAGTGTGTTGTGCTTAATGTGACCCATGTAAGATGCCTTAAAGGTGAAGGAATGTATTATGGCTAACCAATTTATTGATAATTCATGATAGCTATACATATAGTGAAATCAAAGATGATGATTTATAGACTTTGTGGAAGACTTGTGAGAGAGACATGTATAAGGTGGATGTGAGAGTTATGGAGAGAAGGAGAGGTAGAGTGCCCAGTTGGATGAGTTGATAAGCAAAGTGGATCGATGATTGTGTATATGACTAGTAGATCATATTTATAATGTTATAAAAGTGCTCTTGAATTTTGAATATATGAGAATAGGTATGAGTTTGTATATGAGGATAGTTTGAGTGAAGAAGGAAGAGATTTTGGCATGCATATATGAGAGGCTTGTATGAGATAAAGAGGAAGTTTGTGTAGGGGCTAGATAAACAAAGATCCATAATTAGGTGTTAAATAAATAATTATAAGGTGTATTTTTTCACTTCAAGGAGGGTCTAAAGGACTTGATCTTCCTTAGGGGCAACTGTTCCTCGTGAAACATGTGTTTCACTAAATACCTTTGGTTAGGAGAATATGATCAAGGTTTTTTGGTCTAAAGTAGTTGATCAGTATCTTGTTTCTAATTTTTTATAGCAGTCCATGTTTTGAAGGCTTGAGAGTGGATTTTATTACCCATAAGGATTTCCCATAGGAACTATGTGTTATGTGTTTGATCTTGTATATGTATTAAATGAATGAGCTCTCTTGTTAATGTTGCTTGATCAAGTTGATATATTTTGATTATTTAATAGTTTGAAAGGGTTAAAATTTTAATTTAAATATTTGGGCTCACTGATTCCCCCTAATTATACCTCTAACAATTGTTATTAAAGTAGTTCCTTTTGTAAAGGCTTGACAACTTGAAGGTGGTAAAATATGGGTAGTCATCAAGGAGGTTTATCTACTTAGCAAACACTAATGTTCAATGAATCCAATTATGAATTTTGGAGTGATGGGATGAGGACATACATTATGTCCCTAGGGCTTGATGTATGGTAATATGTTGTAGATGGTTATGTTGCTCCTACTCCTCCTCCATCTATTACTTTAGATAAGAAGTTGTTTGAGAATAATTCTAAGGCAATGAATTCTATCACTTATGGTTTTTCAAAGACTAAATACACCAAAGTAATCCATTGTAAATCTACTAAAGAGATATGGGAAAAAAATGAAAATAATTTATGAAGGATATTCAAAGGTCAAGATTTCTAATTTACAGACTCATAGAAGGAAATTTGAAAGTCTCAAGATGAATGATGAAGATTATGTGGCATCCTTTTTGAATGAGTTGATGAGATTGTGAACATCATCAAAGGTCTTAGAGATAACCTTAAATAGGCTAATATTGTTCAAAAGTTATTAAGGTTGTTATCCCCCAATTTTGATCCAAAAGTATTTGCTATAGAAGAAAGTCCTGATCTTACTTAATTGAAGATGGATCAATTACATGGCACCCTTATTGCCTATGATATGAGGAAGAATGATGATATACCATCAAATAAGGAATAAACTTTCAAGATTAAAATGAAGACAAAGAATAAGTTCCAAGGTAATAAATCCAAAGAGGATGATGTTTTTGATATAGATGAGGATGAACTAGTTGATTTGATTTCAAGGAAATTGAGAATTGGTTTAGGCAAGTATAAAGGTAAACTACCCCTCAAATGCTTCAATTGTGGTGAGATATGACATTTTGATAATAAGTACCCTTATAAATATAATAAGGATGATGATGAAGAGCATGATAAAGGTCATGATGATGGAAAGATATCATTCAGATCTGATAAAATCAAAAAGGAATTTAGAAGGTTTGACAACAAGTACTTCAAGGACAAGAATAATCTCTATAGTAAATAAGATTATAGCTCATCAAATGAGAGTGAAGTCAATGACTCAAAATATGATCATGAAGATGATGGTCTTATTGAATATGAATCCCTATTTATGGCTAAGGAAGGTAGTTTATCACATCAAAAGGGGTCTACTTATAGTGATTCAGATGATGATGAAAATGAGATGGACTATGAGACTCTTTTGATAAATGCTCTTGAAAAATTGAAGACTGAAAATAAGATTAACAAGAAGATGAAGTCTCAACTCAAAGACTATGAGGAAAAATTTAGTATATTTGACACAAGAATGAATGAAGACACCAAGGAACATGAAGATATAGTCAAACATCTCAATTATTAATTAGAAATCCTGTCTACAAGCCTAAAAGATAAATAAGATGATTGATTAAGGTATGCTTCTGAGATTGTATCTTTGAAAGATGAGTTAGAGAAGTCTCCAAGCAAGGTGAAATCATTTATCAAGTTTGATAAGAGTTTTAATGATCTAGATAATCTCATAAATAGTCAAAATCTATCTAGTGATAGATCTAGATTGGGTTTTAATGAAGAGATCAAAGTTAGTTCTCAAGTTGACATGAATTTTAGTGAGAGAAAGGTGGATTAGCCTTTGAAGACAAATCATCAGACAAGGAATGAAGGTACTAGTAGAATGAAGACAAATCAGATCATAAAACCAAATGCCATGAGGTATGCATATTTAAATGGTTACTATTATACTTGTAATTAATTTGGGAATAGAGATAGAGAATGTAGAAGACCTATTAAGAATAAATTTACATGGGACTATGATTGGGGTCATTAGTCAAAAGGTGTGAGAAATGTTAAGTGATTCAACTATGATAATGAAGGACACTTTGTTAATCATTGTCCAAATAAAGAAAGGCAAGGTGAGTCTTCTTTAAAAAGAGTATTTTGTTTTAACTGTTATGACATTGTAAACATTGATATTTTTTGTCCAAACAAGGTAAGACAAGTTGAGTTTCCATCAAGGAGTATGGTTTACTATAACTATGGATAGAAAGATCACATTGATAGATTCTATAATCAAAGGCCATTAAGTTAGAATAGATTCAATTAGGTTCCTAGAGTGAAATGAAGAAGGCAAGATAATTCATGAAAGCCAAAGGTGGTAAATGTGAGTCATGATGAGACTATAGGTGCAAGTAATCTATTTTATATGGTGGAAAATGCTTCAAAAGGTGAAGAGTGCCAAGAGATCTCATTGATTTCTCATGTTTTGAATGAAGTGACCAAGTTCAAGGAGAAGACCAAGGTATTGGTTGAGGCTATTCCAGAGATGTGTATGGATCCAAGTGAATATCTTATTATTGTTAATAAATCTTAATGCAAAGAACATCAATTATTTATACTTAGTGATGAGGTTCCAGACTACAAGATTGATGCTTCAAATTAAAAGAATAAAGAGAATAAGAAAAAAATCAATAAATCTTATAGCTATAAGAGGATTTCAGTGGTTACTAAGGAGATGTGGCCCACTCCTAGATTCATTTTGTTTTAGATCATTATGGTGTAAAGGATATCTCTATCTATGCTTCATAAGAGACTCCTTTCAGCAAAAAAGTAAGTGTTGTTGTGGTGTTCTTGATATGGTCCTATAAGACTAGATTTGAGTGTTCTCAGTTGGAGCATGTATGTCCAAGTGGAAAATATGTTGAGGTGATGTCATGATGTTGATAACTATATATGGAGTAGTTCATAGGGTCAAATTAAAGGTTCCTAGATGGTAAAGTAGGGTTTATGAGTTGTAAAGATGACATTTTTGCATATAAAGGTTTGTTAACCTTAATCTAGGATGTTCCAAGTGGTATTATGATCTAAAGGTGTGTAAATGTCAAATTGGAGATTTTTGTTTGCTCTTAGGTTTCCTAATTTGTACTTAAGAGTATGCATGTCCTAAATTGGGTTATAGTAAGTCTATGTTACCAGAGGTATGGAGGCTCAATTTTTTTCCAAAAGTGTGTGATAGGTGTCTCCAGGTGTGCAAGAAGTTTTAGAGGTGGACATTGACCATAAGGAGGTTTGTTGACCTTGCTTATTTTGAGTTTTTGGGGTTTTGGGCTTTACTTGAAAAGTGGTTTGCCTTATGATTTGAGGTTTGAGGCTTCTTAATAACTGAATTGACCAAATGGTTTATCAAATAAATCTTCATAGATATTTGAAGGTTTGTGGTTTTTAAATTACTCATGTTTTTGTCAAGTTGAAGGCCTAATTGGCAAGTTGGTTTGTGAAGGAAGTAAATTACAGAAGTTGAACTAGGTGTTGAAAATTAATTTGATTAAAGTGGAATATAAGAGTGATCTATATATGAAATTTTAGGTCTTTTTGGTGTGTCTAATAATTTTTTTGGCTTTGCAAGTTTTATGTAGGGTTATAAGGAGTTTAGATAGGCCTAATATGAAGATTTGTGTTTTTTGCTTAGTGTTTCCAAAAAATAAAGGTATGTCTATTTAAAATATAGTTCCTATTTTGTTATAGAGCATGTTTTATGTTTCGTGAGTGGCATGAAGTATTGTTGATGGTCCTTGTGATAGCTTGATATAGAAGGATAGTAAGTTTATATGGTGGTCCTTCATGGTGTATGGAGACCAAAGATGCTCAAAAGGTGAAATGGTTTAGAAATATTAGGGGGAGTTATTATCAAATTATTATTGGTGATTTACATTATATTTTATTATTTTTGTATGTCCCTTCTTCTTTGGTTATTGTACTTGGTTGAAGAAGAATGTTGGCATGGAGCAAGAGGAAGTTGTCAAGGCAAGAAGAGGTAGGCTCAAGGTAAGGGGGAGTTTGAATCATATTTATAATATGGTCCTTTCATATTTTTATGGTCCTTTAGGTCCTTAGGATAATTTGGTGCCCACTTTGTCATTGTGTTAAAGGGGGAGACAGTTCCTATTGTTAGAGTTTTTGGAAAGAGAAGGAAGGTGAGTAGAATAATGCTTGTTAATATCAATTACAAATGGGGATATTGATAGATAATTATCAGTGATGTTATATAGTTTTCTTGGTGAATGGATAAATTTCCTTGATAGTATAAGTGACAATGATAAAGTGTGCAATGTGTTTATCCTAGTGTGCTTAAAATTAGCTTG
Organism: Torreya grandis; assembly: GCA_037957365.1. Lineage (NCBI taxonomy): Eukaryota > Viridiplantae > Streptophyta > Pinopsida > Cupressales > Taxaceae > Torreya > Torreya grandis. The sequence continues at coordinate 1,131,616 of JARHVA010005330.1, forward strand.
GTTGATCTTCAGTTTTAACATGAATAGAGATGTTAAAGGATGAGTATGGTGATTTGATCATGTTAAATGGGTCTTATAACTGGTTAAGGATGATTGGAGAGTTTGTGTACATAATTATATTTCATCTGGTAGTCCATAGTTTTCATCTAGACAGTTTGAGTCTAGTGGCAAAAACTCTAAGTAGGCAATTTGCTAACATGACTATTTCCACATGTGGATGAGATAAGGGGAGTTGGTCATATGGTTGTGATCACATTAGTCCCTAATTTATATGTACTAAGTCTCAATTCATGAACCTAAGTGTAGACAAAGATATGTGGGTGCAAAGTTGGGCTTTCAAGTATTTTGATAGTGTTTTCCCATAACCAAATTTGAATGAGTCAAGAAGAGTCATGTAAGCATTTAGATGATGGAATATATCACACATGAAAATTTTTATAAAGAAGGTGATCATATGGGTTTGTTTAGTTTTTTTCCTAGTTTATTATCACTAAATTAGGTCAAGCACTAAAGCGTAACAAAAGATATGTGAGTGCAAGGTTAGCTTCCTAGGCAGTTTATAATGTTTTTTAGACCATCACAAACCTTCATGCAAACATGGATGAACCAGTAAGTTTGAGAATTTATTTCAATTAAGTGGAATTTAAATATTTGTCAAATTATATCATAGAGATGGTTTTATAATTTCAATAATTTACCTTAAAAATTTGGGGTCTTGAACTGTTGTCCAGCTTGAGATATAAATATTCAAAGTTGAACTTACAAATAGTGATGGGTCAGAGACGATCAAGTTTAATCAAATTAAATAATAATCTCAAAGGTTGCATGCATAGTTAATAATTTTCAAAATATTACTAGTCTGATAGAAAATCAATGGTGAGTAGTGGTTCATACTGACAAAGATCAACGGTGCAAGACAAGTCAAGAGTCAACATTGCATGAGAGGCTACCAAGTGGCATAAGTGCAAGAAATGATAGTAAAATGATTATAATCAATGAAAGGGTGCCAATTTTAATGATATTTGGAGTTTTTATCTACCTCTAGTGGTGAGCATTTCTAGTTAAAGACCTAGTTGATCTATAGAGATTGATGGTGCATATTTAGTCAATATTGCAAGGGCGCACAAGATGAGGTCAAAGTGATTAAAATTTAATGTTTGAATAGTAAAGTACCACAGGATAAAGATCGAGTTATTTATAAGGAGATTTATTGAGTGAGTTTGTTTCAAACTATCAGGAAGCAACAAGATGAGGAAAAGTGTTTAATGTTTAACTGTGACCATTTGAATTTGAATATTTGAATTTTATAAAGGAAAAGACAAGTGTTTGGTTTTTGTACCATATATTTTGATCTATGTATAATTTTTTCAAGGTGTAATTTTTTTTTATATTATTCCAATATGCATTTGGAAATATTAATTTAAAGGTCTAATTGTATGTTCAATCAAAGATATTGATGTCTAAAGTTGATTGTGTGTTTGTGCATGTTTCATAAGTAACCTGAGAAGGGAAATTGATCCCATTTTTATGTTTTTTTGATATCTCTTGATGAATTAGCTATTGGGGAGTGTTTTATAATCCATAAGGATGCTCTATGTGAATTATTAATGTTTGATCAATAATATCTAGTATGAACAAAGGTTTTGAAGTCGATTGTGTTTTCATTCATAATGATTGTGTGTATAGAGAAGTGTTTGAGCTATTTGTGTTTAAAATAAAGGGTACTATGATGGTTTATGGAAATTAATGATGACCTATATATAATTTTTAATGGATCCATGAATTTGGTAAGTATTCCTATGTTTTGGTTTTCTTATATAAGTTTCAAAGAACTAAATGGGTCTCCATAGGACCTAAAAGTGACTTAGGCCTATTTGAAAGTGTATTATGATTAAGTGTGACCCATGTAATATGATTAATGGTGAAGGCATGTATTGTGGCTGACCAAAGTGAAATCAAAGATGATGATTTATAGACTTAGTGGAAGACTTGTGAGAGAGACTTGTGTAAGGTGGATGTGAGAGTTGTGGAGCAAACGAGAGGTAGAGTGGCCAGTTGGATGAGGTAATAAGCATATCAAATTGATGATTGTGTGTATGATTTATAGGTCATATTTATGATTTCATAAAGTTATGTTTTATTTTGAAGATATGTGAATAGCTCTGAGTGTGTATATGAGGACAATTTAAGTGAAGGAGAGAGATTGTGGCATGCCTATTTGAGAGGCTTGTATGAGATAGAGATGAAGTTTGTGTAAGGGTTAGATAAATATAGATCCATCATCAAGTGTTAAAAAAAATAGTTTTAATTTAGAGGTGTTCACTTCAAAGAGGGTATAAAGGACTTGATCTTCCTTAGGGGTACTTTTTCCTTGTGAAATAGGTGTTTCACTAAATACATTTGGTCAGGAGGATATGATCAAGTTTTACTAGTCTAAAGGAGTTTATCAGTATCTTATTTGTGATTTATTATAAGATATAAATCCATGTGTTATATGCTTGAGATTTGGTTTTATTCCCCATGAGGGTTTCCCATAAAAACTATGTGTTATGTGTTTGATCTTGTGTATGCATTAAATAAATGAGCTATCTTGTTAATGTTGCTTGATCAAGTTGATATATGCTGATTTTTTAATAGTTTGAAAGGGCTCTAATTGTAATTAAAATATCTTGGATCAATGACTCACACCCCCCCTTAGTGATTTTACTTCTAAAACTAACATACTAATGGATGTGTGCTCAAAGTGTATAACAATGGTCATATGAATGTCCATTTATCTAGTGAAAATGACAATAATGATTATGTGGTATCTAGTGAAAATATTTTGGTGCATGATGATTAGTTGAAGGAAGTTTGATCATCCTTTTATTTAATAGTGTAATCAAGATGCCATGAGGCCCACCCCTATCTGAAAACTATATAAATCCTTTACATATATCTTTTGAGGTATTAACTATATATTATGTTATGTAGAGTGAATATTTTCCCTTAATAAGTATTTTTGTTGGTTGTTTCTATTCTACATATTTATGAATTGGAAGTGGAGTAGGCTCTTGTAACAAATTTGATGTCTATAGCTCTAAGGGGTTTATATCCAAACCTAGCTCTGATTGTGTAATTTCTAATCCCAACTATGTTTCTAATGATATAGATACATTTCATATATGTCTAAATGACTTATATGTCTAATATAGTAATCTTTCCTTGAGAGGATAGATTAAACTTCTATCAAAGATGTACTATACTTATAAATCTATTGGTTGATAAATTAACTAATGTAAATAGGCTTTGAACTGTAGAATGTATTCTAATGTAGGCTATATCTTTCCCTAGTTTAATGAAGGTAATAACTCATGTGTGACTACAGGTCCCTTATTCTATATATATTACTTGAGGAAGACTATCTATAGCTCCTCATATGTATGAAAAAATCCACTAGGGAGAGTATGGTGGAACCAATCTAGTGATTTCCCATTTAGTGACATTGTAAATACTTGTAGTAGAATTAACTTGTTTTTAATATGATCCATGTCTTTCTCATAATCTTGGAGGTGTAAATATGGATCTCCTTGTCCATCAAAGATAGGTAACACCAGTTTCTAAAAGTTGTGTGGAAACCTCATAGGTGAGGATTTGCATGGAATAGGGTTATTATGTATAACATTAGCATCAACTTGAGATTTGTATGTTTCATTATCCAAAGTGAAATGATGTACTTATTTTTGAAAATCACCCATAACCTACATTAAATAAATTAACACTTGTGAAGGTATATTATCATTATAAAGGGGTTCATTTAATGCTTAGACTTTATTATTTATTTTAGCCATTAGTACATTATATTAGAAATCTTGTTTAGAAAGGATTGGCATGCTCTCAATAACCTTTTGAGGTATGATAGATTGGACCTAGTTAGATGGAAATAAGTTATCACCCTTGTTTGGGTTTTTTTGAGAAATAGGTTCTTATAGTCATATAAAATGTGAAAATTGGTAACTTAAGTGTGGTTAATGACACCCAACCCATAGGTTCTTCTTGATTGCTCTCATGACCCTCTGAGGCATCTTTCACTGTTTCCCAATCAACCATATCCTTTTAGGACCTCATTCTAGCTGATCCAAACTAATTTTTCCATGAAAAATCCATCCCCCCAGGCCCTATTAGCTAAGTAAAATAGCACCCAACTTGGACTATAGCACCAGTGCCACTAGTGTCCACTTTCGGTGTTCCTATGCAAGTGCATTTTTAGCCCCAATGATCAATTCCTTCTAGTTCCCCACCCTTATCCTTGTTAACCTAATGTGAGAACATTCAATCCATGACCAATAGATCCTTATAAAATCTAATTCAAAGATCATTTGGAAAGGGTTGGAAAATATGACTAAGTAAGCAAGACTACTCAAATAATCTTCCTTATTCTCGGCATACAACCAACCAAATACTTAAAAGCTTATTCAAATCCTTACACTAATACATAGCCACCTCAAGCACATCCAATTTAACATTTTGCATATTTATACACTCAATTGTGCAAAGCACATCAAGTAGGATAACTACATGTGGCTTGATCCCTCTTCAGAGTGGTGGTATATAGGCAACATGCTCACACAGGGGGTGTGGATACATATTTAGTGAATCTTAGACACACTACCCTCCCCCACTCTTTCAAAAATTGGTAAAATTATAATGGATTATAGGGTTTGATTAGAAAATTTTCTCTATAGGGAGCTCTATAGACTTCTAACTACCAAAACTTCACAGACAAGGTCACACAAACCTAACAAACAAAACCCAAAAAGCTCAGATCTCTAGGATAATAATGGTAGAGATGGAATACAGTGTTGGTGCCACTCTTATCCACTTTCAATGATCCCATAAAATCACAACATTAAATTTAGATTATGGTTTGTGATAGTGTCCCAATTCTTCATAGTGAATATCAGACCCTATCTCAGTCATATTAGTCAGTTTCTAGCTAAGTATTTTTTTTGTCTGTTATTACTATTTTTTAAAAAGTTAAAATTACAATCTAATTTACACAAATTAGTAGCTTAATTATTGAATATTTAATTATTAATTTACTACTTATACCCTTTAATTAAATTATATATAATACACCAATATTCCCAAAATTGTTAAATCATTTGGTGAACTCAACTTACTTCATTTGTGCATAAAAAACCCTAGAAACCCTAGGGTAAATTTCCTATAGATTTTTCCTATATTTTTCTGATTTTTTACCTGCATAATAAAATCAAAATTAGCATTAAATTTTAAAATTTTGTAGTAATTTTAAAATAATTTTCTTTCAAACCATTGTTTCACATACTAGGTCCCAGTATTTTCTTAGTAATTTTCCAATAATTTTCTGATTTTTTACTAGCATATTAAAATAAAAAATTCACTTCAAATTTCAAAATTAAATAATAGTTTTCAAAAACATTTATTTTTCAAAACCCTAGTTGCATCCTCTAGGTCTCTTTAAATCACAAATTTTCCAATAAATTTATGATTTTTTACTTGCATATCTCACTCAAAAATTCAGTTTCAATTTCAAAATTTTATAGTAATTGTTCAAATATTTATCTTTCAAAGCCTATTTTCCTATATTATGTCCCATTTCTTCTTGATGTATCACCTTACATCTATAATCATATTGCAAAAATGGATCTCACTTATATACAATTTTTTCTTACATTTCTTGCAAAAAATAAAGAGACCATCATTGGTCCTATCATGTACATGAATGATGAAGTTTATCATATGTTAGTACAAAGCTTCATTCTTTGTATTTCATTCTTATTTTTCATAATAAGAGATGATATTACAAAATTTATTACTAAAATTTCACAAGATTCCAATATTTCTTTTTCATACTTTCTCTCTCTCATGCAAGATAATTTCCAATTCTATCTTCTTAAACATATTAGACATATCATAGAACATGCAACCATTTTTTATGCATTATTTCACCATTCCATGTTCTCTACCTTTTAATTTCTTCTCTTAAATGGAAAAAAATTCAAGATCATTTTGCTAAACATATTAAAAGTATCATAGCACATGTAAAAGTTTTTAATGCAATATTGCACCATTCCATGCTATCTACCCTTTTCTTTCTATCTCTCATTTGGAATTCTCTTTATAAATATATTATTATACAACTTATAAATCCAATTTCATGCATTTCATTTCACATGCATAAGTACTACCTAGATGCATATAACTCATTAGATACTTTTGAGTATTTCCCTATCACTACTAAGTAAAAAATAGTGGGTATATCTATCACTCCTCCCTTCAAACTTGGTACATCTATCTCTTATCCCACACCTACTACCAACTCTAGGCCTATAGTAGATCATGCAGTATATGCTATCACCCAAGTATAAAAATATAGTTAGGTTGATTACACCCATAACTATAGATTTAAAGGTTAGATTAGCACCACTTCTAATACAATTTTAGTTCTTAAACTACTTCAGTGATTGGATGTTTACAAATATTTATTATATGTATCCTTTTGCAATACTAGAATTCCTATTTCCATTAAAATAGCTTATGTTTCCTCTATCCTCAACACAATGCAATGGACTGAAGAACATATTTCATTTGAGAGAGAGGATTTACCCTTTTGACACATCATTGAACACCATTTACCTCTGAATATTCAATTAAGAACTAATGATGTGGGGGTAAAAATAGTGTTAGTTGATAATGGTTTAGGACTCAACATTTGCAACATTTCTTTTCTTAAACATCTTAATATACAACCTCAAGACCTAGACTATTCTGACATGAACATCAAAGGCTTTGATAACATTCCATAGAAACTCATGGGTAAAATAACACTCAATATTACCTTAGGGCCTAAGACATCACCAACTACTTATCAAGTCATGCCAAATGACCTCAATTATAATTTATTACTTGGTCGGCCTTGGATTCAATATATGTATGTAGTCCCTTTTACACTTCATGATTGTCTAAAATTTAGTCATAAAGGCTACAACTACACATGCCCAATATACAATGAACCTTTTGAATACAACTAGGTTATTAAATTTCCATAGAATTATATTTTGCTCTTTATTCTTGGTAATATACCTACACAACACACTACTTATAGTGCACCCTTGGACCATGCAACACATCAGATAAATCCAACTTATATAATAAAATTGACACCAAATCACTAGTTTAATTACCATTTTACACTTAAATGTCTTAATAAGATTGGATATCAGGGAGGTCTTGGAAAGCACAAACAAGGAATTGTCAATCCTATCAAAGCATCAACACAACATGAAAGGTAAGGACTAGGATATCAGCTTACCCTTCTTCAGGATAAACTTTCTTCCATAGCTTCAAATCAAATAAAGTTTTATCCACCCATTACATTGGTAAATCACATTGTTAATCACACTTCAACATTATCATTGATCTTTCCTGATCCTATTGATGATATAGTTTCACCAGATATGTACACATTAGATGAATTCTTTAATGATGAATTCCTCTTCAAATTTCTAAGACAATAGGAGGACCTTCCATCTTACTATCATAAAAATAGATTTCCCCATCACATAAGTACCCATGCATACTTTAGATAAAATATATATTCTCCCTAAGACATACCAATTGATTCATATGATACTATTTGTAAAACCCCATATACACTCGATCATTCCATGTTGCTTAATGAGGAAATAATAAATTTCAATTTTGGAATTAATCAAGATCTTTGCATTGTCTTATTAGACACTACCCTATGAAAATAAGAGGATATAGATATTCATCAAAATTTAAAATATTTCCCATAACTCTTTGCTTGGTCTTACTTAGATATGCTAGGTATTGGTACATCCATAGCAGTTCACCAAATCCCTCTATACCTAGATTCCAAATTAGTTAAATAAAAAATTGGAAAAATGTACCCTAAGGTGGCTCTCTTATTCAAAGATGAGAGTCAATGCCTCTTAGATGCTAGATTCATTATAACAATAACACACCTTGAATGGGTTTCCAATATAGTCCTCATCATCAAACCCAACATAAAAATTTGGTGTTGTTCTAATTCCCAAGATTTAAATAAAGCATGCCAAAAAGATGTTTTTCATTTACATAACATTAACATGATCATTTATTCCACAACTAGATACGATATTTTATCATTTATAGATGGCTTTGTAGGATACAATCAAATCAAAATTGTTGAAGAAGATCAAGAGAAAACATATTTTACAATACCTTGGGGTACATTTTCCTACATTGTCATGTCTTTCAGATTAAAAAATGCTAGAGCCACCTATCAGTGTACCATGACACATATATTTCATGATTTGATTCACCATACTATCAAGGATTATGTCCATGATATATTAGCTAAATCCAAACAATGACATCATGCTATTGATTTATGAAATATCATTCAAAGACTTACACAATATAATGTTCGATTGAACCCAAAAAATATTTGTTTAGAGTTACATTAGGAAACTCTTAGGTTTCATTATTTTTTAGTGTGGCATAGAGTTTGACCCTAAAAAAGTCAAAGCAATCATCGACATTCCACCTCCTACAAACTTAACACAACTTTGATCATTACAGGAAAAGATCCAAGAAATCTACCATTTTATATCTTAGCTTACTGATAAAACTCAGTCATTCACTTGATTATTAAATAAATATAAAAAAATTGTCTTGGACCAAGCCTATCAAGAAAGCTTTGATACAAATCAATCAATATCTTCTTAATCCACCTATCTTAGTACCACCTATCCCTGATAGGCCTTTCCTAATATATATATCATCAATAGACCATGCATTAGGAGCACTCTTAAGACAACACAATGAACAACACACCAAATAAGTAGTATATTACATCAGTCACACATTAGTTGATTAAAAAAATTACTTTGTAATAGAAAATTTATGTCTCGCATTAGTTTGTGATACACAAAAACTTTGACACTACATGGTAAATAATGAGACTCAAGTTATCACAAAAGTATATCCTTTGAATTTTATCATGGAAAAACTACATCTCTTTAGTTGCATTGTAAAATGGGTCTTGTTATCAACAAAATTTGACTTAATAATAGTTCTCCAAAAATCAAAAAGGGCCAAATCATTGTAGACCATTTGGTAGTTACACCACTCCTAGACACTAATCTTATCAGTGACACATTTAGAAATGATTTCACTACCTATTCTAGTCATTATAATACTTGGACCATGTTATTCAATGGTTCTTGATGCACATCCAGTGTAGGGGTAGGCATTGTCTTCATCGACCCTTCTAGTCACACAATTCATATTGCATATTGATTAAGTTTCTTCTACACCAACAACACCACATAATATGAAGAACTTATATTAGGTTTATTTACCACCCAATCCCTCCAAATTAGATCTATTCAAGTCTTTGGGGATTCCTAACTTGTGCTCAACCATGTCAATGATGTCTATCAGATAAAAGAAAAACATCTTATCCAATAATGAAACATGGTATAATTTTTATCACCATAGTTTGATAACTTTTTTATTTAAAGTATACCAAGAAAAGATAACTGACATGTAGATACAATGGCAAGTGTTTTATTTTTTATTATAATCAATATTAATGATGATCAGGCTATTTTCATAATTAAATGATTACAATAGCCAACATGGATTTAATTTCACTATCTATTTTAGCCACTACACATAGTTCTACAATCTAGAATGGTTCTCTAATATTTATAGCTTTATAAACAAATATATTACACCAGACATTTTTTCATAAATTGATAAATTCAATTTTTACAAACATGCACTCCATTATGTAATCAATGGTAGATACCTTTTTAAATGATCTTTCGATGGACAATTACTTTGATGTTTAACTTTAGTAGAAGCCAAAATTGTTCTTACACAAATACACGATAGTGAGTGTGGTCATCAATTCATTGAAAAATACATATCACACAAATTGATTTGACAAGAGCACTACTAGCCCACCATGGAAGATGAATGTTTATAATATGCAAGACTATGTAATAAATTTCAATGACACAATAACTTACAACATGCACCATCACAAGAATTGTAGCCTATTGTCTTTCTATGGCCATTCATGTTATGGGGATTTGATCTTATTGGAAAAATTAACCCTAAATATGTTGATGGACATAAGTTCATAATCACAACCAGATAATACATTACAAAATTGGTAGAAGTTCTTCCACTTCAATATACTATAGGTGACATCATTTACAAATTTCTCATGACTCACATTATTTCATGCTTCAGCTTGCCCATAGACATCATTTCTAATAATGGAACATCATTTAGGAACAAAACTATCCAAAAATTTTTCACAAAATGTCAAATTAAACACACATTATCCACTCCATACTACCCATAAGGAAATGGTCAAGCAAAAGCTACCAATAAAACTATCAACAACATTTTGAGCAAAATAATGACCAAATTTGGAGATGATTGGCATAATAAACTAGTATTTTCACTATGGGACTATCACAAAAGTGTCCACATGACCATAGGAGCCACTCCTTATTCACTTGTTTATGTCACTGAAGTAGTTTTACCATTGAAATTAGAAATCCCATCTCTTTGTCTCTCTTAAAGGTATTCTCATTGATGACTAGTATCATGAAAAACATCTACATCAGCTCAAGCAATTAGACCATACATGCATTCAAGTAGTATAAAATCTTAGAATCTACCAAAAATGTATACAATTATCCTATAAAAAATGAGTTCACACCAAATAATTCAAAGTTAATGATCTCATTCTCAAAGAAAATTTTTCCAATGTCAATGCCAAAGAAGAAATCAAAGGAAAATTCAAACCAAATTGGGTAGGTCAATACATTATTAATGAAAATATTAGCCCTAAAGTATATATTTTAGCCTCATTTAAAGGAAATAAACTCAAAAATCCAATGCATATTATACATCTATGCAGGTTCCATGTTTAGCATTTCATTTCACACATTGTATTGTACATAATTTTTCAAAATTACTTGTACATAGTTTATCAATATTTATTATAGATAGTGTTCTCATGATTGATTGTACATATATTATATCAAAAACATTAAAATATTTTTAAATACAAAAAAATTCAAATATGTCAAAACACCAAAAACATTTCAATTGTATGCATCATCCATGCTTTACATTGTTACTATTATGGTAGACTTAAATTTGTTGTTCTATGTTATTTTTTGTTGATTTATCTACATTACCATGATTCACTTGATCTTATTTGAGTGTTTGTAGTGAATTTTAGATCCTTGATTGCTTCACTCCACCCATTGAGGGGGCATTCTACTTCTACATTTGAGACACACATCAATATATATAGCCACTAGGGGCATCTTCTACATGACTACACCATCTAGGTTATGTCATTCCTACACCACATACTCTAGTTATCATGTTAATATATATTATTTACTACCTTACACAAATTAATCTATAAAAACTCACTAGTATATAACATTTATATATTTCTTAGCATATACCTAGTCTTGTGCTACACATGCTTTGCATACATTCACTTTTTGCTTTCATTAGTTATATGCAATTATACTTCCAATTTCTTACATGCTTTCCTTTCTTTCTTAGCATATCTTGATATGATTACATTTATTAGGTCCTATTTATATCATGTGCATGCCTTAAGATATTTTCAAATTTCATTTGCTTCTATTCATGTGTGTGCCTTAGGATATTTTCCAATGTCCTTTGTTTGTACTCTCTTATGTGACTGTGTTTTTCATGCCAACCTTGCTTGTTTTAATTATATGTGTATGTGGCATTTGATCATAAATTGTATGTTTACCTTCCAATTTGAGTGACATGTTCCCATGTCCCTTATTTACTTAGCCCCTTTTCCACCCTTGTATGCTTCTTTCTTCTTTCTTTGTGTGCTTGTTACTTGATTGATTTTCAATTATTTGAAATGTCATGATCCACATCATGCATTATCTTGCTTTCTTGGATGCTATGATGAACATCATGTTCCATCCCTCCATGAAAACTAAAAACTAACTAGACTTTTAGTTCTAGTTCAATACATTGCACATGTTATTACATTATTATATCTATCCAGGCATACCCCTATTGATCTAACAATCTCTTAATATAAACCATGCTATATCTTGAGATATTTGGTTGACTATCATTAATATAGCATGTATCTTTGTAGTATAACACACTTGTAGGTATCTTTATTCTAAGGGTATTCATTATAGGTTCTTCATTTCTACCCTCAAAAGAGGGGGCAAAAAACAACATTTTTGTCATAGAGATCAAAGCTCCTAATAGTAAAAAAATTAGCATTCATCACACCCAAAACAACAGCCAAACATCTAAAAGTTATAATAGACTAGGTATATAGTGAAAATATCAGAACAGTTACTAGATTTGGCCTAGGATAATAGTGCCCAACTTGTACTACAACATTAGTGCTACTAGGTCCACTTTTGGTACTCCTGTCCAAATAGAAAAAAATAGACTTTCTAAAAGTAGGCAAAAAATTAGGTTCAACTACAACTTTGGATAGTTAGATCAATTCAAAATCAATAGTTTTTAGTACACTTTTGCTTAGATAATCTAGATATAAGGGGTATCATGCATGACATGGTGGCTATTACTTCTAGTTTTAGATACGACACTCGATATAACTTCCAGATCAGAATCCATATTTTAGACACCAATGATTAGGGGTAATATGCATGACATATATATATATATATATTGAGTTCAATATTACCCAAGCATTCTCCATAGTTGTGTGTTTTATTCCATTTTTAGGTGGTTGGCATCATTTTAGATTTAGCTTTCATACAAGCCTAACTTTCACATTTTGGATTAGTTTTCATATAAGCATAGTGCACCAGTTTTAGACTGGATTTCATACAAGCCTAATCTCCATCTTTTAGAGTGGCAAAAAGTGGCCTAGTTTCCACCATACATTCGACTATCCATTCCAAAACTATTAGATCATATTATATTCATGGAATTTTAGATCCATCTTATATGACATATAGTTTATACTGGTATCAATTTATAGCTTCACTTCATGATGTAATGATGGAGCCAAAGGACTAGATAGCCTTTGTATTCTTGAGCCACCTATTCAAAATGATTGGAATCATAGCCCAAACATCAATCAACACATGTATGACCACCTAAATTCACTTAGTGGGTGATGATGGAGCCAAAGGTCTAGCCTTTAAATTCTTGAGCCACTCTTGGGGAATTGAACACTCAACTCTATTCATGATATTACTCTTAGTACAACACATACCCAACATCACTTAGCATCATCCATAATTACTCAACATCACAATAGGTTTGGTATTAATTCATGTACCCAATAAGGTGTATCATTCCTTTATCTTCCTATCTCTCTTACATATATTTGTATGTTCTTATTTTAGATATAACATATCTAGTAAGAACTAATCTACTCTCTCTTTTCTCTTGTATATTCACACTTCATAGTGTGCTCTCTCTATGCACACACAACATCACATAGCTTCATTAGATTCACCCTTATAAGTAAGTTCATGTACACTTTCTAATTTTCCTTTATCTTAGTATTTCACTTTGTTTCATCACAAGATTAAATTGGGGCAAATGTAGTCATATAAAATATGAAAATTGGTAACTTGAGTGTAACTAATGACACCCAATCCATATGTCCCTCCTGCTTGCTCTCATAGCCCTCCTAAGAATCTTTCACTGATTCCCAATCATACATAGCCTTCCAAGACCTCATTACAACTAACCTAGACTAATTTTTCCATGACAAATACATCCCCTAAGACCTATCAACTAAGGATAATAGCACCCAACTTGGACTATAGCACTGGTACCACTAGTACCCACTTTCACTACTCTTATCTAAGTGCATTTTTAGCCCCAATGGTCAGTTCCTTTTGGTTTCCCATCCTATTTCAAAGCATTTTGGCATAGTTCATTTTGAATAAATTATGTTATTTTGAATAATTTAGGCTTATACCTATAAAGTGGAGTGATTCAAGAAGATTTTATCCAAAAATTATTTTTTTATATTACAAATAAATTGGACTATTTCAAACAATTTGAGCATGGATAATTTTATTAAATTGGGTTATTTTAAATAATTTGAAATTATACTCACAAAAATGGAGTGAAAAATATTTTCTCCATAAATATGTTTTCTATATTCTAAATAAATTGAATTATTCAAACCATCTGCGAGTAGATAATTTTGAATAGATTAGAATATTTTGAACTATGACACCCTTATTAGCCTTCAGACTAATCATTGATCCTTTGAATTAGTTTTCATTGCTACTTCATAATAAGTGATTAGTTCATCTATGTAATAAAATATCTAATGAAAATTATTTATTGTTTATTGGGAAGATCTTCATGAGTAGGTGTTACTATACTAGTGGATCAACTTGGGAAATTTAAAGATAAACAAATGGAATATCCACTTGAAAGGGGATTATTTTTGAAACTTGGATCTGATTAAATAATTTCAAGGAATCTCTAACTATAAATCAAATTTCACTCTCCCAGATCAAAGCAATTCTAAATTAGAATTGATTAATTTGAAATTAATTGAACTATATTTGAAATAATTTAGAATATATTTGTATGAAACTAATGATAATGTTTATTACTGTAATTATAGTTTTTAATAAATAAATACATTTGAAAGAATCATAATATGGGGAAGTTACATCTTTCTAAACATTGGTTCACAGCTTCTGGCAGGGATTTTTTACTTTCTCCCAAGAATGTGATGATAGACGTAATTTTGATTAAATAATAATTTTCATCTTTATGACTCCCATTTCTAGTATATCTACTTGATGTAACATAACTCATTTTCAATTTTTGATTTGTAACACAAATCTAAGAATTACAATCAATGAACAACGTGTTGGCAATTGAAAAATCATCTCTAAAGGTCTTTTTAAAAATAAATTCATCTAATTTATTTATGTTTATATTAAATATTAGATTATCCTTTCCCCCAAACAAACATTAAATTTAAACTTGTGTAACCCATGGCTTGAATGATTATCCTCAAATAATTGTCTTCTATCATTGACCAAATGTCAACATGAGAAAAGGACTACAATCCCACCTTCAAAATCTCTTTGGAATGATCTTGAATGTAGTATGACATATTTTATATTTTATAATATTATTTTTTTCCTGTATCATGCATTTTCATATCTTTTATTTTGCACACAACAAATAATATGTCATCCAACCCCAAAATCAATAGTTTTTTAGAAGTTAGTTTTAACACCTCCTTTGAAATACTTGCAATTTGTTAAAAAAAATGAATCATTTAGTAAAAATATTATATTATAATAAATATAACATGGAATTTTTATAATAAAATGTTTTACATGTTACTAGATTGGTCGTTGATATGGTTTTGATTTTGATTTCTTATTGTAACATAAAAACATAATGCATTTCATTTGATTAATTTTTTTATGTATTTCCTTAATCTTATAAAGATTCATATAAACACATATAAAAATAAATATATGCTCAGGAACATTATAACTATACTTATTATACATGTATGTACCATTTCTAATTCTAGTTTTGTAACATACATATGCATATAAATGTTCATATTGAGTCCTTATAACTTGACCATAATTTTAGCATATCTTGAAACAATCTCATTTTGTCATAAATAATTTCTCATAGACATTGATAGAAATTTAATATTGATCAACCAATATCTATAGTATTACATTAATTAAAGTATTAGTTATTCTTATGCATACCATTACATGTTTATATGTTTATACAGCTCATCACAACAAACAACATAGGATTTACTCTTCTAAGCCATAGTTCACTGTCACTAAATTCAAATGAATATACACCTTAATACTTAAACCCCTTCATATAATTCTAATAATACACATCAAATTAATTTTTTTTTAAATCAATACAAATATAATTGTTTCTATCACAATATACCTTATTGTTTTTTTATTGATAAAGAACACATGGATACTCTACATCAAAAAAAATCGTATTGAAGACCTAGTATAACACATATTGTGTTATTTTTAAATAGGTATATTAAATATGTAAACAAAATTTTAATGGGAAAATACAACCACATTAAATTCTACACAACAATAAAATGAACCCACACTTCCAAGTCCCAAGTTGATGCAAGTCTATATTTTATTATTTTATACAATATCATATCCATGAATAAAAAATCAATTGTAATGTGTTTAAATAAATAAAGATAATTAATATATTATAGACTTGTATGAAATTGTATAATTACACATTTATTAAAAGTGGATTTCACCTTTTTTTGGCCTTTTTGTAGTTTGTATGGGTGCACTCTTTCATTGAAACTTTGGTTCTTTATTCCCTACAAGTTATTAAAATTTTAGTAACTAAAAATTCTCATCATTAATTGATTTAATATTTATATTTTAAAAATGTCTTGTAGAGTTTTAACTTATGTTGTTTTCATGGAGGCACTAACCTGCAGAGCTATCTCATGAGTTGTGTTGGAGAGACAAAGTTCTAGAGCTACATTGTGAACTATTTTAATTGAGACATAAATAAATGAAGAAATATTATGTTAGTATTATGAATCATTGATAAATAAAAAATTATATAATTGAAAAAATATGCATGATCTTATCTTACCTTCTTCAAATTTTAACGTGTCATGTTTATTGATATGATTTTATGTTATTATTTTTTCTTCACTTGAATGCAATGCCATTAGTGTTACACACTAAAAGATTATTAAGTTGCTAAGTTTGAAAAATAAAACATACACAATGAAATATTGTTAAGATGTTATATTTGGAAAATGAAGCATGATTATAAAATAAATTAAAAATGTTATACACCTGGTACTAATTGAAGCAGTTGTTCTTGTATTGGTTGATCTAAATTTGTCAAACAATTTTGAAATTAAACATTAAAAATTATTTGTTCTTTAGTTTTTGTACTGTAAGATAAATTTATTTGTAATTTTGTACAAGCACACACCAATCCCTCTCCTGTATAAACCCCTGGCACATCACATATATCTAAATAATTGAAATTAAAGATAAGTTTATTCCAAAAGATGTTATCTAGTTCATTTTAGAATGGATTTCCTATTTTGTGTGAACCAATTATTTGAAATGTTGGTACATCTTTCTAAATGTCAAAAACTTCCTCTAATCTACTTTGTTGTGAATGGAGGCTAAAAACTTGTACCTAAAAATAAGTGGATCCTAAAAAAAATTGATACCTATAATATGAGTCTAATCAAATCCATTACTATATAGACCCCATAGTATGACACATGTATCTTGTAAGGAATGGAAATCACCAACATGTAGATTCCTGAGAGAGGTATGAATGCCAAAAAAATGTTCTATTATGTGGATGATGAATACATTAAAGTCCCCAATAATAAATTTATAAATCAATGCCTAAATAAATAGGTGAAGACGTTCCTCCTTAAAAACTTTAGTGAGATTCCAAAGATAAATAATTATCAAATCGATGTTTAGACCAAAAATGAACATTTCACTAAAATCTTCTAAAATGGATGGACAAAGACTTGAGGGCCTGTAATGACAATTGAATTTTTTTTAATCTATCCTAGGAAGTTAATCTCCATCATTATGTAGATATTTTTTCAATATTATTAATTAATCTTGAGATAATTCTCCCGAACTTTTTTTTTTTTGAAATACCTTCATTCAAGACACACAAATCATCAAACCTTTCCATAGAAATTGTATAATGCTCCATTACCTCTTCAGGTGTGATTGTTTTGTCTAGTGGTAGTTTTGAATCATGATTGCTAAAATAATCTTTTTTTTTTTATAATATGTTACTTTCTAGCTTCACCTTTTTGTACCAAGTATCCATGTTATTGTACCTAGGGGGTTTTAAGAAGGAAATAGACCTTTTTTCCAATAAATCTGCTAGTTCTATTTTTATGTATAAAATCCCTTGAATATTTATAATTACTTTTGTACAAATTAGATTTAAATCTTGTTTATCTGAACCAAGTAATGTACCACTTTCAAAAAAATCAAATGCCTTATCAAAACAATTCCAAATGGGCTAATCCATGAAAAGAAGCCATTTTCTCTCCTGTAGTTGTTGTGTTAAATAGTTTATTTGCATGAACAAGTATCTATCTTGTTCATATATTTATTTATTTTTTTTTTCTTATTTCAAGATTCTTCCAACCTCTCAGTTGGATAAGGTCACGTGCAGATTGAACACTTTCAACAAATGAAGCCTTATAAATTGTTTTGTTAGATTCATTATAATAGTTACATATTTTTTTTACAATATGGAATGGAGTAAAAGTTTTTAAAATTCTTACCCTTCTAAGAGAACATTTATTTTTCAATAAATTTGAATTGTATTCCTCCTCTGAAAGAATTCTATATTGTTTTGTAATTGTGTGTTTGCCATCTACAATTATGAAACTTATGGGGTTTTTCTCCATCATATCTTATAGGACTTCCTTTAATTTAATAATACATTGAGATTGCTTGGATAAAAAAATAATTAACAAATCATCCTTCATTGGAACCTCATTATGTTTTACAAATGAATGAATTATATTATTCACCCTTCTTTCATTAAAATTTTCTATTTTGATATTAGCATCCCCCAATTCATAGATCTCTATAGGAATGTTCAAGGCATAATTTCTAGAAGAAGTATACCATGTAGATAATTCATTGTGTATTTGATCAATAATTTGTGTCAAAAAAAGTATTCCAACCTTTTATTCTATCTTATTTTTCTTTGTTGGTGTGAGTACTTGTATGGCCTCTTTCAAATCTACATACAAATATGTTGCCCTTTCTTGTCTTGATTTATTCAATGTTTTTTATGTCATGACTATATGGTATCTTAAGTACATGTTTTCATCGTGGTAAGTAGAAGGTGTTGCCCCTTATTCATTTTTTTATTTCAACATTTTTTGTATTCTAATGACCAAAATATCTTTGTATATCAACCCATAAATTTGAAGGTTATCATAGCTATTCAAATGAAACCCAAATGTTTCACAAGAAAAATAAATATTATTTTTTGTCAATTCCATTTTACTAGGTATAAATTTATTGAAATTAGTTGTATCTCAATGGAGAATTCCCTCTTATACATTTCATACTTCTAGTTGAAATTAAAGGGCATCTTTAAGTTCATCATTATCATAGGCAAAGATTATTCCAATTGGAGAATATTCTTTTCTCGATGTAGTGCTAAACAAGTATATATCTACATGCATGTTTGACAAACTAAATAATTTAAAATACTAATCAACAAGAGGAATTTTGTCACCACTATAAAATGGAAGATGTTGATGTAGATTTAATTTTAGTTTTGGTAGTTTAAATCGTACTATATCTAAATTCTCTTGGAGTGGGCCTTCTACCTTTTATCCAAATTATCTTGGAGTGAGGCCTTCTTCTACCTTTTAAGTGTGGGAATTCATTTTTTTTTTGAAGACATTGTGTAAAGCAATTGAAATGATTTAAATATTGATTTTTTGTAAAAATCAAGTTTCATATTACATCGACTCATGAAATTTTTTTGTGATTAAGTAGTGATTAATTGTATATCAAAAAATATTAATTCTAAACTATAATACAAAATACATATTAAATATTTGTAATATATACATTAACTCACACTTAAAATAATAAGGTATGACCAAACCATAAATAAATTATGTGTACTAGCCAATATAATCTATTGGGAAAATGAATCCACAAACATTTTTTTCAAAGGATAAAGATGAGGGGGAAGCATGTTTATAACATGTGTCAAAATGCCCATCAATAGGTACCTTTAAGGTATCTCCTAGGAGATATCTTTTAATCATGTAAAAAAGTGAATTTATATTAGGAGATACCTTTTTAATCATGTACAAAAGTGAATTTATATTACAAGATATCTCATAGGAGATACCTTAAAGTTAACCATTATGGTATTACAAATGCATTTCAAATCCCTTGAATGAATCTCCTAGTGGACACCTCAAAGGGTGTTGGCATACATTCAAAGAGACATTGAATTTATCTCCTAGTAAAACTTTCCTTCACCTTGAAAGCACTATTGGTTGATAACTTGATAACTTAAGGGGACTTATAATACTTTGGAGAGCATGAATTTTAGGTCCTCTTATGCAATATTCTTTCCACCTCAATTCAATTTAACAAATTTCCCTATTACATTAATAGTTTTACATCCAAATAATTACCTTGTTGTACCTCTAAAATGTTCATTTACCTTGATGGTCATTTCAATATCTTTAAGGTATCTCTTAGGATATACCTTCAAATTACCCATGAAGGTATTACAAGGCCCTCAAAGGAATATCCTATTGGATACCTTGAGATTGAACTTGCCTAATGTTATTAAGGTTTATAATATCTTAAAGGTATCTCCTAGGAGATACCTTCAAGTTACCCATGAAGGAATCTCCTAGTTGATATTGTTGATGCCTTAAACTCTCCCTCTCAGTGAATAGTTTCTTATGGAAATATTTACAGATGTGAGATGAAATTATGATATGTGAAACAACCTCCATGATTCCCATTATGCTTAAAAAAAGTGTTATGGTGATGCATTTCTCTCTGGGAACTACCTCTAAAATTCTTGTTAGATATGGACCCACTTCCCTCACCCAATGGTGTACCTTTAATTTTAAGAAGAACTCCCTTATTTTCTAAGGAGAACTATGATGACATGTGTTATTAGTGCAAGGGACTGATACTTAGCCAAAAAATGAATAAGGGGAACCTGAGAAAGAGGAGGCTGATACACCATCCATTAAACTTTATTGATCATGTCCATGATGAAAAGGCTAACTACTTTAAAACTTAAAAATGTGGATTATGATCCACAAATACCTCAAGGTTAAACTTGATCAGTGTTATTGATATGTATAAGAGTTTTAATGAGATACCTATCAAATAGGCACAAGAGTGGATTTCTCCTTCAAGGTATCTTCTAGGAGCAACCTTTGGCCCAGATCTCTGAGTTTTCCTATATCAAAATTTCCTAGACTACTTGATTGTGTTTGTCTATGTGTGTGCAATACCTATTCGTAACAAACATTAGCTCTAAAAATACTTGTCCATGGAGAATCCATATTTAAATGTAAATCTTGATACCATAGGGACTTACTATCTTTCTCTACCATTCCCCCTATTTTGGAAACTTCTTGAAGTGCAAATTTTCAAAGGAGATAATTTCAAGTCACCCATTAATATACCTTCATGTTACCCTCAATGACATAATTTCAAGTGACCCATTAAGGTATAACAAGGCCCTTTAATGAGTCTCATATTAGATACCTCACTATGGAACTTACCCATCATTATTATGTTGTAAAACGGATTCTATGAGTAAATAGGTGTTAATATTAAAGGTGGTTAATAATACATTGATTGTTGTGTATAAGGTCTTCTTTATATCTTATTGATGGGTAAAGGTGTCTTAATTCCAAGACTCAATGTGAAACCCATAAAAATTATAGACCTCATAAGATCATCAAGAGAGAGTTAAACAAGGAAAATCCATCATTATATAATTTTGTATTGAACAAGAAATACACTCAAGATATTTGCCATACCTTCAAGGAAATACAAGGCCCTTGAAAGGAATCTCATAGAAGATACTTCAAAGGGCATTGTCATAAATTGAAGGGAACATTGAAATTATCTCTTAGGAGACACCTTCAACATACACACAAGTAGAATTTTCCTTGATGTTGAAGGCACTATTGGGTGATAACTTAAAGGACCTTTCTAGGACTTAGTTTTATTCAAAGGAATTGTATTTGGATTTGGTTTTTGGACATTTTGATCGATCCCTATTATTAGATTTTGGTCTTCTAGTTTTTTGTTTGGAAATTTTATCTAAGAAATTTTGGTCTTCAGAATTTTTATTCAAGACTTTTGGTCTTCTAACTTTTTTGTTCAGAGTTTTTACATCAAACATTTTGTGTGAATAGATGTTTTGAGTGACTTGAATTTTATCTATGATTTTTCCCTTTCGGTTTTTTGTATCATCCTTTATTTTTTATACTTTTATTCAAATATTTTGTAGGTTACAATTCAGGATTTGGTTTTTAGACATTTTGATTGGGCCCTATTATTAGATTT
Source organism: Torreya grandis (assembly GCA_037957365.1). Classification (NCBI taxonomy): domain Eukaryota; kingdom Viridiplantae; phylum Streptophyta; class Pinopsida; order Cupressales; family Taxaceae; genus Torreya; species Torreya grandis. The sequence continues at coordinate 1,153,833 of JARHVA010005330.1, forward strand.
TGATCTTTAGGATTCTTGTTTCAACATTTTATCTAGCAGATTTTGATCTTCAAATTTTTTATTCTAGACTTTTGGTCTTCAAACTTTTCTTTCAATTTTTTCACATCAGACATTTTGTGTAAACAAATGTTTTGAATGATTTGTATTTTATTAGTGATTTTGCTCTTTAATTTTTTTTGTATCGACCTTTATTTTGAAATTTTTTCTTTGGATGTTGTGAGGCTCGATCACAAGATAAAACCTAACTCCCAATTTTGCACTAATAAAACCTATTATAATTGGCCAATAAAGAAAAAATACCTCTTAATACTTATTAAAGATACATGCCAACTAAACTAACTAGATATAAAATATGCACAAATTACAAAACATGTGAATGTTGGGCATTTATAATGAACTAGAATTTAATGCTAAAGGCTATATACATGACGTGTAACCATTGATGTCTTCATTTCTCTTGACTGAATTTGAACTCTACAGCTATCATGTATAAGAAAATCCCTAGCTACATGTGAGACTATTGTGAGTAAATAAGAGACTAGCAAAAAGGATATTTTTTCATAAAGCATGTAAAAAACTACAAGCACTACACATAATTGCTATGACATCTTCATCTAAGGATTTTAGGGGAGCACTTCTGCCATCACCATTTTCTATCAAAGACTCGATTGAATTCAAGGACATAGTTTATAATGCCACCATTTTTGACAATAGGTATGGGAAGTACTCTAAATTATGGGATGTTGTCTATTTTATTGACATATTTTCACTAGATTGAAACTTATCTCCATTAAATTGAATATTCATCACAAAATTGCTATCACTTTAGAGATAGGGATTGTATTTAGCTATGACCAAGCCTAAGGTGATGCCATGCATTGACTTCCTTTGAGAGTTATTCTTTATAGGCAAGGTTATGTACGATTATTTTCTATACCACATGCATAACCAAATAGTTGTGATATGCATATCCAGAGAAATTTTTCAAAGGTATTTTTCATTATCAACACTAGATGCTTATTTTGACAAACACAGGATAGTTTTATGGAATTAAGATAAGGCTATGGAAAAGATGTTAAATTCATGGCTTCTCCTCAAGGAAACGATGACATATAAAAGAAATAATACCACTCCAATCAATATTTTCATGATGGGAGTGTGTATTTCCATGGCACTACTCAACAAGCTCTATAGAATGCCCAACATCCATTTCCTAAATTTGGAATGGGTACCATAGTTACATATGATGCTAACTAGTGATGAAACATTTTCCCTAGGTGAAATTATAAGTTACAAGATGAGAGATTAGATCATTCAAAAGAGAAAGCAACCCACTTCGATAGGACATTTCTATATGATGTCATATCTTTTAGATGTTATAATGGGACTAGTATATAAAGTCCTCAGCAAGTTATGGATTCTAACCACTGACTATATCAAAAATTACATTTGTGGATCATTTTCAATTTATGAATATATATGTTTATGCCAATAATATGGTGAGGATTATTGAGGATTTTTATCCTCAAGTCTGAAAAGCAATCCATGGGTCTCCAATGCCTAAATTTGGAGAAAGCATCATGAAGACACTATCTAGAAGAGGTGATTATTTTTTGTATCCTGACTACACTATTATCATGATCACCAGGCACAAGGTTCATATTTTGAGCCTTCCAAAATATTTACTTAATAAATTGGTTGAGAAAGAAATTGCTTTCCAAATCTAGTGGAGCATTAAGGAGGATCTACTCAAAAATAATAAGAGAATAGTCTATGAGCACCATATAGTCATTAGTAAGATGGTATACACAATGATAAATCACTCTAGAGACAAAGGTGGAAAAATAAAGAGTTATAATTTTCCCATAGTGCCACATGAGGATTGATATCCTCATGAATACATCTAAAAACACATTCATGGCCTTAGTATCCCCTACCAACACATCCATTATGATTATCACTTTTTATTCATAAAATGATGATGAGGTCTTAGAAAGGGTAAAGGTTATCATTTTAAAGGAGGATCACTTAAGGGTGATTCAAAAATAACCTTAAATACTATGAATGAATTACATAATATAATGCCACTCTTTACAGGATGGACATCCTTAGACTTTTGGAAGGACCAGCCCACAAAGTAGTCCAAGAAATAAGGAGATCTATCATAAGAGCTTCCTTTCTAGTTGAAGGTTGTCAATAGTAAACCATGTGTGAGTTAACCTAATCCTATGGGAGCTATAGGAGACCCCATCAATCTAGATTCATCTGATGAGGAAGAGAAACGACAAGATCCCCCAGTCACCAATGTAATTGAAATGCATGAAACTACCCCCCATAAACAAGAGTCTACATTTTTAGGGGTAGTCACATAATAATTAGTTTCCTCAATTCAGCAAGGCTCTTCTTCACATCCTAAGACTACTATATTTTATAAAAGGAAGCCTAAAAATCCCCCCATAAGTAGTCATATAATAGATCAATCTCAAAGCTTAACTGTAATATCCTAACAAGTAGTAGTGTAGGAGGAATAAGAATATTTTGATGAATAAGCAGAGTTGGAGAAAGCACCATCTATGGAAGACACAATAGGTAAAAAGGATTTTTCTATAGAGACCATGTCCTTACTCTCTTCTTTTGTTCCTATTTCTTCATCTATACCAATTTCATCAATGTATAAAACTCCTAAGGTGGAAGTTGTTACTTCTAATCTTGATGATCCACTAACCACCTCCTCTTTCTTGTATTTTCCTCTACTCACCCCAAGAATTGTGAAGGATTATACCACTATTTATATGCCTTCCATTACCTTTGATCCATATTTCACCACCATGTCATCCACGTCCTTCATGGCCACTTCTAGTATTCCTTCTGGTATTACCATAGTTAGATCATTGAAAAGGAAAAGGGCATCCACAAAGATTGAGATAACCATGACCACTCCCCAGCTCCATGTCTCATCCACGCAAATCACTTTCCCCATGCCATCCACCACTCCATCTTAGTAAACCATTATCACTACCTCATGTAAGGGCAAGAAGGCAAAGACATAGGTTATCACAGTCTATCCTCTCCCCCAATATGGAGTTTTGGATTGGTCTATGATAATTTGGCCTTTCTTGCCTAACACAATTTTTAAGGCATCAAAGAAGTAGAAACTAGCTAAGGAAGTTGAATAAGAAGTTGTGGTCAAAACACAAAGGAGATAGACCTCAACCAGTTGACATTCTATTATGGGTTAGTGATTTAAGCGCCAAGACCTTTGAAATTCCTAACTTCAAAATAATAGAGCTCCCATCTATTATAACTTTATTTGACAAGCCATATTTGAGTATTCAAAGGGTAAAGAAGAGGAAGATGGAAGATGATGCTGGTAGGGAATTAATTTTTTAAGAGAGACAAGAGGTATTTTCTTTGACCAAAAGATGAAATAGACAATTGGGTCAATCCCCCTATAATGAAGACTTCAAATCTCTGGATAAAGCACATAATGATGCTATGGTGGCAATTCACAAAGGCACAAATCTAGCTAAATAATAACACGAGGTAGAGTTAGAGCAAATAAAAAAAATAGAAGATAGTGCATATCCTAGTTGGCATTAAAGCTAAGGTCCAAGATGTAACATCATATTGCTATAATTATTTGGAGGAATTGGAGTATATGCAAGCTAAATTAGCCCCCCATGTTGTTAATACTCATAAATTATTTAATTCTTTGAAATTTGATGAGAATAAACTGAATATGTTAATTGTTTACATAACTAATAAGGCTTATAGACACCTAGATCTCATGATACCATTAGAGGCATCCAACACACTCAACCTAGTAGTAATTAGGATAGAAGAGGCCAAAAAAAAGGTAACAGTAACTAGGGTTTTGGTCCCTAAATATGAAGAGAAAGTGGCCTTCATTATCTAAATTTTGAATGATTTGAAATTGTCTAATGTAAAAGATGTTATAAGGAAGTTCATCAATAAGATGAACTTTGATCAAATTATTTAGGAAGCTTTAGACAATGTTAAGTGAAGTATATAAGGACTACCATTAGAATAAATAAAAGATGAGTCAAGATTCACTAAGAATAAGGTGATTAAAGTTGAGATCTTAAAAATCAACTTCTAGATGACTAAAGCAAAGCATCCAAAGTTACTAAGATAGGTCTACAAGGTGCATAAACCCCCTATTTTTAATTTGGACATAACTCAATAATAGCATGATGTATCACATAAATGGTGGCTTGAGATAGAGGGAAAAAAGAAGCAAACTCAAGTTGCCACTTCTAGTTATAAGTCAAAAGACATAGTTATAATACCAACTAAAGTCAATGTAGCCATCCAAATGTCAACATAGCCATGAAGGGCCAAGATTTTGCATGTACATTTTTTTAGCGGTGTATATTTTTTATGTTTATAGTTTTATTATAGTTTGAACCATATTGTAAATTTTCCTATTTATTTTTGTAAACACGCACATGTTGCATGATTTTTGTAAAGGCTAACTTAAGTTATTAACCACTGTCAGATAACTCTATATGGTTTTATCCATAGTTAGAACTAAAGTTATAACTATGACATGTAATCTATATTTCATATACTTGGAGGATGAGTTGAAACCTTCCCCAAGTCTATTTAAACACATGTAACCCATAGTTTTGAAGGGATAGAAAATTTTCAATATAAAGAGCAAAAGAAATTTTGGTTGTCAATTCATGTGTTTGTGTATTTTCTTTCCAATGTTTGTGTAATTAGGCTTATTTATTTCATTATATAATTAATTAAATCTTATTGCGAAAAATATTTGAATGAGTTCTTTCTCATCTTAGATGTGCATTACACATTGATATGTATAACAACACCCTTCTAGATATCTACTACAAGATTACTTGAAGGGCCTTATAATACCTTCATGGGTAACTTGAAGGAATTACAATTCCTTGATATAATCTCATAAGAGATACTTTGAAGAGAATTTTCATACAATAAAGGGAAAATTAAAATTATATCAAAATAGATACCTTTAACATGAAAAAATAGAATTTTCCTTTACATGGAAGGTACTACTAGGTGATATTTTGAAGGCCCTTGTAATACCTTCAAGGTATCTCTTAAGAGATAAATTTAAAATATACACAAGAGTGTATTTCACCTTCAAGATATCTCTTAAGAGATACATTTCAAATAGGGACAAGAATGGATTTCTCCTTCAAGGAACAAGTGCAATTTTCCTTTACATGGAAGGCACTATTGGGTTTTATTTTGAAGGCCCTTATAATACCTTCAAGGTATCTCCTAGGAGATACCTTTAAAACATGCACAAGAGTGGATTTAACATTAAAGGTATCTCCTAGGAGATACCTTTCAAATAGGCACAAGAGTGTATTTCTCCTTCAAAGAACAAGTGGAGTTTTCCTTTACATGGAAGGCACTACTGGTAGTTGTATAAACAAGTGGCCAACAAGTGGAATATCTTATTTTGGTACTACCAGGTAATATTTTTAAGGCCCTTATAATAACTTCAAGGTATATCCTAGGAGATACCTTTGAAACATGTAAAAGGGTGGATTTACACTTCAAGGTATTTCCTAGGAGATACCTTTCAAATAGGCATAAGAGTGGATTTCTCCTTCAAGGAATGAGTGTAATTTTCCTTTACATAGAAGGCACTAATAGGTGATATTTTGAAGGGCCATATAATACCTTCAATGTATCTCTTAGGAAATACCTTTCAAACATTCATAATATTGGATTTACCCTTCAAGGTATCTCCTAGGAGATATATTTGAAATAGAGACAAGAGTGGATTTCTCCATCAAGGAACAAGTGGAATTTTACTTTACATAGAAGGCACTACTAATAGTTATATGAAAAAGTGATCAACAAGTGGAATATCCTATTTTAGCATAACTGGGTGATATTTTGAAGGCCCTTGTAATAATTTCAATGTATCTCCTAAGAGATATCTTTTAAACATGCACAAGAGTGTATTTCCCAAAGTCAAGGAAGTTAGATTGGCAAAATTGCTCAGCCTCCAAGAAGCAAGAGAGAAAGTGAGTGATGTGAAGGTCACCTGATAGCAAGTAATCAAGTGAAGGTTTGATGATATATCATTAAACTTAGGCTTTAAATTAGGAGGTTAGTCCTCAAATATGACCAAAGGGCTATGAAACTAGGCCAACATGCAAAGTTTTATACCCCATGTTGGGGGCCATTCACATCATTGGAGATAGATAAGGTAATGTATTTGAGTTAGAAGATGAAGAAGGCAATTCATTATGGATTTTGGTAAATGGAATTGGCTTGAAACACTTCAACTAATTTACCAACCTTCCCCTTGTATATAGTTAGTTAGTTTCCCTTATTTTTTGTTGTTTCCATTTGTTCATTTTCCTTTCTTTGTTATTGTTTCCTTTTAAATAAGTTTCATTGGCACAAGTTTCTATCATTCCATGCTAGGTGATCACAACTTGACCCTCCTTAATTTTCAACTATCTACTGATAGATAATTATCTACCCCACTCCCCTTAAAATTAATGTCTAGGCACTCCATATTGCATGATTACCTATAAGGATATCCACAAATCTCTTAGGAAACTCTCCTCTCATGTGTGTGCCACCTTTCACATTTATGGGCACCTAATTTAAAAAAGATTGAATGATGATTTTAATAGAAGTATGGGCCTTTAAGTACCTCTCTCCTCCACATTTCCAACACTTAAATGCCTTAATAATTACAAAGAGCATTGAGTAATTGAACATATCATTTTGAGTAAAGATTTTTTAGCCAAGAATTGTAAGAATTATAAGTGGATCTACTATCTAGTGAATTAATAATTGAGGGAGAATTGTTGAAATAGTTTGTAAAATGGAAACATCTACATCTTTGTCTAGTGGTGAAAGACATTTGAGAAAATAAAGAACCCAAATATCATGCAGTCATGAAGACCCTCCAACACCATTTTCTAAGAGCAAATCCTATGCTTCCTCACTTACATAATCGAAGCCTAAAGTACCAAATGTTAATAGAATCAATAAGGGGCCTTTCAAGGACTCCTCATTGGTCCTTGATTATGTAAATGGGATATTCGATCCCAAATTGACCAAGATCCCAAAAAGGATGAGGTAGGGTACACATGACCACATGGTCAAGAAGATTCATAAAAACAACTTCAAGTCATTTAGACATAGGATTTAGAGCTCCGTACTAGATCAATACATGGTGCCTCTTGTGCACCCATGCCCTAATTTTATTACCTTATGTGCAAAAAAAATATGATGTCAACACTAGTATCATTATAGGAAACCACCTAAGAGTAGTCATCTATGTCAATGCAATAAGGGAGATGTTATGACTCTTAAGTGACCCCAACACTAATGTCTATAGTATAGAGAGATTATAGAATGTCTGGGACACTCATACTTATAAGTTAGAGTTCCTCAATTTAGTCCTCTATAATAGCTACACCAAAGTGCCTCTTCTAATGATCTCTCTCATAGGATTTGTGATAAAGGAAATGAAGGACACCCTTTTTATGCTGACATTCATTTTTAAGATGGACTCAAATATTGACATCTAAGATTTATAATTAGTTTTGGTCTCCTTATTAAAGATAGTAAGCAAATAAAAATCTTACAAGATGGAATTTTCAAGTGCCATTATCACCAACATTCACAATTAGGTGTCTAATTTCTCAGCATAAAATACCTCTAGGTATTCATCCTTCCTCTTTCACTTAATTATGTACCATAATTACAAGTTCTTCTCTTAGTATTTTACTATCAACACCATTAAAATGGGCTCCCATCCAAACATAGTGATAATGATAGCCACATGGACCCACATCCTATTAGTCACATAGGATTACTATGAATTTTTAGAATGTTTCTTGTCTCCAATCCTCATCAACCTCAATCAAAAACCCATCATTTCTAGAATGACATACATCTAGAGGTTATGGCTCACTAGTGGTAGAACAATAGCTGACTAGTTTTTTGGGAATAATTTCACATTCATCTGAGTCCCTAGATTCAAGGAAGAGCCATTGCATCTTCTATTCCTACTCATAGATAGGACCCTCACCCTAGAGCTAGCTCATTAGATTGATGTGGTGGATGCATTTTATGGAAAATGACACAAAAACAAGGCCATATATGACACCCTCTTTGCAAAAGGAGGCATGATAGTGATGAAAAGCTCACAATATCACCTACTCAAGCTCAAGCTAGTAGAGCTTGACCTTGACCAAATTAATGACTAGTGAAACTATGATCCAGTTGGTCATATAGCCTCTTTGAAAAATACCACTCCATTTTCTCATAAGCCTTGGCCATACCTTGAAGAGTGAAGGTCACCATTGGTCAAGGATGTTAAATATTAAGCAAATATATCGAAGATCTCAAGCACCTGACTACCTCCCCTATATCCACACTTGATTTCCTAGCAGTATTTGTAGGCCTCTTTAGGTTAACCCAAGGCATATCCATCATAATAAAGCTCTAAGGCACAAGATTCTACCCCTCCACTAGTGCCCCCACAAAATGAGGTGCACTTTTATCACCCCTTTCTCTCCACTTCTATTACATCCTCCACTCCATATTCACCCTTTATAGTCTCCTATGGGTTAGCTCCACTCTCCACTACCCAACCAATCACCTACCTCATACCTTTTATCACTCCCTTATCCTCATCCACCACATCAACACCTATAATGGTACAATTTCCCACCACTCTTATTCACAACCTCCCACCTTTCTTACCTTTCACCCTTACCCTTTACCCACTCATCTTAGGGGGAATAGTTTTTGCTTCTTCAAAGCAAGAAGTGATCATTATTTTTTGTCTACCCTAGGGATTCCCCTTCATGAGGGAAAATATTCAATCATAAGATTAGTTCCATCAATAGTTGGAAACTAAAAAAATAATGGGTTGCCTAGATAGAGAAAATAAGAGGAAAGATGGCTAAAAACCTGGTAGTGCCTCATATGTGATCATTCTTTGATCTAGTGCAATAATATATAATGATCACACACATGGTACCCCAAGTAGTCAAGTCCCATGGATAGATGCATTCATGGGACTATATGATACACACCATTGGCCATAACCTTAGCTAGGCTAGACATGATGATAGGGTTTAATTAATGGAGGAAACACAAAATTCCATCAACACAAATTATATTAAGGTGACCCATCAGTTGGAGAAGACAAATATGGAACTCTTAAGGGTGAAATATACTATCAACCAAGGAGGAGTGGATGCCTTTGAAGGATCCTCTTCTAAGGTTGTAAATTCGATGGACCTCATCCTTTTTGTAGATTTTCCTTGACTAGTTTATGAAAGAAAATTAGGTTCTTCCATATTTAAGTAGATTCCCCTTCAAGTCATCAAGAACTATGGATTGTAATCCACATTTTAAAGTTTTTGGATAGATATTTTTTATCATGGATGTGCTTGGCAAGTTTGGTGGATGGTATATTAGCCTCCTCTTTCCTAAGTTCCCCTTGTTATTTTGGTTAGTATTAGCTCATATTTTTTTTTCCATGTGGCATCCTAGTGCTCATTATTTATGAAAATATTCTTATCTTGCCTGATAATATTGGTAGCTCAACACATGGGGACACAATGCTTGTCTAAGGCAAGTTTCTTTTGTTAGAACTTAAAATAGTGCCATTGATCAGAGGGAGTGGACCCCATCTTATAAAAACATTCAAAAGGTAGTTTTAGAGGTAGATGCATGTGAACATAAATTGCACTCATGAGCCTAAGCTCCCCAATCACTTGTAATGACTTCATCATGGGTTGAAGTGCATGGTTCTAGGTGTCTTTCTCACAAGAGGCCACTACACCTATATAAGTAGGGTTATTTCCTTTTAGAAATGGTTGGATATTAGATAATTATTTTGGACTAGATCAGCCATTGTACTAGTTAGTTCTATAATAGAGGTAGTAGTAGTTGTTTATTTTCATTTCATGACCTTAATAGGTATCTTTTACAAGAAGGTTGAATATTGTATGCTGTGCCATTTTGGCCTTTTATATGTTTTTTTCCACCCATATTGAATAAGATATATTGTTCTTTGTCAAATTGAGTGAGATTCATTACTATCTATTATTTCTTTACTCTACTTCTATAGTATTAGTTCTTGTCTATTATTTTAAAGAATAAGTGCAATTTTCCTTTACATGGAAGGCACTATTGGGTGATATTTTGAAGGCCCTTATAATACCTTTGATGTATCTCCCAGTATATACCTTTCAAACATGCATAAGAGTGTATTTTCCCTTCAAGGTATCTCTTAGGAGATACTTTTCAAACTAGCATAAGAGTGTATTTCTCCTACCAGGAACAAGTGGAATTTTCCTTTACATGAAAGTCACTAATAGGTTATATTTTGAAGGCCCTTATAATATGTTCAAAGTATCTCCTAGGAATACCTTTAAAACATGAAAAATATTAGATTCCCCCTTCAATGTATCTCTTAGGAGATACATTTCAATTAGGAACAGGAGTGGATTTCTCCTCATTACATGGAAGGAACTACTGAGTGTTATTTTGAAGGCCCTTATAATACCTTTAAGGTGTCTCCTAGGATATACCATTCAAAAATGCAAAATATTTTATTTCCCCTTCAAGGTATCTCCTAGGAGATATCTTTCAAACATTCACAAGATTGGATTTCCCCTTCAAGGTATCTCTTAGGTGATACCTTTCAAACATGAACAAGAGTGGATTTTTATTTACATGAAAGGCACTACTAGGTGGTATTTTCAAGGCCCTTGTGATACCTTTAATGTATCTCCTAGGATATACCATTAAAACATGCACAAGAGTGTATTTCCCTTCAATTTATCTCTTAATAGATACATTTCAAACAAGGACAAGATTGGATTTCTCCTTCAAGGAATAAGTGTAATATTCCTTTACATGGAAGACACTGCTAGGTAATATTTTTAAGGAATTTATATTGCCTTAAAGGTATATCCTAAGATATACCTTTCAAACATGCACAAAAGTGGATTTCACCTTTAAGGTATTTCCTAGGAGATACCTTTCAAATAAGCACAAGACTGAATTTCTCATTCAAGGTACAAGTGGAATTTTCCTTTACATGAAAGGCACTATTAGGTGATATTTTGAAGGCCTTTTTAATACCTTCAATTTATCTCTTAGGAGATACATTTCAAACATGCACAAGAGTGAATTTACCCTTTAAGATATCTCCTAGGAGATACCTTTCAAATAGGCATAAGAGTGGATTTCTCCTTCAAGGAACAAGTGGAATTTCCTTTACAAAGAAGGCACTACTAGGTGTTATATTGAAGGCCCCTATAATACCTTCAATGTATATCTTAGGAGATACCTTTCAAACATGTACAAGAGTGGATTTCCACTTCAAGGTATCTCTTAGGAGATTCATTTCAAATAGAGACAAGAGTGGATTTCTCCTTCAAGGAATAACTGCAATTTTCCTTTACATGGACAACACTACTAGGTGATATTTTGAAGGCCCTTGCAATATCTTGAAGGTATGTCCTAGGAGATACCTTTAAAACATGCACAAGAGTTGATTTTCCCTTCAAGGTATCTCATAGGAGATACCTTTCAAATAGGCATAAGAGTGGATTTCTCCTTCAATGAACAAATGTAATTTTCCTTTACATGGAAGACACTACTAGGTGATACTTTGAAGGTACCCTTGTAATACCTTCAAGGTATCTCCTAGGAGATACCTTTCAAACATGCACAAGAGTGGATTTTAAATTCAAGGTATCTCTTACGAGATACCTTTCAAATGGGCACATGAGTGAATTTCTCCTTCAAGGAACAAGTGTAATTTTCCTTTACATAGAAGGCGCTACTGGATGGAATTTTAAAGGGCCCTTATAATACCCTCAAGGTACCTCATAGGAGATATATTTCAAATATTCACAAGAGTGGATTTACCCTTCAAGGTATCAGAATTATAAAGCACCACCTGAGATCTCGCTACAAATTGATAATCACCACATGGTGAGAAATACTTGGGTCATCATGTAAAGCTAAATTTTGAGAATATGTGAGGCAATCAAAAGGTTTCACATGTCTGGATTTCAATCCAACTTGGTATTTTAGTCATATTTAGGCCATGTGAGTACTTATCTATATCTGTGGTGGTAGCCATGTGTTTAAAGGTGGAAATATTTAGCTTTAAAGCTAAAATTTATGGAAAATCAAATTCAAATTAAAGATAAATTGAATTCTACTATAATTAATTGCTAAAAGCAATAGTTTGAAGTTTAACAAGATTTCTATTAATATGACATGAACCAAGATCACCATCAACATTGCATTAATCAATCTTTCCAAAAAGGACTTCTATGCTTTCATATAGCATTAAGACAATATATGATCTCAACAATCAAAACTTGAAAGCCATGGTTGAAGTAGGAACATCTAGAACTGCCAAGTCAGAATATGTCCTATTTCTCTATTCATATGGGACAAACATGGTCTTTTAAGACACCACTTTCAATACCATTGCATTGGCCATGGATGACACACACCATAATGACTTATTATACCATGTGGAGAGGTTTCCTCCTAGACATCTACCTTCCAAGGGCTAACTCTAGCTCAGCCATTACCTCCATCAATAGAGCCCCTAAATGGTTTTTTAGACAAGACATGGATTAACTAGATGAAATTAGCTATAATTATATATAAACAATGCCATATATGTAAGGTTATTTATATTATATATAAGGTGATAAATATATATAAGGGTTTTATAATAAATTAGGTGTTTTATACTTATATATATAAAGTCTGAGTTGACTACATTTTTGTTCTAAAGTCTATAGGTTTTGCTCTGAATACTAGCGACTAAAATCTAAACACTGATAGCTATGCTCCATAGATGAAAAATCATGAATGGGAAGAATCCACCTCCATAATTAAGAATCAAGACAATGTCATTAGACCAATAATGCCAAAATCCATAATTTGATGTGATGATGTTTTCAAAAGATCTCCTTTAATAGATTAGATGTCAAAATATTTTCTCCAATACATATGATGTGATGATGTTTCCAAATGGTCTTTTAAAACAAGATTGATGTAACTATGTTTTAATTAGAGGGTCTTTCAAAAAGATTTGATATGATGAATAATTAATTTGGATTCTTACCTTTAATCATATCAATAATGACCTTTATGACACATCATTACTACTTGATCAGATAAAGAACCTTCCCATTATATCTTGCATGCTCCACAGAGATAGCCATAATTACCACCATCATTCTTATAATAAACATATCATATAAGCAATCTTTACTATTCCTTTTTACATTCTCACTATTAGCAATTATTGTGTCTTATCTCTAACCTCTTGCTTCCCTTATTCCCTATGTGAATTTAAGATCTATGGTTTTAAAGTATAGTCATATTTGCAATTAAGCAATGCTTTCTCTAAAGATGGGTGGGAGAAAGAAAAATCTAAACCAGAGTCCTTTGATGCATTATTGTAAGATGAAGTAGCTACAGACATTTTTGAAATAACAAGTTGGTTGAATTTATTTAAAATGTTTCAGGGATTCCATGAAGAAATTGTGCAAGAATTCTATTAGATTTTTTATGAAGATCATGTTGTTATCAAAAAGAACATTCTAGTAAATCCCTCTGTAATCAATGTTATTTTTGAGATTCCTAAAGATGGATTAGTTGGCATTGAAAAGATTAATTTTTTAACCTATTTTATATGTTTTTTGAATTAAATGAGCCACACCCCAGATTGGCCAAACCTCCCCAAGTAGCGATCAAGGGAATTTTGAGAGAAATTCTTCCTCAACCTTGCCAAAATATTGTTTTTTGGATAATGAAATATATGACTTATGATGGCTAGTTTATATTATTGGGTGGAGATGCTATGAGACTCCTTCACTTTAGGAAAGGAGTTGTTTGAGAATAATATAAGATCAATCTTCCCTCTTTCCTTCACAATGATCTGATTAATGTTTCTTAGAATATAAGATGGGGTAATTGGTCTACCCACCATCATGGGCTAGTTACACTCATTTATCACCATTGTTTTCTTAGTAAACCAAGGGGTGAAAAGGCTTGGTCCTCTTTCCTCTAAAATTTTTCCCTAGTTCTTTCCAAAAAGACACATGCCCTACCTCTCCTCTTCCACTACAATTTGGATTGAAGTACCCACAGTTCAAATTATATAGCAATCATATTAATTACCATTGGTTCCAAAGATATTGTACCAAATATCAAAGTAATAAGTGGGACTTTATTTAGATACCCCTCATCCTCCTACAACTAAACTCTGATGCATTCATCAAATTATCTTGAAGGAAGAAGAAGAAGATGTGCAAGCCATAGAAGAAGTTGTATTTGTAGAGGGAACCCTAATAAAAGAAGTTGTACCTCAAAAAGTAGATAATCATGTGCCCTCTATTGATGATAATGGTAAGGAACCCTTGATTGAAGAAGATCCATCTTCTTCAAATTATTTTAATAAAGAAAAATAATTTCAGCATGCCATGGATTTATCACACCATGTGGAATCAAATGAACTACAACAAACAAAGTTAGATGTTCTTTGTTTAACTTTGAAAGGTAATCACTTGATTATTTCTAATTTGAAACAAAGGTGGGAAGAATCTATTACTAGAGTTAGTCAATAAGAAATAATTCTTCAAGGAATACAAGTGGAACAAACTAGGGTCCATAATGTAATGTTTTCATAGACCCAAGAATTGAGTAATTTGAAAAATTCTCTTGCTATCAAGGACACTTAGATTACTAATTTGTAAAATGCCAATGTTCATAATCATAATCTAATTAATAATATGAGAAAAATATTTTTGATATAAATATAATTCTTGCCCAACATACTAATATAATAATAGATTTCACCACTTGGAATTCTAAGTTGCAATCCTCTATTCAAGCCATGCAAAGAGAAACATGAGAGATTACAGTTTAGACAGAGGGTCGAATAAGAGTTGTTCCCTCTTTCCATGTTTTACATAAAATAATTCTTTTCTAGCATATCACCTAGAATAAAATTCAAAAATTGAAGGATGAAAATGCCAAACTTAAGGAGGAATCTCATAATCAATTGGTAGATTGCCAACTAAAATTGCAAAAATCATAGGCTTCTATCCTTCATATTTGTGTTATTTCTGAGAAACTATTAGCATGTAGGTAGCCTTCATTAGTTTATGTTCTTTTATTACATGAGTAGTTTTATAAATGATAGATTCAATTAATTTCACTTAGTTTTTCACATATCATTAAAGATGAGCATGTATTTATGAAAATTTTTCTAAAGAGCATTGAAGAAAGGTAGGATGACATTTATGAGTTATATAATTTTAATTTGTTGTTAGGATATCAATCTAGTTTTTTGATAAATTTATTTGTTGGAAAGACACAATTGCATGCCTTTCTCTCCACTCTAAGGAACCAAATGACATGGTAACAAGCCAATGACAGATTTCTATAATTACAAAGCACCACTAAGTTATGCATGATACCATAATTTTCGAAAGCAAAGAAACTTATTTCTTCTTTTCAACCACTGTATCATATGTATATGAATAACAAGTATCATGAGATATTAATATATAATATTGTTGATTTTAGAGATTTTCTAGACCATTATTATGTCAATGATTTCAATTTAAGACTTTCCAGATGGGAGACTTTACCTATTGAGTTGAAGCATAGGGAAGTCCTCAATCCCACCAATATTTAATGGAGTCTAAGAAGAGCCAAAGCAATTTTCTAGATAATCACTTGACACTTAGAGGAAAGAGGTTAAGATCTATGGATTGGAATGAGGTTTAGGTCTCCTATCATTTTATGTCCTCTATATCCATGGTGGTTTTGGAATTCTCAAGCAGAAGTTGAATTTGAATCATGGGTGCATACAGTTGTCATAGATATTGTATTATTTCCAAGGGGCCACCATGACTGGAGCCATCATTTTAAAGTTTATGATATGAGTCAAAGGTTTGAATCAGGAAATTTGGATTAATAATAAATGATCCCACTTATTGATAAGAGGACTTGAAAAATGTAAATTATGGGGGAGAAATGATGACCATTTCATATAGCTCATCATAGTTATATAAACTATCCATAAAGTGTTACATTTGTTTATATATTATATTTCATTTAATAGTTAAAGTCTGATCTAAGTAGGATATGAATGCAATTTGTTCTTTGTTTGTATGTAATTTATTACTGATTCTTTACCTTGTTATTAAATTTAACTTAGATGAATAACATAGTTTTGTGTATAGAAACACATCCCAAAGATGGGTAAAATGTGATTACAATAACACATCCCAATGATGGGGTAATTTTGAGAGGGCAACACATAGTTTTTACAACTCTTTCAGCTATAATTTTGAATATTTTGCAAGTGAGCTCTGAAGATTGAATACTCTAAAGACACTAAAAAAATGCTATAAAATTGCTTCGAAGATGCTCTATGTGTACTTTGAATACATATATAGGATGCTTTGATAAGTCTAGGAATGCTTCAAATACCTGTACAAGGTGATCTAAACACCTATAGTAGATGCTCCAAAGATATCTAGATGTGATCCAAATATGACAAAAATTATGTGTAATACATGTTGTTGAGAGAAATTAGGAGCATGTTACTACAAAACTTTTGATTGAAAAGTATAAAAAATTAATTGGATGCAAATGATAGCTAGAAACCAAAAAAATGGAGTAGCCAAATACATCGTCAACACCCTATTGCTTCCCACCCCTCAAACACTTCTCCCTAAACAATAGCTGCTCTTATTTTTAAGGTGTAGTTATTTTATAAGCTATTTTTAATATATAATGATGCATGGGACCCCTCTACCCAAGAATATCAAAACATGATGGAAATGTTTTCCACTCCAAATAATAATGCTAGGTGTTATTCAATCATTCATTCATTAAAGTTTATGATGTGGAATGAGGTAAAAGTTTGACACTCAAAAAATGACTTTTCAACTTAGTATAAAATGGAAACAATGAAAATCAATAATAATAACCTAGAACAAGACAAAAAATGACTTTTCAACATAGTCTTAAATAGAATAGTATCCCAAATAGAGCCAACAAATGAATGATGTGAGGAGATAGAGATAGGGTACAACCATTGGAACCCTCTCTCATAATGGCACTTTTTTACTATGATTATTTTCTTACAGTTAATAAAAATATTTTATTTCACCTCACATTCACCATTTGGGTCCCTATTGAATACAAGTAAGCACTAAACAATCTTAATCTCCACCATTTCATTATTTGCTTGCAATTAATAAAAAAAAAAATGCTTTCCCCTCACATTCACCATTTGGGTCCCTATTGAATACAAGTAAGCACTAAACAATCTAATATATGTCATTTCATTGTCTCATCCATTTCATTATTTGCTTATAGTTAATAAAAAATATTTGTTTTCCCCTCATATTCACCATTTGGGTCCCTATTTAATATAAGTGCTAAACAATCCTAATCTCTGCCATTTCATTATTTGCTTACAATTAATTAAAAAAATTCTTTCCCCTCACATTAACCATTTGGGTCCCTATTCAATACAAGTAACTGCCAAATAATCCTAATCTCTACCATCTCATTATCTTGATCATTTCATAACAAAAATTTAGGTCTATCCAAATCTCAATGATTTCATAAATTAAAGCAGTAAACAATGAATAAAATGTTCATGTCAAGCCAAATAAATCACACATTTTAGATACAATAAAACAATAAATTACATAGATTAAATACTTGATAAGGACCTAAAGCAATGACAGTGAAATGGGGTCAATACTTCCACCACTAACACCATAGTTAACTTAATTGTGAATAAAAGAATGATTTTAGCATTCTAAAGGGAGAGAGAAAAATTGAGAGAAAATAATGGAAAGAGAAGAGATAATCCTAACCCTAATTTCAAAGTGTATATGAATTTTTAATTCTATAATAATTTAAAAGTTTATATAAAAATTTGTAACATATAAAATTATTTAAAAAATATATTTATATATTTAAACATACTAAACATTTAAATAATGTATATTATTTAATAAAAATATTTAAAATTTTAAAAATAAATAAAAATAATTAATAAACTAAGATATTTTTCAATATAAAAAATATATATAAATATTTATTGTTTATTATAATTATTATAATTAAAAAAGTTTATTTATATTTGTTCATTAACTTACATGATTAAGTTTTCTAATAAGGATTTGACTCTTTAATTTTTATCCCCCATAGAATACCTTTGAGATAATTTAATTAACCAATTAAAATACCTATGAGAGCAAGTCACCTTTCTTGAATTTACAAACCAATATTTATAGATGAATTCAACCCCAAAATGGTAATTAAAATAAGTGACATAAAATATTACCTAGTAAATCACACACACACACACACACACATGGGAAAGGATTTTATGGGGTTATCTAAATTATGGTTATGTGAGGACATAAGTAGTCTACACCATAGCAATCTATAAACATTAAATTTTTAATCATGGCAACAAGCCATGTGATATCTTGATGTAGAGTCAGGGTTAAACATTTTAACCAACAACATAAGTACTTCACTTTTGAATCCCAATATTGGGGTCAAAAATATGTGGCCAAATCACATCCATGTAAAATCAATTAAATTTAAATAGACAACTATAATCCAAATAAATTTTCTCCTCTTTAAAAAAAATGTTTCAATACAAGTATCAAAAAAACTTCATTTATCAAGATTATATAGATTATATTACTAATGAAATATAATATTTAACTATATCTCTTGGGAACCTTTTCAATGGAATTTTAACCATTAATTGGTACATCCCAAGATGTATGCATCTAAATTTTCTCATTTCATTTAAAATTAGTAATATTATTATTAGTCGACACTAATTCCACTTATCTAATTTATCCCTTTTCATCTTATTAATTTATCACCCCTTTCTAATCATTTATCTAATGTCCCCCTTCATTATTTTATATTTAATAACCTTATCCATCCCCACCAATCAATTAATTAATATCCTAAATCCCTATTATCTTATCTTAATCTCCACTTATCTATTATTTGGGAATTTTAAATTCATATGGCCCACCTACCCATCTATACTAACCTATTCCTAGGCTATCTTACACCCCTAGTCCGTAATCCCTATCTACTCCTAATTAGTCCCTACGAGGATTATAAAATTATCTAATTTTGAATCCTCTCTATTCCCACCCCTCCTCTCTAGAAGCCTCTAAATCTAGAGGCTTTTAAAAATGATCCCCAAACCTTGATCTCTCTAAGCCAACTTTGAATCTCAACCATTGATACTTCCCTCCTCTTTCTATTTAAACAACTCCATTCCTCCATTGGAGATAAATACAAATCATATATCAAATTCATGTCCAACTATTAAATTGATCAAGAGTCTCCATGCCAATCTATTCCATCATCAATAGTCCATGATCAAGTCAACATAATGTTAAAATTTTGAGTCTAAGGTAATCAATATAATCCTCTTGTTTTCAAATTTTGTTTAATCATGATTTATAGCATTTAGATTTAGGATTGTAATATTTATTTGAATTATTAATTCATCTATTAAATTTAGTTATAATGGCTTTAGATCTTTCTTAGGTAGTTTGATGTTTGAGTAGATTTAGATTACTATAAAGTGGTACATCCCAAGATGATCAATGCCATTTTCAGCTACCTCAAAACACTTACTATATATAGTATTTATATTTATAGACTTTCCATTTATATATTGTATCTAAATGTAGATTTGTATGATTTAAAAGTTTTCATTCCAATAAAATAACAACATACTCATTTGGGAAGCTTTTCAAGGACATTTTGATGATTAAAAATCCCAAGATGATTAATTCCATTTTCAGATATTGACTCATTTGAAAAGCATATCTAAGGCATTATGATGACTGATTGGTCCAGTATATGATGACTAAGATCATTTATAGCTATCACAAGAACACTTTATATCTATATAGTATGTTTATAAATAGATCTCCATATATTATTATATGCTAGACTTGAATTCTTTTATAGATGTCTTTATATATTAAGATGTGTATTTGAGACAAAATATTATAAATCAAGGTAAAGGAACCAAGGTGGGGATTTTTCACAATCCTCATTACAAATGATTAAATCACTAGATGTTAAAAAATTATCTCATTGAGAATAACACCTAAAAGGCATCCAAATTATGTGCTTGATTCAAAATGTGTCTTGCATAACCCTCTTGCATTAGATGTATCATTTCAGCCCTTACCACCATACATTGTGGCACTGAAATTTACTACTTATGAGAAACAACTAGGTGACCCTAAGCATGATTGAGAAATGAAACTCTTTGCATTAAAAAATCTAGTAAATTTTAGTACCACTACATTAGCCTCATCTAATGCATGAACATTTAAGATCAAGCCATCTCACATTGTTAACCTGAATGAACCAAAATGTGATACCAATCAAATAGTGAACATGATGGTGCCATAATGAGCTATATTACAAAATGCATCTCAAAAAAAAAAAAAATACTATATTCACAAAGCCTCTAGTGCTTCTTATTACAAAATTGGTTGAGTGTTAACTCATATCAGACTCTCCCTACACCTGTAAGCAACCCTTGAGCATATTTGGTCAATCCACAACTTATAGGATTCCTTAAAAATTACTAGATGGGTGTCCTACCATGGGTTTTGGATCACATCTAGGGGATCATCAGAATTAGAAAAATATTCAATAATTCACTAAAAGAAATAAAATAAAAATTATATAAGTTCAAATATGGAAATAGAAGTAAATTTATCATCATATAACTTGGGAAACGATGGTAATGATTTAGAAATAATAGGATTTTGAATAATAAGTGGAGTTTCATCCACATTTTTTGAAGATGTATTATAATAAAATTATCTAATAGGGATTTGGATCCTTAATTTTTATCCCCCCATAGAATACCTTTGAGATAATTTAATTTACCAATTCAAATACCTGTGAGGTCTAGTTGCCTTTCTTGAATTTACAAAGTAATATTTGGAGATGAATTCGACCCCAAAATGGTAATTAAAATAATTGATATAAAATCATACCTAGTAACTCAAAGACATCTTGGGAAAGTATTTTGTGTGCTTATCTACATTATGGTTATGTGAGGGAATAAGCAGTCTACCTTAGAACACATACTATATATAGTATTTATATATATACTTTCCATTTATAGATTATATCTAAATTTATATGTGTATAATCTAGGGAATTTCACTCTAATAAAATAGAAACAGAGTCATCATAACAACTTACACTTGATGGGTCTCCTACCATGGGTTTTGGATCACATCCAAGGGATCATCAGAATTAAAAAATATTTATAGTCCACTACAATACCATAGTACAATGAAAATTATAGAAGTTCAAATATGAAAATAAAAGTAAAGTTATCATCATGGAACTTTGGAATCAATGCTAATGATTTATAAATAATAGGATCTTACATAATAAGTGGATTTTCATCAATATTTTTTGAAGATGTAACATTAATATTAATTATTAAGAAAAACAATTGGTGGTGGTGGTGGTATAGTAGTAGGCATACATATTGGAATAGATGGTGTCTTTCTAACATATATGTCCACTTTAAATTTTTATCATATTTCTAAACCTAAAATTATTCTTGATCACTTCTAACTTTTCTAGCACCATTGTAACAAAAGCAATTTCTCTATTGTAATCACCAAGAAAAAACTTGATCACCCACAACTGAGATCCTTATCTAGTGAATATAGTGTTCTCTGATTAAAACCAAGGGAGTTGCAATTTTGATGTAGACATTTTGCTAATGATTTAGAAATAATAGGCTCTTACATTATTAGTAGAGTTTCATCCACATATTTTAAAGATGTAACATAAGAAAATTGTCTAATAGGGGCTTTACTCCTTAATTTTTAGCCCCCCTAGAATACCTTTGAGATAATTTAATTCACCAATTGAAATACCTATGAGGGTGAGTTTACTTTCTTAAACATACAAACTAATATTTGGAGATGAATTCAACCCCCAAATGGTAATTAAAATAAGTGATATAAAATCATACCTAGTAACTAAAAGACCTCTTTGGAAAATATTTTGTGTGCTTATCTAAATTATGGTTATGTGAGGGCATAAGCAGTCTACCTCAAAAAACCTATATATATATATATATATATATATATATATATATATATATGTGTGTGTGTGTGTGTGTGTGTGTGTGTGTGTGTGTGTGTGTTTTTTGAGGTAGACTGCTTATGCCCTCACATAACCATAATTTAGATAAGCACACAAAATATTTTCCAAAGAGGTCTTTTAGTTACTAGGTATGATTTTATATCACTTATTTTAATTACCATTTGGGGGTTGAATTCATCTCCAAATATTAGTTTGTATGTTTAAGAAAGTAAACTCACCCTCATAGGTTTCTCAATTGGTGAATTAAATTATCATACCTAGTAACTCAAAGACCTCTTTGGAAAATATTTTGTGTGCTTATCTAAATTATGGTTATGTGAGGGCATAAGTAGTCTACCTCAAAAAACCTACTATATATATATACTTTCCATTTATAGATTGTATATAAATGTATATTTGTATAATTTATGGAATTTCACTCTAATAAAATAAAAACAGACTCATCACAAAAAAATACACTTGATTGGTCTCCTACCATGGGTTTTGGATCACATCCAGGGGATCATCAGAATTAGAAAACATTTAATAATCCACTACAATACCATAGTAAATGAAAATTATAGAAATTAAAATATGGAAATAAAAGTAAAATTATCATCATGGAACTCTAGAATTAATGGAATGATTTAGAAATAATAGGCTCTTACATAATAAGTGGATTTTCATCCACATTTTTTGAAGATGTAACATTATTAATTATTAGAAGAAACAAGTGGTTTTGGTGGTATAATAATAGTCATACACATTGGAATAGATGGTGTCTTTTGAAAATATATGTCCACTTCAAATTTTTATCATATTTCTAAACCCGAAATTCTTCTTGGTCACTTCTAATTTTTTTAGCGCTATTGTAACAAAAGCAATTTTTCCATTGCAATCACTAAGATAAAACCTAATCACCCACAACTGATCTCCTTATCCAATGAATATATATTCCTCCTAATTTAAACCAAGGGAGTTATAATTTTGATGTAGAGATTGTGTTAAGAGGTTATTTCTTTACATGAAGAATGCAAGCCATCGTAGACTAAAGCATTGCATGGTGATTCAAATCCTAATAAGTTTGCACCCATAATTATTTTAGATGCACTTATTTTGAAATTATCATGGGTTTGAAGTAACTAGTAGGTTTAATTGTCAATTTACAATCTTTCACTTCACATAACCCCTCTTACCCACACACACACAAATTATATTAGTTATTAAATAAATATAATTGACATATAATATATATCATAATATTTTTATATATTAAACTAATTAATTATATGTTAATATTATATATTTTTTAAAATATATTTTAATATTATTATATCATATAATATATATGTTAATAGAGGTTATAAATCAATATTATATATTATATATTTTAGTAAAATATATTTTAATACATCTATATATTGTTAATAGTATAGAAATAATATTATATTTTTAATAAAATCAACTAAATTTTTATGCCTTTAACATATTGTATAATACCATGTAACATGAAAATAGGCTAAGTTTCTAATTCATTGAACATTATGGGGTTAAAAATACAAACACTAGTACGGATTTAAAACTCTACAGTGCTTCACCATGTGTGCAGTATATGAGGAAGATTACTTCAAAGAGAAAATCAATCAAACATTAATAATTTTTGGTAGGAAATGTGCATTAAATTAACTATTCTAGTTGCTAAACATAAGGGAATTAATGTCTTAAATTTATATCACCTAGGGTGATCCCATAGATTTTAAAAGTGAGACCACTTAATTGACTGACAATAAAACTCTTGAAAATGATGTAGCATCCCATTATAGTGCCTACAATGAGCTATCAGATACTAATTTTATTGTTTTCAATGTCATCATGACCATTATAACCCATTATCCACTTACCCTTCATCATCGTAATCTACCTGATTAGGACTAGAAAGATTATATCATAACATTGGATGACTTTCATAATGAGGAGTCTCTTGTTGATTTCATGGGCCTTTGAGATGAATTTCTAGTGGATGATCGTAAATAAGGTTTTAACTTCCAATTGGACCCTTTTACCTATTTTTGGGAATAGATAAACTTCCTTGGTCATGATAAAACTAAAATATCGAGATACTTAGGTGAAAACCTCTTTAAGGATCCCTTGGGTTTGAGAAAGAGTAAAGATAAAGATGATCCCTTGATTAAAAACCTATTTTAGGCAATCTTGGATGAAAAATTTAACATATCTCCTTAGGAAATGCAATGTCCACCTAGTCAAAGCATTACCATTACTTCAAGCATCAATTTTGAAGAACATCAATTTTTTGAATACTATGCTCAATATTTTATTGAAGTATTTAACAACTAGGCATTACCTAGCATAGTTGATTCAAATTCCTTATATATGGGTGAAGGTTTTGATCAACAAGAAATTTTAAAGGATGCATTCTCTTCCTTGCCTATTATTCTTGAAGATAGCTTAAAATTACTAGTCAAAAACACTATAAAGGTCAACATTGGTACATATGATGACCCCAAGATTGTTTACCTAGGTGTATCACTCACTGATGAGGAGTGTGACATCATTATTACAATTCTCAAATATTTTATTGATATATTTTCATGGTCCTACACAGACATGCCTAGCACTAACCCTTCATTTATGGTGCATCACTTTTCCATCCATCTAGATACCAAATAAGTAAAACAAAAAATGTGGAAAATACATCCATGTATAGCCATATTGGTAAAAAAGACCTAAAATTTTTATTGAGTGTAGGGTTCATTCAAACACTCAGCTATTCTAAGTGGATCTCTAACATCATCCTAGTCACCAAAAAGACACAAGGCATTCACTTATGTGTATACACAATATTTTCAAACTTCTATTAATTACTGACACTCCCTATCTTGTAGGCACCCATTAGTCTCAATATCTTTGAATACACACCCTAAGGGGTGTACTAAGAAAGGCGTGTGTAGACCATTAGTGTTTTTTGGATTGTTGTCCCTTTTCCCACTTATTATCTACACACTTATCTCCTAAAAACCATTCCCCTAAGCTTGGTCTTCTCTTTTGTATTCTCCTCTAATCATTTCTCACCTTTCATCTCACTTTTTCTAACCTAAAACCACTTTTAATAGTTTACAGTACTAGGTGGACTGGGTTGACCTTGTACTCTTATTTATGAAATTCATTTAGGGTCTAGGTCGGCTCTTGGCTGACTTAGTATGTGACCTAGTTAATTTTTGTCAATATCAGTAATAGGTTAACTAGGTCAACCCTATCAGCCAAAATTTTTGGAAGGGTTGAGGGTTAAATCTATCTATATATACAATATCATTTAACCATTAATTATAGAAGATAATAAGTAAGATCTATTTCACATCTACTAATCCACCATTATAATTAAGGAGTAAGCTTATGGTTTCATAATTTTTTAGAGATATAGATCTTATCTTGTGGAGAAGTCTTTTGGATGTTTTGATAGGTTATGTATCCTAGAGTTGATTTATCCTTATCATCCTTACATACCAAAACAACCTATTATGAATCACCTTGGCCAACACAAAGATTAAGGCTCAGTGGGCTTGTCTTCAAAGGTAAGTATTCCTAACTTTGTTCCTCCTTTGTAAGAGTAGATAGATATGCACTTGTACTTATCTTCCATGCATGAGGATTTTGTATAAACTGATGTGAGTATATGTCTCTTATGCATGTTTAATTTTTTTATTACCCTCACTATGTGCCACAAGCTTTGGTGAGCACTAGATTAGATTTTAATTTACTTTTTCTTATTTTAGTGAATATGAAAACATAGCAATTAGTTAGGTTTATGTGTGATTGTGATTGACTAGAGGCTTTGGAACCCTCCCTAATATTATTATTGTAATAAGAGATACCCTAATTAGCTCTACTGGATCCACATATTAGACATATTCTTGATTATCTAATGTATCCCCAATCATAAGTGTAAGTAGGATCTATCTTCTCTAAGTTAATATTGATTCATAGACTTGATGCATTTATGATTGCATACATTATAGTGAACTTGATGTGAATCTAACCCTTGCAATTTTTCTTTCTTATTTCTCATTTTCTATCATTTTATTTATTATTTTTATATATTTGTGATACTAGGTCAATAGGGACAGTATAATTTTTAACTTTTGTACAAAATTTTAACATATAATCACATCAAAAAATGACTCTATTCTATTTGTGTAAGTCTTCATTAGATACAAGCTACTGGATCGAATAGGTTGACATAGTACTCTTATGGTATTCCTAGAAACATACTAGGTAAAAAAGGTTGGTATAGTCATCTTAAGGGTTCAGGAAAACATACTAGGTTGACTAGGACAATATAATCATCCTCAAAGGCTTCAACAAATAGGGAATTATACAACTAGCTCAACCCAGTCAACATAGTTGGTAGAATTTGGAAGTAATATTCAAGGCACTTCAATATTAATATCACTTTCCTCTGCATCTTCTAATGCACCAAATTTACTTTCTCTCTTTCTCCTTCATTTTAGATATTTATTACAATTCTATTTTTCATAGTTTATAGTCTTTAAAACTGCCCTCATACAACAAACTAGGCCAACCTAGTTGACCTAGTTTTGTATTCTATCTTCTATTTGCAAGACTAGGTTGACACTATCGACACAATTCTTAAATATCCTTGCTTTTGTAGTATAGTAATGACACTGTCGATTTTGTACTAAAATTTTTATATACATTGTCATCTGAACTGATACTATAATATGTTTCAAATTGGAAATTAACATTTATATATTAGTAATTACTTCACACTTTCAATTTCAATTTCTTGCATGCTTAGAATAGATCACATAGTCTAATTAGGTGGTTTTTAAATATATCATTTAGTTGTATTATTTTTCTCTTTCTTGAACACACTACCAAATCACATAATTTCAAAATGCATTTGAATAATTGTCTACCCAAGGCCTACCTACTTGGATTTCATCACTAAGGAGGAAGCCACCTTGGTTTTATGGCCAAGTATAAACATGTTGTCAATGGTATATATTGGCAAAGCACTCAAAACCCTTATCACTGTGGGATTGTGAAGTGATGGGGTATGCCCAAATATCAAGCCAATACCATTTCCAACATAGATTCCTTTCAGCCTAAACATCTTAAAACCATCCATAGATTGATTTATAGATCCCTACTTTCATCCAACTTCCCTATCACACTTAAAATAAAACTAATAATATAACAGCATTCAAGATGACTTCTTAGTTAGCATTTAATTTTCATTTGACTGCTTGCTCTTTATTCATTATATGTTTTATTGTAAAAACTTGCATTGGCCAATGTTGGTGCAAGGTTTTATGTTGTGTGCCTCAATTGGATCATCCTTATTGACCCAATTGATTATGTGTTTACTTCCATAGTTGCTTTCAAAGTATACTATAAAATTTTCTCCCTATTTCAAGTACATTATCATTCTATTTGACATAGTCTCTTACAAACTATCTATTTTCCCTACCTATAGTATTAAGTCAACTTGGTCGACCCAATATTATTTTTTGCCTCTCAAGATGTAGTTCTAATTCAACATTGTTGACTCTATATCCTTATTAAGGTGTTCTTTGTCCTAGATTACAATACTAGGTCGACCCTATCGACTCTATATCCTTATTTACCTAGTTTTTAGACCTTGTTTTTAGTACTAGGTTGACCCATTTGACTCTGTATAATTATATTTCCCTTTTTATTTCTTTTCTTTTGCATCTATTTTTCATTTCCTAATTTCCTCCATTATTATTTTCCTATTTAAAGACAACACTAAGTTGAGCTCAATGGATATCATGAGTCTTACCAACCCTAATAGGTTCTCCCATAAGTAGTTTGTGGCTCCTATTTTGGATGAAACCAATATTCATATATCCACTAACATAATAAATTATGGTACCCTCATCATTCTTCTTCACTTTATAATCCTCTCTTCTCACTTGAGTATCAAACCAAATTAGAGTATACACCCACAATGTTCTTCTTCATCTCTGAGTTTCCTTAACATCAAGGAAAAGATCTTTCTACCATTTACCAACTCATAATAGGTGGTCAAACTCAAGAGCCTCATTCACCTTCTCCCATGTTCTCACACAAATTGAAGGATAATATATTCTTTTCTTCTCAATCTCTTCCCTCTATTTTGACCCCTTCTTATACCATGACTTATTATTCTTTGACTTCTTCTACCTCCATGCCTAATATCTCTACTAACGTGGTAGGTTTTACATCTAGTGAGCCTCTTCCAAGGCCCACTCTTCTCAATTATTCCACTAGTGCATCTATTTTTATCCATGTTAATCATGCCTCTAGTGTTTCTTCTTATCATCCCTTTATTAGTCCATCTTTTTCCACATAAGAAAATTATGCCACTAGTATGTCACTTACCAATAGTTCTTCTCAAGATATTACTAACACCCATAGTGGTACCTAAGCCACTACTTCTAATTCAAATTCTTCAATAATAAAAAAAATGGAACACAAACCCATCAAATCTTATTACAAACCCTTAATCAAATGAATTCTTTTTAAACTAACAATGCAAATCAAATTATGTAAATGCAAAATAACCCTACCCATCTTCAAACCCACACTCCATAGATGCCATGGGGCATGCAGAACTAAAATGTTCCCCCACCTCCTCTTTAGGGATTCCCATGGTAATCTTATCCCTCAACCTCCTCTTGTCAATAATATAATCAAGCATCTTCAAAATGAACCTCTTACATCTCAAATTGTTAATATAAATATAGGATGTATCACCCCTACCAATTCTTACAATGGGTCAATTTATCCTATTCTTCATCTAAAAACATTTCAAAATATATATAAAGACTAGGTCAAATTAAATACCTTTACTACTACCAATTTATTAGCCAAAACTCTCATAAGTTATTCTTTATATTGGTATAACCAACTTAAAACTCATTTCATTACTAGTTTGGAAGATTTAGTGAATGCTCTAGTCCAAAAGTTCCAAATTAGTGATTTTTCTAAGAATACCATGGCCCATTTTACAAATTGTAAGCAACTTGAGACTGAAACTAACCAAGCTTTCATTAAATGATGGAATACCTTGTCTAACAAATTTGAACATAATATGGTAAATGACAACCTTTTCCATCTCCTTACTAATGCTTTTTTCCCCAATTTACAATATTAGGTCTAGAATCTCTCTCCACATACTTTAGAAAAGGCTATTGACCAAGATAAGTGTTAATATTTCCTTATGCATCAATTCAATCCATCGCAACCTTATATGGGTACTCATATGTTACTTAAGAACAATAATTATCATGTTACTAATGATGGTTTCATGGACTCTTATGACACCATTCACATTATTCAAGTTGTTATTCCTAACCAAACTTTGAAATAAGTCTCCCTTCCTAACCACATCACCAATCCTAATTTATCTTCAACTAACAACATCAATGTTCATAAACCTTTATCCTCAATAGAATTACTAAAATGTATCCTAAGGCTTCTCCCATAAGAACTTGATCCCACTCATCCTATGAAATCTTGGTATGATCCCAATAAATTTTGTTGGTTTCATGCTAGTTGAGGTCATTCTCATGAGACCTGTAGGTAGCTTTGTAATTTGTATATGGATTTCCTTCTTGGTACCAATTTTGACTAGGATTCTATCATTTATCAATTCCATCAATCATATGGCATTACTTTCAAAGCCCATGAAACACAAACTAAATCTCAAGATTTGAATCAAGCTAATGCTCATTTGGCCATCTATAAAGATCCTCTTTAAAATCATAAAGATATCTGAGACAAACCCACCCCTTATACCAATAATGTTGATGGTCTTATTGAACCAAATCCTAAAGATAATGTGGTTAATATGACTAATATATGAGGTGTAGTTTCTTTCATTGATCCTCAACCCACCTACAATGATCCGTTATCCCACACATTTTGTGTTATCCAAGATTCTTCTCTGACTCACTTAAATGAGTTGGAGCAAGACAAACTTATATCTTTTGATGAACCAATTCCAACATCTCCCTTGGATAACACTTCTCGTACTATTTCTATCATCCCTCTATCTTTTTTACCTAACACCAATGATACTCAAGATTCTATTAACACTTCCTCTATCAATTATCAAACCCAATTTACATCAAATTCTCCATATTATTAACATAATCTAAAAATTTGTCCACAAATTAAACCTTCTATCTATTATCAACATAAATTCACATGTACTTAGGCTCTTCCTTTTGAGGACCTCATTCAACACTATGCACCTCTTTCCAAAAATATTATTATGGGTTATGATGAGTGGGATCCTATCACAAAACTCACTAATATCCCATCCCAAATCCCATTTCTCAAACTTATGAGGGCCTCTCCTCATCATCTCAACTATATTATGTAGCTTTTGTTTGAAATGAACATCCATCATACTCCCCTATTAAGATGCGAAGCAATTTTATTTATATCTCAAGATAGCATTTTCCAATAGTGCAAAGAGATGTCCATACATGTTGATCATAAATGAACACTTCTCTTTTCCTCAAATTTCCCATTGCTTCTATGATCTTTGATGAGATTCTACTTCATGTAGATGATCCTCCTCTATTAATTAGTGTCCAAATTGGAAATATCCAAGTCAAGTGTACCTTAATTAATTAGGGTTATACCATTTGTGTTTCCTCTATTTTATAAAAACCCTTAGATATTCTAAATTCAATCTTAAATCCCCATGTAGCACATGTCAAGTCTATGACCAAAGGAAAATGCCTCCTTTAGGTTGTGTGTAGCTCCCCATTACCATCCCACCTATCATTGTTTTTTTAAAGATGAAGATATTTAAATATCCTTTATCTTATAACATTTTGATTGGTAGGCCATAGACTCATTTTATGAGAGTAATTACCTATTATATTTTACATTATGTTAAATTTGTTAGGGTGTGGAGCTAAAAGCTTCAACTGTTGCAAACATGAAGAGGTTGCTAAAGATCTAGAAATACTAGCGTCAATAGCATGACTGACATCGGTCAGATGCAGTGTAGAAGACAACCGGCATCGGTAGAAAGTCAGTTGATGTCAGCCAGCACCAGACAGATAGGGACCGACGTCAATCACCTATGGCAGTTCCAGAATTACTATTGACAAACAGTCAGTTAAGTGAAGTGAGTGTTTACATGTTTAAGGGCTAATTATAGTCACGAGCTGCGTGTCTAATTATTGTAATTAGAGTTCTATTTTTGTATGTATGGGATCTTTTTTAAAGACCCATGAGGCATGTATTGTAAATCAAGCAGGCAAGTAAAAGCATTGAAGCAAGGAGCAAGGTCAAGGAGATCTACAAGTGTAAGGTCAAGGAGATCAGTTGAAGCATTCAAGGAGGGGATAACAACTCGAGTTTTTGAGTTGGTTGTGGTTGAGAAAGAGAGAGAGGGAAGAAGGTCTTAAGGTGTGGCAAGCCTTTGAGGTGGAGAAAGAAGTGGCATCTTCCTTATTATATTTTCTTCTAGTAGTATTTAATACAAGAGTGTGTATTATCTCTCAAATTCTTTATTGTCTCAAGTTTCTAGTTACTTAATCATTCTGGTATAATTCCATGTTTAATTGCTTATAAGAAAGTAATCAATTGTGCTTCCATTAGATAAGGGGTTCCTAACAGTTGGTATCAGAGCTATGATTTGCAGGAAGCAGGTTATTGTTTGATTATAGGTCATTCACAAGGTTTTTTGATTGAGTGGGAGTTCAGCAATGGCTGAAGAAAGTAAGCTATGAATGGAGAAGTTTAATGGCAAGAATTATCAACATTGGAGGATGCAGATAAAGGATTATCTGTATTAGAAGGATTTATACTTACCATTGGGTGGGGTTGCATGCAAGCCCACAGATATGAAGGATGAAGAATGGAACATTCTTGATCGAAAGGCTCTGGGTTCCATAAGGTTGAGCCTTGCATTGTCTGTGATTTCCAACTTATCATAGTGCAAGACAACGGAAGAGTTCATAAAATCCTTGGCGAATTTATATGAAAAGCCCTCAGCTTCTAATAAGGTATTTCTTATGAAGCAGCTATTTAGTTTGCAAATGCAGGAATGTGGATTGGTACATACTCATCTCAGTGATTTCCATGGTTTAGTAAACTAGTTAGCTTCAGTCAATATTGTTTTTGATGATGAAGTAAAGGCTCTCTTGATTTTATGTTCTTTACCTGAAAGTTGGGATAGTTTGGTTATGGTAGTAAGTAATTATGCATCTACTTCTAGAATCTTAAAATTTGATGATGTTGTGAGTGTGATCTTGAATGAATAAATATGCAAGAGAAGCACAGGTGAATCATTAGGGAATGCTCTAAGTGTAGAAAGTAGGGGAAGGCAAAGAGAGAAGATAGAGCAAGGGAAATCAAGGTCGAAGGTGGGAAGGAGATCCGAATCCAGAGGTGTTACCTACTGGTTTTGTGAAAAGAGAGGACACACAAAGGAGTGTTGGCTGAGAGATAAAGATAATCAACATGAAGGTAATGAAGAAGCAAAGGATGCAAATATTATGGTACAGGATGCTCTCATACTTTCTTTGGATAGTCAGGTAGGATCATGGGTTTTAGATTCTGGTTCTTCTTTTCATGCATCCCCAAATAAAGATTTGTTCCATGAGTATGTCCAGGGAGACTTTGGAGTGCTTTATTTAGGGGATGGTATGCCTTATCAAATAGTTGACAAAGGGAAAGTGCAGCTGAGATTGCAAATGGACAACACATGGGTGTTGAAGGAGGTCATGCATGTCCTAGTTCTGAAGCAGAGTTTGGTTTTTGTAGGAAGGTTGGGTGATGAGGGATGCACAATAACCCTTACAGCGGATTCTTGGAAGGTTACCAAGGGTGCACTTGTTATAACAAGAGGTAAGAAAGTAGGTACTCTTTATCTATCTACTTATATTACTGATTCTACTTCTAGTTTATCTGCTTCAGTTATAAATTTGAAGATGTGGCTTAATAGGCTTAGTCACATGAATAAGAAGGGAATGGACGTTCTTGATTCAAAAGGTATGTGTTCAAATTTGGAAAGCATAGATAGAGTTCATTACAGGAAAAGGAAATTTGATGCTTTTGACAAGAATAAAGAAGCCTTGGTGTTTATGGAGGAGATGAGGGATAGAGATCAGTCACAGGGGCTAAATAATTCTGAGCAGGGTAGTATGGACAGGGGTTTGATCCAAGATGAGCTCACAGATGAAGATTTCATCACTTACAGGAACACACAGACATTGATGTCAGTCACTTGGAACTGACGTTGATCAAGTAGATACCGACATTGGTCATGTGTAGACCAACAAGGTCAGTAGAGTCAAGCAGGAGAAGTTTGACGTCAGTCAGGCAGGAATCGATGTCGGTAGAGGGGACACTGGCGTCGGCCAGGGAAATAGCTTTGACAGTCAGGGTCAGTGCAGGGAACTGACATCGGTCAGAGCAGACTGGAAGATGTCTGAGATCAGTCACTGGAATGGATGTTGGGCAGATAACAAGCTGTCAAGGAGTCTCAAATGCCCATATGTAGGTCAAAAAGGGTAAATGAACCTCATATTCATTGTTCACCTTCTTTATATTACTTATTGATGGTCAAGAACTAAGAAGATGTGAAGAAGCAATGCAGGTAGAATCCAGAAATAGTGGGAGCTTGGCATGGATGAGGAGTGTGAGTCCTTGGAGAAGAACCAAATAGGTATTTATTGGTGGAGTTGTCAACTGGAAGAAAGCACTGGATGAGGGATGGATTCCCAAGTTAGAGAAGAGAGTGGATGGACACGTGAGACAGAGGGCTAGGGTACATGGTCTTGAGTAGGCTGTAGGACAATGGAGGTTTGACCATTGTATTTATCTTTACTAGGTTGGATAATATTAGCTACATTATCTTATTACTATATTGTGTTGCTTGTTATAGGGTTTCATATACAAGGAGTTTTTTGAGCTAAGGGTAAATTTAGTTCAGAAGTATGTCATGAAGAATTTAGGAGCAGCAAAATTCTTTTGGCATAAGTGATAGGTATAGCATCACAGGTTTTGTGGTGGTTGGTCTTCAAGAGTGACTTTGAAGAGGGATACAGAGCCAAGGGAACAAAGTAGATGGTGTACAGGTACAGGTATAGTTGCATCTATTTATCTCTAAGTGGGAGATTGTTAGGGTGTGGAGCTAAAAGCTTCAACTATTACAGACATGAAGAGGTTGTTGAAGATCTAGAAGTATCAGCATCGGCAGCATGACCGACGTCAGTTAGATGTAGTGTAGAAGACAACCGGCATCGGTAGGAAGTCGGCCAACATCGGCCAGCACCAGACAGATAGGGACCGACGTTGGTCACTTGTGCTAGTTCTAAAACTGTTGTTGACGAACAATCAATTAAGTAAAGCGAGTGTTTGCATGTTTAAGGGCTAATTATAGTCACGAGCTGCATGTCTAATTATTGTAATTAGAGTTCTATTTTTGTATGCATGGGATCTTATTTAAAGACCCATGAGGCATGTATTATAAATCAAGCAAGCAAGTAAAAGCATTGAAGCAAGGAGCAAGGTCAAGGAGATCTACAGGTGTAAGGTCAAGGAGATCAGCTAAAGCATTCAAGGAGGGGATAACAACTCAGGTTGTTGAGTTGGTTATGGTTGAGCAAGAGAGAGAGCGAAGAAGGTCTTGAGGTGTGGCAAGCCTTTGAGGTGGAGGAAGAAGTGGCATCTTCCTTATTGTATTTTATTCTAGTAGTATTTAATACAAGATTGTGTATTGTCTCTCAAATTCTTTGATGTCTCAAGTTTCTAGTTACTTAATCATTCTGGTATAATTTTGTGTTTAATTGCTTATAATAAAGTAATCAATTATGCTTCTATTGGATAAGGGGTTCCTAACAAAATTTACTCATAATAGATCCATCTATAGGATTCAGGGTGACAGCAATCCTTAGAATTTCAAATAATTCCAAGACCAGGGTGTATTTAATATTCCTACCCTTGAACCCTTGCTAAGCATTTCATTTTTTGAATCATAATGATTTAAATTTCTTGTCAATTCTACTCAAGTTTATAATGGTCATGTCAAACTTATTTAGAATATTTCTATAGACACCAAAAATATGTACACTATGATTTTGAATGTCAAAATTCCACTTGACCACCTTAAGACCCCCTTAGGACTACTTTGACCC
This sequence comes from Torreya grandis, assembly GCA_037957365.1. NCBI lineage: Eukaryota > Viridiplantae > Streptophyta > Pinopsida > Cupressales > Taxaceae > Torreya > Torreya grandis. The sequence continues at coordinate 1,189,298 of JARHVA010005330.1, forward strand.
CTCAACCCCTAATAAATCCTAACCCAAGTTAGTTTGACTAACTAACTTAACCTAAATTTTTACCCACTCTTTGCCTTCACCCTAGACTACCAACAGTCAAGATGACTATCGATGGTCTCTTTAACTATCGATGGTTAGGGTCCACCATCCCAAAATCCAACATGTCAGCCACCCACCTTATATATATATATATATATATATATATATATATATATATATATATATATATATATATATATATATATATATAACTTGTCTAAATATATGTACAATCCATTTCATTCATCAGTTATAATTAGAAGGCCCAATTAATGTCTTCTTGTATCTCTCTTAACTTGCCTATAAGAAAAGAGGAGCAGGGAGGTAAAACCCATCTATAATTATTAGCAAGAGCTTATGCATCTAGAGTTTCTTTATTGGAGGTCAATCTTCATCAATAATCTAGCCATCCACCTATCACGTCACAGAGCCAACTTACCACCACCACTCTACCAAAGTGTCAAGTACTGTTACTCTATCAAAATCATGTCAAAATCTACCAACAGGCTAACCACCTCAAGTACCCACCTGATCAACCTTTTGCAAGATAAGTATTTGTTTTTTAATATTCATTTACTTTATTGGTATTTTTCAATCAACCCAGCCCTAACCCATCTATCATAATCCAACTTTGTGATCTCATCAATCAACTATTTACTAATCTAGACCTACACACAATAACCACCAATGGCTATCCCAACTGCCAATGGTCACCTTGACCACCAATGGTCACCCTAACTATCAATGATCACTATGGTAGAAAATAATAAAAAGTTATTTCCACCCTCTTACCCCCAACCAAATCCAATTTATTATGTCCTTGCCTATTCATAGACCCCTACCTAATTCTCTAAAATAGACCCAAGATATCTAGTACTAGTGCTGACTTGCTTATTGCTATATTAGTCATTTCTAGTCTATTTATTTATAAATCATTTATTATGTTCAATTTTAATACCTTTTGATTATTAATGAAACTAATTTATATTTTGTTTATAAACTTAATTTTTTAAAACATGTGGATTGATAGCCCCTAAGGAAGTTCTTGCTTCTGGGATCTAGCTAGCACTAGGTAATCCACCCAACTATCTATCTAACCAACCATTTGCTTTAGTGTTGTCTTATTTGCAGGTCATTCCTCCCAAGCCAAAGAGGGGTATCTAAAATCATTTAAATCAATGTATGCATAACCAAATAATTTTTTCAACCATATCCTATTTAGTTTCTTCTTCTTCCTTTCTCAAAATGTAAGATAAAATTCATTGAAACATTCTGGCACGTCCAGTGGGACCTTGAGTCTTTACTCAGGTTCAATTTTTTTTAATCTATATATTCTTCTCTCTATTCTATGATCATAAATGAAATCAAAATTTTCTTTTTGGCTTAAAATTAAGTACATACATTGATTGATTACAAGTTTAGCTCACATATTCTAGCTTAAATCAAATTAATCCTATCATAGCATAAATTTTTGTTTCACACACTAAACCAAACCACCTTCATCAATTAAACATCAAATAAACTTGAGATAAGGCCCAACTAGGATTTTATCACCTAGCAGCCACCTTCCCCTTTTTTGGTGATCCTACTAGGAGGTCATTACTAAGGGGAGAACCAACTTAGCTCTATAGTTGAGTATAAACTCTAGAAATTGGTATATATTAGCTAAGCACCTAACACCCTTATCATCGTAGTGTGTGAATTGAGGGGGTAGGCCCCAATACCAAGCCATGTATTGATTCCCAATATAGATTATTTTTGAGATCCTAAACACAACTTGAAACCAACCATAGACTTAGTTTCTAGTACCGACTCTACAATCCAAATTTTTGTCACACAATTTCTTTAAAGCTTAAGGTATAAGCCAAAAGAGAGACTAAAAATAACCTTTAGGACTTGATGTAATTTTTAGAGTGTGATTATTTTCCTTGATCATTTCTTGTCTTCTCTTTATTTGAGTGGTGAGATTGTTTGTGCATTCTCTATCCCTTACATTGGATGGTTCTAACTCATAGTATTAAAAGAATATAGAAGATCAAAACCCATCACCAAACCAATCAACTTCTTCTATGCCCTCATCCATAGACTACATCTCTAAACTAACAGACTCTCCTCACCCTTCAATAAGTCCTCTTTTCCCTTGGGAGGTTCCCTAAGGAGATGCAGAATTTGCCACCTTCTTATATAATAATCATGTAGCCTTACAACATTATCTTAATACCATGCCTCATTGTACCCCTACTTAAATTTTGCCTATGGACCCACCTTATGGCTTGCCTTCTCACCTCATGGGAAACACTTCTATTGCCATAGTCACTTCATAACCATTAAATACTCAAGCCTCTTAATCCACCAACAATCCATTTGATACTACTGTAGAAAACCAGCTTTCCTAACCTACAAAGAGCCTTATACATTCCACCCTTACCAATAACTCATCTACCTTAGGAGTGACTCGACCATTAGCCACCTATACTCCCTTCACCATGGGATTACCTACCACTAACATTGTCAAACTTCCTTTAACTACCTCTAATCTACTAACTACTACCCCACTTCAAAATCTTGTGGTATTTATACCTTATACCTTACCCCCAATTAGCATAAAGGTCACTACCTTTCCTTTAGTCACCAACCTAACCACCACTCCTGCCTAATAAGTGCCCATTGCACCAAACCTAGGTTACATCCCTAACCCACAAGGGCATGTACCTCTACCTAGTACCTAACCAACCACACCACTTACCCTTACATAACTTCTACCCAACCACTAGTGTCTACATACCAATATGTGATGGATCCTCAACCTCCAAATAGTTATCAGTGTGTTTCCCAACCACTGCAATAATATGCACCTTATAAACCTCTAGGTGCACAACCCAAAGAAGACTTAATGAATATACTCATGGATAATATGACTACTTTAGAGTCATCCATTTCTTGGGCTCACAACAACTTATCATATGATGAAATCTGTAATGATCCCATCCACCCATCTATCCTTATCAAACCATATCCTCCTCAATGGGAACTTGCCAAGTTCTATAAGTTTTAGATTAAGGAGGATCCCCAACATCACCTTAGGGAATTTAGACATTCATGTTACTTGATTGCCTATGATGATGCCCTCCTTCATACCTTCCCTATGTCCCTATCTAGTCTAGCCTTAAACTAGTATCATTTCATAACCAAACACTCTTTGTTATCCTTCACCTAGCTAGCCCAAACCTTCTTAGATCACTTTTTGATAAATACATCTAAGAATGTTTCCATAACTGACCTCTATTCTATCTAAAAATTTGATGATGAATCTATTAATGATTTTTTATCTTGTTAGATGATCCTAATCAATCAGTTTTCCTTCTCCTTACCCCAATCCAAATTGATAGAAATTTTTACTTGAGAATGTGTTAAGAACATGTATTCTACACTTCATGTTTAAATATTCATAACCTTTGATGAGGCGTTTACCATGAAACTTAAATTAGAGAAAAGAGCCATTGATGAAAGAAAGTTAAAATTGAAAAACAAGAACTCTACCTACAAAACCAATGATGCTTCCTCTTCCAAACTGATCAACCAAACCAACACTAAGATCAAAAGAAAATTAAGTGAAAATGTAGTTGTCCATAAATCCACTTCTCCATCATTCATTAACCAACCAAATTCCTATGGTTCTTTAAATAAAAACATGAGAAACCAAATCTGGAACCCCTAGAAGCAATTTACTCCACTTGGAGAATCTTATACTTCAATTCTCGAGAAGTTATTGGAAGCCAACATCATATAGCTTCCTCCTATCAAGCCACCTCAACAATTTGATTCTTCTCATCCTACACCTAGTTGGTATAATGAGAATGATTTTTGTGCCTTCCATTGAGTAGTTGGGTATGATGTTAGTAGGTGTAATACCTTTAAGAGCATTGTCCAATCTCTCATTGACAAGGGAGCGATTGTGTTGTATAACCCCAACACACCTCAAAACCAAGCCCTTGACATCTTTAGGCAACCTTTCCCCAATCATGTTCCTACCAAAAATGAGAGAAACATGGTTGAGTGTTCTCATGATGCCCATAATATCAATATGGTTCTTAGTGCACCCATTACTAAAGAACCTACTAACCAATCTATCTATTCTTCACCCTGTCCCCTTATTAAGGTAGTGGAGTTACCTTCTCCTCTTTTGGAGACCCAAACTAAGGAATCACCCCTTTCTCTTCATCCACTAGTTAAGGTAATGGATCCATCAACCCCTCCTTTCACTGACATACTAGAATAAACACCTATTTTACCTTCTCCCTCAACCATCAAGAAACTTACTCCCCCTTTGGAGATCATTCCTGAAGAGGATGTCCCCATGTCTACACCTCTCATAGAGGAGTCACCCATTCAAACCTTGCATCTTTTTATTGAGAAAAAGGATGAGGTTACCATCCCTCTGTCTCAACCTATGGGCTTATCTTTCAAGTCCACTATTCAGGGACCAAAATCGATATATAAACTATTCTCTACGTTAGTACAAAAATTGGATTTTGTCTCCAACTTTGACATGGATCTAGTCACCTTTTGGTAGCAATTAGGGCTACCTTATATCACTAATAAATGCCTCTAACCACACCTTTGGTATACCAAACCACTACTCCTATCATTCAAAACCCTATCTTACAAGACAAATGATAAAAACCTCTACCAACCCAGTATTTTCTCAACCATACAATGCACCTAAACCGCAAACAACCAAATCACCTCCCACCAAACTAGCCAAACCATCCAAAAACCTTGGCACCTTCCCTACATAGAGACTTAATCATGCATCTATGAAAGTAGAGATTATCTCACCAAACCTGACAACTAACCACAAAACTAAATTGACCAAGGAATTTAAGCCATAAAAGGGTGGGAGGGCCAAACTCCTACCCCCCTGAACCTTTCCCTCTATCTTTGGGATTCATCCCTCCACTTTGAGTAAGAAGCTAGTTATCCGAACCAAAACCCAACCACTTCTACTAGTTACATTAGCACACTTGTTTTTGACACACCTATTTTCATCAAATTATCAATGACCAAGTTATCTACCTTGAAACCTTTTATCTTAGCTCTATCAACCTCCACCTTACCAAAACCAAAACCACCAACCAAACATGCCACCTTACCCAAAACTTCAACCACCAAACCTATTACCAAAATGACCTCCACCTTACCAACCAAGACCAAAACCTCTAAAACATCTCCACCTTTAGTTGAATCCTACTCTACCATTTTTCAAAGTTATTACATGCTTCTTTCTTGACCTTACCCCCTATCAGACCATTCAACCCTCTCAGTTCAAAATCCATTTGGTATAGTGACCACCAAGTATGATCCTATCATACGACACTAAGGCATGACACAAAGAACTATAAATATCTCCAAACCATTATCAATTAGATATATGATAATGATCATCTATTACTAGAAGAACCTCCTATGAGCCCATTACCAATCCAACAACCAACAACCACTAGCCAAAACCTACCTATTCCTCCACTCTCACCTCAAAGTGATGAGGAACCAAACAACTCTCCTACCCAGAATCTTCCTTCTATCCACACTATCTATGTGGTCATATGATCAAAATATCAATATAAGGATAAAGGGAAGGCCAAAATGTCCATTCCATAGATATACCCATCTTCCACCTCCCAAACAAACCAAAATCAAACACCTTCACCTTCAACCAAACCTAAGGTTTCAATCTTGGGTGCCTCCCAATCTAACCCCTTTGAGTCCATCAAGAGAGTGGTGCTCAAAATTCTTCACCAAACCTTGATGAAGATGAGCTTATACGAGTTGATTACTACTTCACCTCATTATTATCAAGAAATGATCAAGGCATTATAATCCATAGAGGTCCAACCTAAAGACTATTAACCTTTAGGAGCCTTTGTCAGTGATCTCATCACCTTCAAGGATTCATAAACACCTTCTATCCATCTAAATTACAAAGATCCACATCTCTTTATTATGGCTTACCTCAACCAAACCTACATCAAATAGGTCATGATTAATAGGGGAGCTAGTATTAATATCATCTCCTCCCATGCCTATAATTAACTCAACCTTTTAGATAATGTCATGTCTAAAACCTTGGATATATTTTGATATTTCAATGACACCATGACCACTACCTTGAGAACTATTATCCTTCATATCTTTATAGGACCTCACATGCTCCCTAAATTTGTTTATGTAGTGGAAGGCAAATTCTAATATAATGTTTTTTTGGGATGACCTTGGATCCACTCCATGGTTTGCATCCCCTCTACCCTTCATCATTACATTAAATTTCATCATGAAGGCTAGATAATCACCATCCAAGCTGACCCAAGTCCTTTATTGACATACAACATGACCTACCAACCCAACGACATCCTCCTACCTCTATCTAGCACACACTCCTTAACTAGAGAAAATACCCCTACTAAAATAGAAGTCCACCTCCTAACAATGAGGCATCAACTAGCTCATCCATCCACTTTGATTAGATCCCCACCTATGATAACTTGGAATCCACATTCTAACATCTTTCACTAGGGGAATATCACCTCTTTGCCCTTAACACTTTTCCTACTCCCCAAGAGTAAGGAAAACTTGAGCACCAACTTAGGTATGACCCTAATGTCAAAATAATTATTCCCTTTGGACCTCCCCACATGAAACCCATTTCATCTATGGGGGATTTGACAAACCCATCAGCACTTTCACTTTTACTCTCTCACCCTGACCATTTACCATTGGTTTTTCCTACTTAGATAAACCAAGCTTTGCCAAGACATACCTCCATATGTGTGATTGGAAAAGATTTGGTATGGGATGGTATGATCATGGCCCACATTATTTTATTTCCATTGAGACCAAAAAGCCTCAAGAAAAACATGGCCTCAGTTTCATTTTACCCACCAATAAGCAAACCAAACCACCTACAATCACCATCATTGAAGAAGATGCCCCTTCCTCACTGACCTCCCCTCCACTTGTATGTGAGGATGATGACATCATGTTACCTTACTTTATTTTCAACAACATGATTAGTCTCAAACCCCTAACTTATAAAAAGGAAGGTGCAACCACAACCATCCCTTTGATCCATCCTGAGATGATAAGAGATGACTCTCTTACCATTAACACTATTTAGTGCCAGGATATGACTCCATTCTTGCCTACCTTAGTGCCCCTAATTCTTCCATCCAAAAATAAATTCCTCTCAATAATTTAGCCATGATAAAAAAATCCATCATGTATATCAACTTGGGCACTCTAGACAGCCCCCATATTATCAATATTTTCTAATTGCTAAATTTTGAGGAACTTTGAGACCTCCCCTCTTTCTTCTAAGATTGTAGCATAGCATTTACTTGGTCTTATAGTGACATGTATAGAATTGACCCTATCATTATTACCCATAATATAATCACCAACCATGATTCCAAACCCATCAAGAAAAAACATTGACTCATGCACCCTCACATAGCCCTATTTATTAAAGAAGAGATTCAACACCTTATATCTATCAACTTAATTTAACCCATTAACTATCCCTAATAGTTCTCTAATGTCATTCCTATCACCAAATCTATAGGGGGAATTTGAATTTGTGTGGAATTTTGTGACCTCAACCTCACTTTCCCTAAAGATGACTTTCTTCTATTGAGCATTGACCAACTAGTTGATCTTATTTCCAGCCATGAGGTGTTATCTCTCATAGATAGATTCTTGAGTTACAATTAGATCCTAATTGGCCCTAAAGATTAGCACAAGACTACCTTTACCACCCCATGGGGAACCTTTTACTATAAGGTCATGTCTTTTAGATTAAATAATGTTGTTACAACCTACTAATGTGCCATTACTTATATCTTCCATGACCATATCCCAAAAATTATAGAGGACTATGTGGATGAACCTATAAAAAAGTCCAAAATCTAAAAGGATCATTTAGCCATTCTTAAGATCATATTTGAATGCCTTATCCATTACCATGTCTACCTAAACCCTAAGAAATGCATTTTTGGGGTCTTGTTAGGAAATATCCTTAGATTTATTGTTTCCCTTCAGGAAATCAAAGTTGACCTAGCTAAAATCAAAGCCATCCTTAACATGCTTCCTCAAATAAACCTCAATCAACTTCATAGTTTATAGGGGAAGCTCCAATCCATCCCTCACTTTATCTCCTAGATCTCAAACTGATGCCAACCCTTCCACCACCTTCTAAATAAGGATGTCCCTTTTAAGTGGAATAATGACTGCCAAAACGCCTTTGATTCACTCAAAAATTACCTTTTATCTCTACCTATCCTCACCCTCCCAAGGATGACCAACCTTTCTACCTTTACATCTCTACCACTGATCACTCCCTAGGGGAAATGCTTTCTCATTGGGATGAAAAACATAGAGAACAAGATATCTACTATATTATTTGCATGTTTATAGAGTATGAGACTTAGTATTCCCATACCAAGAAACTTTGCTTAGATTTAGTCTTCATGGCCACCAAAATTCATCACTACCCTCTTAACCACAAAACCTATGTCATAAACAATACTAACCCACTCAATTACATGCACTCCAATCCATACCCTAACCAATATATGGCCAAGTGGCTGATGATTTTATCAAAGTTTAACCTTGAGTTCCTTTAGCAAAAGTTAATTAAGGGGCAAGTCATTATCAACAAACTAGTTGAAGCACCATTAAAAGACAACCAAACTCCTCTTCTTGAGTTCCCCAATGAGTCCATTATGACCCTCTCTCAAGTTGGCTTCACCTATCAAGTCACCATGTTCTTTGATGGATCAAAATGTCAACATGGTGGGGGAGCTGTTATCATCCTTATTCCCTTTGGTAGTGATCCTCTTCCTTTTGTCTTTGAAGCTTGACTTTGAATGTACCAACAATATATATGAGTACGAATCCCTAGTCATAGGATTTCAAATTGTGTTATCCCTAGGAGTCAAAATAATCAATATCTTTGGTGACTCCCAAATTTTTATTCAATCAAATCAATGACTCTTACCAGTGTAAGAATGATGTCTTGCAATAGTACAAATAACTATTTGAAAAACTCTTAGCATCATTTGAACACTACCACAGCTAGTCAAACCTATGATAGACCAATAAGTTAATTGACACCGTGACTTCTCTCACCTCTCATATCTTATCTATACCCTCTAAATCTAACTTATTTATCATTATCAACAAACTTACCTAGCCTTCCTATGTCAAACTAGATTTTCCCACCATTTTTAATGTGGAAGAGACCCAACCTAACCTTTGGTATTAGTAGACCTTAGACTATCTCAACCTTTCCATTACTCCTAGAATTTTTAGGAATGCTCAATGAACATTTATATATAGTACCTCACATTATACCATTATGGGAGGAATGCTTTATAAACATGGATTTGATGGCCTCCTCTTTTGATGCCTACATAGTCATAAAGTCTCTCATGTTATCAAGGAAATGCATGATGGTATCTATGGGGGACACTTTAGTGGCCTCACTATATCTAAATGCATCCTTTACCTTAGCTATTACTAACCTACCCTAAACCAAGACTATTGTCATTATGTGAAAAAAGTGTGTTAAGTGTCAACAACACACCAATTTGCATCATGTACCTAGCCATAGTATTTGTGTTTCCACCAATTTTTTACCCTTGTCACAATGGGGTCTAGACCTTATTGATGGAATTAATCCCTATTCTTTACAGTGGTACCATTCTATCATCACTGCAACCAAATATTTTACCAAATGGGTAGAATTTATTCATCTAGTCTTTACCAATGTAGAGAAGATTATCGATTTTATCAACCATCACATCATCTACCATTTTAGTGTTCCTCAAAATATTATCACAAAAAATGGTAAATATTTTAAGAACCAAAAAGTCCAAGGTCGATGTGATTCATTTTATATTAAGTTAAGCTTATCCTCGCCCTATCTCCCTCAAGTGAATAGACAAGTTGAGGCCTCTAAAAAACTCTTAACAACATGATAACTAAAATGGTCAATGTATCTAGTCAAGATTGGCATTTACACATCCCTTTCACCTTATGGGCATATCATACTAGAATTATAACCCCTATGGGTGCTACCCTTTTCTCTCTTATGTTTGGATTAGATGCCATTTTGACTCTCAAATTCCAACTACCTTCTCTTTACATATCCCTATAATATCTCATTTTTTAGGATGATTATCATCATCACCACTTAGCCCAGCTTGAGCTACTTGATGAGCATCACTTAGCATCCCTTACCCATCTTCATGTCTATCAAGAGCACAACAAGCATGCTTATAACAAGCACCTTAAAATGCAAGAATTCAACATCAGAGACCTCATCCTAAATGAAAATCAACATGTCACCAATATGGAGAAAATCAAGTGGGGTAAGTTTGCTTTTAATTGGCTTGGATCATATATCATAACCCAAAAGTATAGATCAAGAAATTACCAATTGTCCTATCTTGAAGGCAACCTAGAATTTGAGCCCTAAAAGCTTCACATCTACATCCATTCTTTTGTTAAGAAGGATCAAGTTCACCTTTTATTTTAACTTAATATCATCACTTTCTTTCAACCACATCCATCTCTCTATTTTAGGGGAAACTAATTAAAACTAAATCATCTGATTATCCATCATAGTGATAGCCTAATCTTAAACAATAGGTACCATCACTCTACCCATGGCATGATTCTAAACCTCTTTACACCTACTAAACCTCCTTGTGATTTTAGTTCTTCCTTCATAAAGGTGAACCCTTAAACCTATATAAACAAGTCTATGTCAATCAAAAATCAAACAAGAAAAAATAAAAATCCCTACCAATAGCAATCATGGGTCATTCTTAGCATTTATAGACTACTCCCTTAAAGGATAACTATTCAAAATTTATTAAAAATTAGGAAATGTAAGGTAGATTGCTCCCTTGAAGGACAACTATCAAAAGCATTAAACAAAACACACAAACTTAGGCCACTCCCTTGAAGGATGGCTGAGTAAAGTATTTTTCAAAAGCATAACAATTTATTGGAAGATTTTCACATTGATCAACTTCCCACATACACCAACAAATAAAAAGACCCATTATCAAAATCACAACAAAAGCAAACTAATTTTGAAAGTTGTAATCAGCTCTAACACAACAAAATAAGGTTGAAGTCACAATCAACTTTAACAATTATACTTCATGCATCAATTAGTCTACACTTTGTATGACATAGAATTATTTATATTGACTCTTTAGACACCTACAAAATAGGCATGCTAGTCTTATAAGAAGGTTCTTTTTTCATTCATCCCCCTTTTATGCACTATAGGCAAGAGAATTTGAGCTTACTTAACATTATGTGGTCAACACACCTTTTTACCCACCTAACCAATGCTAATAAGAAGAATTTTAAGCGCTCATGTTCAATAAGCCAATATAAATTTGGTTTTGTTTTAGTCCTTATCAAAGAAGAAGCATCCTGCTCTCTTTTTACCCTCTCATGACTAGTTGGTCTTTCCATTACGATGTTTGTTTCTTGACTATATTTTTTATTCTCCCATCTAGTGTTGTTAATTAACTTACCTCATGTGTTTTATCTTAAAATAAATTAACAAGCATATGCACATGTGTCATAAGTAAACACATAACCATAATTATAACCATAACAAGTATAATAACATCATAACACCCATGAACAATGAAGCAATCAACCATTTTTCACTGCACGTCTCAATATAAATAATGAAGCATATACTCATTATAATTTAGCATGTCATAAGCAAATAGGAAGCATACCCATAAATAAAAACCATCTCATGCCTAGCTAGGTGAGTCTACATCATTGTCTACCATCCATAACCTAAGCATAATCCATAATCAATATAAACATCAACATTAAAGCAAATCATAGATCATGAAAAATAAGAAATAAAATAAAGAACACACACACATACATACATACATACATACATACATCCATACATACATACATATATATATATATATATATATATATATATATATAACTCATGAGTCAGATAGCATCATAATGAATACAATATATATACATGTTTCTCGCTCTAAAAAATCAACTCATAGGCCAGAATCAAAATGATATACAACAATATATAAATATATTTGAAATATGTCATGGCTATGCCCCAAGGGCATCACTATCTCTTAGATCACCACTATATCCTAGTGTAATCCCCCTATAGTACCTACCTATCCCTTGGATGTACCTATCTATCCACTTATATACACTACCCACAGACCTAGAGTATCCATACTAGCATTGCTTACCAAGCTAGCCCTGTACTCACCCCATTGGGACTCTGTTGGGTAGTGAGTGAAGATTATCACCTCACAGTACCACAAATCCTATATAGTGGCTATGCACCTCTGCATATCAATGGTCCCTACTAGACTTGTTAGTGTTGTTGCTCCTCTAGTCTATCTTAGAGTATTTTTCTCTTGGGTAACCTGGGCTAGTGTAGCTTTACCCTAGTCCCTTTCATCTATCACAGTGGTTATTTAGCCCTATAATGTAGCCAAATACCCCTATAATTATATGATATATGCCTATGTAGTGGCTAGCACTACTCCTACCTATCCATCAAGGCCATCCCCTTGTACCTATGCCCTTTAACCCCCTCTCCCAGTTGGGTCCATAGCCATTAGCTTCTTACTACCATCACTATCACCAAAATCTATAGCCACATATAAATCATAGTATCATACCATATAATCATATGTAAAGATGATGTCATCTATCTATGGCTTGGTTGGCATCTCCTCATGATCAAGCAAAGTCAGTACTAGATGTGGCTCAGGTAGTAAAATCTATGAGTCATTATGCCTACATCTAGGGAATGTGCCTTAAATACCTTGAACTGAGCCAAATCGTATGATCACCTTATCAAAGGGGATAATCTCTACCTCTCCATCTTATCTGATTAATATCCATCTATAAATATGTATAGATAGGGTTTGCCTCCTATAGCCAAGCCATATTAGAAACTAGACATAAGGTCTTTGATAATATCTCCAATCACTAGTGCATCTAGTGCACCTCTGAACCAATCTACATCATGTTCACCTCTTCTTCCACTTTAAGTAGTGAACTCACCTATCCACCACATGAATCTAATTGAGAACTCAATCATGCTATATCTCATCCATGACAATCCCATCAGCCTCAGCACCTAGATGTGCTCATAGGCCCATTAGTGTAGAACAAGATTGGCATGGATGTTGTACCACCTATGGGCCTTGAATCCCCATATCTCCTTATATATCTACACCAAAATAATAGTTACCTAGCCAAATACTATCCTCCCAAGAAGCATCTTAACCAACACCCCTAGCAGTAAGTATGGGAACCTACCACTACTCAATTTGGGAAGGGAAAAGTAGGACATGACCATCATAAGCATAGTCATCAATATTTACTCACCTTACACCATCTTGTACAGTGTGTTATAGCTAAAGCCACTAGTTTTCCATCTAACTTGATCATAGTCATCACCATTTAATAATTCTAGATGTTCCTCCTACTCCTCTCACTCTATTTGATAGATAACATTACTTCAAAGAGCTAGTTATGTGATCCTATGCACATCCTCTAAAAAGATTTTCATCTCACTAGTTAGTAGCAAGAAGGTTTTCATAGTTAGATCCCATATCTTAATGAGAGTTATGATCATGGATGCATCCCAATGCACATGTTCATAATGCCTCATTGCTTCCAGCCTAACCTCCTCTATATAGGCCTAGTCCTCTAGGGTCATCCCTTGGTAGATCTTCACGAAGATGTATGACACTCAATCATGAATCTATATCTACTCTCAAGCCTATGAACATTAATTAGCACACAACTTAGTTCCTTATACTATTCACCAGCTTTACCTACCCTTAGCTTATTTGACCATTTCCCTTCTTAGCATCAACCATCTACAAATCTAATACTATCTCCCACTCATCTTAACCCAACACACTTTTATAGCATTCACACAAAAAATTTGATGACTCAACTATCGATGGTCATGTTGACCACTGATAATTAGGCATCCATAAATTTATAGATATTGACTATTGATGGCTAGCTTGACTACCAATGATCATTGTGGGTGTTCCATGAGTAGAACAAACAAAACCCTTGACCTACCCATACTCCCACAAAATTACCCAATTACCCACAAATTCCCTCACTTTACACTCAAACCCACCCCTACCTAAATGTCCCACTAAAATATTTCCACCCCTACCTACCAAATTCACCTAAAACCCCAAAACCCTACCTAGGACATAAACCCTCAAATCTACCCAACCAAGCAACTGACCCAAAAATAAAATAAAAACTTAACTATTATAGGAAAGCACACTTAAGCTATCAATTTTAAATCATCCCCTACCTCATTCCATAATCATTGTCATGGAGTCAACCGTAGACCTACCCATCCTCATATACATCCATGCACACCCTACATCTTGTCTCAGTACACATCAATCCACCTCAACTATTAGTCAATGCCTCTTGAGTAACCATCATAAAGGTTCATCACCCAATATGCCAAACACCAAAGCTCTACAGTCAAATAATGAAAAAATTTAAAATGGGTAGAAAGTAATTCACTTTTCACTTTTGACCCATGGCCTCCATGATCATTGATGGTTAGGATGACCATCAATGGTTTCCCTTGAGAACCCTAACCATCTATGGTTAGGAGGCTCACCTTTTTTATCTCACTTAGATTCGACCCTTTTTTTCATCAAAACTAAATCACACAACTCACTTATGGAAACCACCTTATCCACCTAACCTGACCACCTTGTCACCTCATCATTGGTCCATTTCAACCCAACTAGCATGTGTTTTGCAATGAATTTTACTTAGTCTTTTGATTGTAGTGACAACATTTCCATATTGACTACCTTTTACACTTGTGCCACCTAGTGCATATTAGACCCACTTATATCTTCTTAGGATCTCTTTTTACCTCAGATACTCATGACACTTGACTAGTTTGTGTTTTTATTAAGATCACTTCCTACCTTGGAAACCCATCAAAACACAGACATCTCTTAGGAGACTTGAAAGTGTACCTCGATGCCATGCCTAAATGTGGTCATACATTCCACTTGTCACTTATCCTCTTAACACCTACAATTTATTTTTATGAACTATAGTAACCTTGTCAATGTGTGATATTGGTTATCTATTTTATTCTTTTTTGGAATTATGTGTCTAATTCTTAAGAAAATAAAGGCCTGAGTAAATGTAAATCTATAATTAATGTGTCTCAATTGGCCTACTAATTTGTGCAAATAGATATGTATTTTATCTTTTCTAAAAATAGTAAGAAGTATGAAGAAATTAATCTTAGTTTATTCTAGGCTAAAATAAATGATGTAGGATCTAGAAATTATTATGTAGGGATGGCAGACCATCATAAATAGGACCCAAAAATCTATTTTTAGATTAGATAGGAGTACCAAACTCAGGACACCCTACTACTTGGTGCTATAATCTACTTCTGGTGCTATTGTCCACTTTCAATATTGTTGTCTTGGTGGTCTAGATTTTTTGGGTTTTACTTGGCAAGCCTGTTACACCTTGGTAGTGAAATATTGAAGCTTGGGTTTGTGTGGAGTTCATTATGTGTTTGATTCAATATTCAAAAACTTTAGGATCTCTTGGTGCTTAAACTTGAGTAACAAAATTGGGAAAGAGAGGAGGGGTTAGTGTGTAAAGGATACATTAGATGCACTTCACACCCCATGTGTGGGCATGTTGCCTACATACCAATACTCCAAAGAGGGATCAAGCTAATTCAGTTCTCTCATTTAAACTGCTTGGTGAAATTATGTGATGTATGCAACTATGATGTGAAACTAGAATGTACTTTGGATGACAAGGGATGGGTATGACTGCTTGAATAGGCTTGAATTAGTTTTGGAAGGCTATATGTAGAGAATAGGGAAGAGTGCTTGAGTGTGCTTGCTTGTATTCTTGATTTTTTCCTATGAATGAGTGCCAACCCTTCTAAATGGAAATTTAATGCCCTTTTATAGGGAAACCAATGATCATGGGTTAGATGAGATTGCATTAGGATAAAATGAACTTGGAAAATAGTGCCAAAAATGGGACACCCTTGAGTTCTAACACTCATGTCCAAATTGGGCACTATTATCCTAGGAGGATGAGACCTAGGGGGATGGATTTGGGTCTGAGAGGGATGCTTGGTCTCAAAAGCTAAGTTTAGGAAGCTATGGGTGACTGGGAATTAGTGAAAGTCTAGATGAGAAGGGTTGAGTGAGTAAGAAAGAGGACTTATAGGTTAAGTGCTATTAGCCATGCATAAGTCATCCAATTTCACATTTTATATGATTAAATTTGCCCCCCCTTTATTACAGTGATGTAGTAAAGCAAAATACTAAGATACAGGAAAAATAGAAAGCATACTTGAACTTACCTATAAGGGAAAAGTTCATGAAATGGTGTGATGTTGGATGTGAATAGAGAAAGCACACTGTGATGTGTGAATCCACAAATAAAAACATGAAGTAGATCAGTTCTTACTAGATATGCTATATCTAATATAAGAACCTAAAAATTTTGAGTAAAGGAAGAGAGAGGAATGAATACACCTCACTGGGTATGTGAACCAATACAAAACCTATTATGATGTTGGATTGTGCTAAGTATGTGATAAATTAAGAGTAATATCATGAATGGATCTGAGTGCTCAATTCCCCAAAATGTAGCTCAAGAATTCAAAGTCTATCCCTTTTGCTCCATCATCACTAAATAAGTGAAGTTATCGAATCATGTGTGTGTTAATTAATGTTTGGACTATCTGTCTAATCCCTCTGAATAGGTGGCTTAAGAATACAAAGGCTGGCCCTTTGGCTCCATCATTGCCTCATGAAGTAAAACTATGAAGTGATACTGATATAGAATACAGGGTCATGTGAGATGGATCATGGATCCCATGAATGTAATATAAATCTAACATTGTGGCATGGATAGTTGAATATGTGTTGGAAACTAGGCCACTCTCAGCCATTTCAAATGATGGATATTAGGCTTGTATGAAAGCCACTCTGAAACTGATGTAATAGGCTTATATGAAAGCCAACTCAAGAACTCAAGTACTTAGAAAGCTAAAATTTTATGAAATTTTAACTATAATGTGATTCCAACCACCTATAGATGGAGTAAGGCATGTAATTTCTAAGAATGCCTAGAATAAACTAAACTTGGAAACAAAATAAGATCAATGTGCCATGCACATTTCTCCCAATCCTTGATGTCTAGAACATGGATTCTAATCTAGAAGTTTTGCCAACTACCTACTCTAAACTAAATGTGAGAACCATCATGCCACACATGATAACCTCCTATATCTAAGAAAATTGTACTAAAACTACTGAATTTAAAGCATCTATAAGTACAAAAATTGTCCCTAAACTAAAATTTTTGCCTATTTTTAGAAACCATGAGTGTTTTTTTGCCTAGACATGAGTGCCAAACTATGGACACCCTTGATGTTTTCATTACTATCTATTTTCAATGCTACTATCCATTTTTGGCACTATTGTCCAGTGTAAAAATTGATTACTGATCTGAGACTGTTCTTATTTTTTTGCTCTAATTTGATCAATTTGACCTCTAGATTTTATGTTGATTATTTTGAATATTGTTGTTTCAATTACTAGGATGTTTTATATCTATGATAAATCCCCTATTTTATTCCCCCTCTTTTGAGGGTAGGAATGATAAACCTATAATGACTACCTTTAGAAGAAAAGAGTCTTGTAACTGTGTTAATCTAAATATATATGATATAGCATTTGATATTTGACAATATGTTTCAAGATATGGCAAATGTTTCTACCAAGATATTATTAGATCAATAAGGGTATGCCTAGATAGATATAAGAATGTGAAATCATGCACAAATTATCAAACTAGAACTAAAAATGTTAATTGTTAGTTGTTAGTTGGAGGGATGGAACATGATGTCTATCATGTCATCCGAGAAAGAAAAGAAAATGCATGATATGGATCATGGCATTGCACACATTTGACAAGTAACAAGAAAATAAGAAAGAATCAATAAACATACTAGATGGGCCAAGGGGCCATGCAAACAAGGGACATGGGCACATGTCACTCAAACTAGAAACAAACATGGAAGGCATGTTCAAATGCCACATACACATACAAGTGAAATAAACAAAGTTGGCACATATGCCACAGGCACATAGAGGAGTACAAAAAAGGGCATTGGTAAATTTTGTAAGGTACACACATGAGAAAGAAGCAAAGGACATTGGAAAATTTCCTAAGGCCTAAGCAAGAGACAAGATGGAATTGAAAATTCAATCACACGAGCTACACTAAGCAAGCAAAGAAAGCATGTAATAACTAGAAAGATATAAGCACATCTAACTGATCAAAGCAAATGTGAAAGTATGAAAAAAATGTGTAGTACAAGATGAGGTATATGCTAAGAAATACACAAGTGATAGATACTAGTGAGATGTTGATATAGTATTCTATGTAAGCTATAAATTAATGTGCATCAGCATGATAACTCAGAGTGTGTGGTGTAGGAATGACATAACCTCGATGATATAGTCATATAGAAGTGCCCCCAGTGGGTGTGTATAAAAATGTATGTCTCAAAGGTAGAATTAGAAATGCCCCCTATATGGGTAGAATGAAGTAATCAAGTGGATAGATGTCACTACACACACTCAAAGAAGATCAAGTGAAGCATGGTAATGTAGAAAATTGACATAAAATAGCATGAAATAGTAAATGTGAGTCCTAACATGATAGTAGTGATGTAAAGCATGGGTAATGCATATAATCAAAATATTTTTGGTATTTTTGAACATTTTTGAATGTTTTTGTATTCTGGAAATATGTTTAAACTATGTATGGGAAGTGAAAAAGACATTATGTAAAATAAATGTGTAAATAACCTACTATACATGAAATTTGTGTAGATGCATAATTTTCATTGGTTTTTTGAGTTTCTTTCCTTTGAGTGAGGCTAGATAGTACACCTTAGGGATAATATTTTTAGTAATGATGTAAGGACCTAGCCAATTTGGTTTGAATTTTCCTTTAGTTTCTTTTTTAGCATTGACATTGTAAAGGTTTTCTTTTAGAACAAAATCATTAACTTCAAATTCTTTGATGTGAATGTGCTTATTGTAGGTCCATTGTATATGTTTTTGGTATATTCTAAGGTGTTATATATCTTGAATATGTGTATGAGAATGTTCTCAATAGAAAAATAATCAAATTACAAGGATAGACATTGTACCATATTATGGTATGGGATAAGGTGTTATGTTTTTGTTTGATAAACATCATTGACTTGATTAACCACCAGTTGGGAATCCCCAAATAGTTGAATAGATTTTATTTTGAGGGATTTTATAGAAAATAGTCCTAATATTAGTGCTTCATATTCCATTATGTTTTTGGTGCATGAAAAACTTAATCAGTATGCTATAGGAATTGTATGGATGGAGGGATTGATAAAGACAATGCCCACCCTTGCACCAGATGTGCATCGAAAGCCATCAAAGAACATGGTCTAGGTATTTGAATGAGTAGAATATATAGTGAAATCATCTCTAAATGTGTCACTTAAAGGGTTGATATCTAATAGTGGGGTTGCTACCAAATGGTCTGTAATGATTTGGCCATTAATCAATTTTTGGGGGACTATTTTTAAGTCAAATTCTTCCAATAACATAACCCATTTTGTCATGCAGCCTAAAAGATGTGGTTTTGATGGTAAGAACATTAGAGGGTCTAATTTTGTGATTAAGATAATTTCATTATTGACCATGTAATGTCAAATTTTTTGTGTGGCAAAAAATAATGCTAGACATAATTTTTCTATTAGGGAATAATTTTTTTCATAATTGACCAATGTGAAATTGATGTAATAAATTGCATATTAGGTATTTTGATCATCATGTTGTGCTAAGAGTGCTCCTAATGCATGATCATTTGTAGAGATTCAAAGGAGGAAAGGCTTGTCTAGGATAAGTGGGAAAAACATGTGGAATAAGGATATATTGTTTGTTTGTGTCAAAGTTGTTTTGACATGCTTGGTCCCAAATAAACTTTGTATCTTTGTTTAGTAATTTCATAAAGGACTATGTTTTATTTGCAAGTTGAGCTATGAAATTATAAATTACTTGGATATTACCTTGGAGGGATTGAAGTTGTTTTAGATTGGTAGGGGGTGCCATATCAATAATATCTTTGACTTTCTTAGGATCAACTTCTATGCCACATTGAGATATAATGAAACTTAAGAGTTTTCTTGACGTAACTTTGAATACACATTTATTTGGGTTTAATCATATGTTGTATTATCTAAGTCATGTAATAATATTTTGTAGATCAATAGCATGATGTTTTCATTATTTGGATTTAGCTAGTATAACATCAACATAATCCTCAATGGTATGGTGAATTAAGTCATGAAAGATGAGCATCATAGTACACTGATATGTGGCCCCAACATTATTTAATCTAAAAGGCATAATAATGTAACAAAATGTGCCCCATGGTGTTGTGAAAGATGTTTTTATTGATCTTCAACAATTTTAATTTTATTATAACTGATAAAACCATATATAAATGATAGCATTTCATATCTAACTGTGGAGTCTACGATCATGTCAATATTGGGAATTATGTGTTTAATTCCTAAGAAAATAAAGGTTTGAGTAAATATAAATAAATAATTAATGTGTCTTAATTAGCCTACTAATTTTTATATATAGATATGTATATTATCTTTTCTAAAAATAGTAAGAAGTGTGAAGAAATCAAACTTAGCTTATTATGGGCTGAAATAGATGATGTAAGATCTAGAAATTGTTGTGTAGGGATGGTAGACTATTGTAAATAGGACCCAAAACTCTATTTTTGGATTGGATAAGAGCACCAAACTTATGACACCCTACTACTTGGCATTATAGTCCACTTTTGGCACTGTTGTCTACTTCTAGCACTGTTGTCCTGGTAGTCTAGCTTTTCTAGGTTCTACTTGGTAGACATGTGACACCCTGGTAGTGAAATATTGAAGCTTAGGTCTGTGTGGAGCTTGTTGTGTGTATGATTCAATCTTAAAAACCCTTAGGAGATCCTAATGCTTTAACTTGAGTAGAAAACCTGGGAAAGAGAGGAGGTGTTAGTGTGTAAAGGATATGTTGGATGCATTTCACACCTTATGTGTGGGCATGCACTTACATACCAATACTCTAAAGAGGGATCAAGCTAATGTGGTTCTCCCATTTTAAGTTCTTAGTATAATTATGTGATGTATACAACTATGATGTGAAACTATAATGTAATATGGATGACTAAGGACTAGTATGAGTGCTTGAATAGGCTTGAATTGGTTTTAGAAGAAAGTATGCAGAGAATAAGGAAAAGTGCTTGAGTGTACTTGCTTATATTCTTGATTTTTTCATGTGAATGAGTGCCAACTAATCTAAATGGACATTGAATGGCTTTTTGTAGGGAAATTGATGATCATGGGTTAGATGAGCTTGAATTAGACCAATAGGGTAAAAGATAAGGATTTGGAAAAATTTGACCATTTGAGGCTAAAGTGAACATGGACAACAACATTAAAAATGGGACACCCCTGAGTTTTAGTGCTCTTGTCTAAATTGAGCATTGTTGTCCTAGGAGGATGAGACCTAGGGGATACATCTAGGTCTGAGAGGGTTGCTTAGGTCTGAAAAAGCTAAGTCTAAGAAGCTACAGGAGACTGGGAATCAATGAAAATCTAGTCAAGAAGGGTTGAGTGAGAAAGAAAGAGGACTTATAGGTTGGGTGATATTAACCATGCCTAAGTCATCTAATTTTTAATTTTATATGATTACACTATCACACTTTTTGTCACACTTTATGCACCTATTTTCACTTCAATGCCCAACCTATCACCCACCTTCATGACATTCATTGGTCATCATTAACCTCCACTTTATCAAACCTGTACTTGATTCTATTTTACCTCATTGACTCCTAGTTTAAGGGGGAACACATCCTCCCATACTTGGGGAAACCAGACCTTTGACAAAAAATCCATTTTTTTTTTGCATTTTGTTGATTCAAAGTTGCATAACAAAAAGGGGGAAAATGTAAAAATCAAAAATTTGCACATTATGATTCTGAATGTCAAAATTCCTTTAGACCACCTTAGGACACCCTTAGGACTAGTTTGACCCTTTAACCACTAACTGATCCTAACCTAAGTTAGTTTCACCAACTGACTTAACCTATAATTTAAGCCACTCCTTGCCTTCACCCTTGACCAATGATGACCACCAATGGTCACCTTGACCATCAACAGTCAGGGTCCACCATCCTAAAAGCCAACATGCAAACTACTTACCTTGCTTTTCTAAATATAACTTGTCTAAATCCATGTACAAATCATTACATGTGTAAGTTATAATTAGAAGGCCTAGTTAACATCTTGTTGAATCTCTTTTACCTTGCCTATAAGCAGAGAGGAATAGGGAGGTGAAATCCATCTACAATTTTTATCAAGAGCTTTTGCATCTAGAGTTTCTTTATTATAGGTCAATCATCATCAATAATTCAATGATATAACCATCATGCCAAAGAGCCAACTTTCCTCAACCACCCACCTAATCAACCTTCTATAAGATAAATATTTGTTTTTTGATATTCATTTACTTTATTTGTATTTTGCAATCAGCCTAGCCCTAACCCATCTCTTAAAATCTAACTTTTTGATCTCTTCAACCAGATATTTAGTAATAAAACCTACACATAGTAAATACTGATGGTTTTCCCAACCATCGATGGTCTATCTAATCATTGATGGTCGCCTTGACCATCGATGATCACCTTAATCATCGATGGTCACTGTGGCTAAAAATAATAGCAAATTATTTTCACCCTCTTACCCCTAACCAAATCTAGTTTTCTATGCCCCTAATTATTCATAGACCCTTGCCTAATTTTTTTAAAGTTACCCAAGCCATCTAACACTAGTGTTGACTTACTTATTTCTATATTAGTCATTTCTAGCCTATTTCTTTAGCAAGCATTTCTTGTGTTCAATTTCATTACCTTTTGATTATTGATGCAAGTACTTTATATTTTTTTATAAACTTAATTATTTAAAATGTGTGGATTGATAGCCCCTATGAAAGCTCTTGCTTTTGTGATCAAGCTAGTGCTAGGTAATCCACCCAAATATCTATCTAACTAACCATTTTCTTTAGTGTTGTTTTATTTGTAGGTCATTCTTCCCAAGCCAAAGAGAAGTATCTACAACCATCTAAATCAACATGTGCACAACAAAATAGGTTTTTCAACCATACCTATATTTATTTTCTTCTTCTTCCTTTATCAAAATATAAGATAAAATTCATTGAAACATTTCCCCCTAACCTCATAGATTTTGATGATGATGATTCTAATGAGATAAATCTCAAGATTAAAACTTTTGATCTCTCACCTCATCTCATCTCTTAGCTTCCTACTTCTTTGCAACCTCATTCTCATCAACCACCTTAAGATGACATCCCCATTGTCTTACCTAAGACTCAGCATTCCATTCATCACAGCTCATAGGATGACAAGGTCACCCCTACCTATGCCATTGATATTCATACACCTAATTATGATTATGGTTATATCTTAGATGATCCAATCTTAGGTCTCATTTAGACCTGAGATGCTAAGATTATTTGTTATCATTATTTTTTGATTTAGTATTTTCATACATCTTTCCATATTCCATCATGTATCATTCTTAATTTTAGTATTTTTATTCTTTATCATATGGTAGAGATGGTGTAGACACCTCCAATTTCTAAAGAACCTTGTAGGAGTATGCTTATGGATCATGCTATGACTAGGTCCTATCACTTTGCTATGTACCATGACCCCTATAGCATACTTATCCCTAAGATGCATGTAACATTCCTTCAATATTTTATCAACCCCACTCCTCCCTAAGTAGAGCCCAATTTGGCTCCCATTCCTACACCCACTTTATCTGAGTCTATTCCTGCATCCAATACCATCACTCTTATAGTTGAGTCTTATCTAATCTCTCCACCAAATCCACCTTCTCTTGGTGATGGCTTGCTCCCTTTATTACAATAGCCTCCTTCATCTAATAAATGGGCTGATTAGCCTTATTGTGGCATTCATAAAGTTGTCAATCATTATACTAGATATTGTTCCCTATACCAAGTTCCTTCCACTTTTGTTACACCTCCTCTTATGATTACATCTCTAAAGACTACTCACGAGCATATTTGTTTCTTCCACAACATAGATAATCATTCATCCATGCATTATCACAAACTACATTAATATATTGACA
The DNA here is from genome assembly GCA_037957365.1 of Torreya grandis. Taxonomy (NCBI): domain Eukaryota; kingdom Viridiplantae; phylum Streptophyta; class Pinopsida; order Cupressales; family Taxaceae; genus Torreya; species Torreya grandis. The sequence goes on from JARHVA010005330.1 coordinate 1,213,788, forward strand.
CTTTACATCTTACCACTCGACCCTTAGACAAGGCTATACCTCCCCCAAAAGTGTTACCTAAGTATCTTCCTAAGTATGGAGAGGTATATTATCTTTGGCACCGATGTGGAAAGCATCACACTGATCATTACCACATCCTTTAGTAGCATCTTAAATATCACCCTTTAACCATTCCTACACCTTCTACCCTTCATCCCATAGGTTGTTATCACAAGAAGGCTCCCCCTTCTTCCCCCATGGTTCTACCTTATATGGATCCATATCCTCTTATGTTCCCTTCTTCACTTATATTCCTCTACCCATGAATCCTTCACCTGTGGATCCTTCTCCAGCTATAAGTCCCTCAACCATGCCTCCTTCCCCATTGGTGGCCCCTTCATCTCCTATAGAGTTCATTCTCATGTATTCTCCCGATCATCCCCTACATGATATCCCTCCTTAGCATGATCCTTCAAGCATTCATACCTTTTATGTGGAAGAGATTCCACGTGAAGTATTTTCCTAGATTTCACTGAATATTGGTGAGACATTAGTTATAGTTCACATTCAACTTCATAGAGACTTATCAGATGTTATGGATAATGTGTGTAGAAAAATATATCAATCCTTATGAGCACATGCACAGTATTCTTACATTTTTATTTGGATTGGATATGTGCTCTAACTTTATCTTTATATATTTGTTATCCCATTTGACATTGTGTCAAATTCTTATTTAACTTACATAATGATATTTGTTTCATACTTTATATTGCTTATGATGTCATTACGTTCTCTTATGTATTTATTCTTTATCATTTCCTTATTTTTATTTATGAGTTCATTTATTATGGCTCCCTTGTTCTCTTTTTCATGTTTTTTTCTTTCTTACCTCTATATACATATATAATTATTTTTGTGACTTGGTTATACAAAAATTACTCCCTTTAGTCATTCCTTATCTACCATGTGATCAGTTAGAAAATAATTCATCTTATTATAATCTCCTTTTTATTAATTCACAATGGATCTCCTTTCTTCCCCTTTATTCCATTTTTCAAACTAAGCATATGCATGGTTGAGACTTAAGATAACATGTTGGTTCATAGTTAAACCTAAGTGTTCTAGTCCATCTTATCTTTAGTTACTTAGATTATTTTAGCCTAAGCATAAAGCTAATTCATGTGTATCACTTATCTTTCATGATTTGTCATTCCAAATTTGTATGGATGAGGAATCTTTAAAAATCCATAAAAAGATTCAAAAGCCAAATCATTTAAATAAAAGGCAATGATCCAAAAGACAACATGTAAAATTCTCAAAAGTCAAATCACACTAAAAGATGTGATTATAATCACATCTCCTTTTCTATTCAAATCTCAAACTCCAAAATTGGCCTCAAAATAGAGCCAGTGTCCATTGGGGTGAAGTAGGCTAGTAGACTAGAGAAAGAGAATAAAAAAATCATTAGCGTTACCTACTTTCTCACACAAGTACCCAATCTTTGCAGTATACCAATGGTTTTGTAAGGGGTCATGAGGAATGGGGAACACATTTTGGGAAGGTAGGTCCATTTTAATTTTCTTGTTCAAAACTACCTACATTAATTGATCTTAGTAGCACACTTAGTTTCCTACATATCTTTGTGTTTATAGCAAATAGGTATCCTCTTTATATTTATGGTCACTAGTCATTTAGTGTCTTCTCATGTCCTTAGTATGCCTTATGTCTCCTAAGGTATTCTCATAAGATGCATAAGTTATGCTTTTTACATTCCCTTTTTCACTCCCTATAATCCTCATATTTCCCCTTGAGAAATATTGTTTTGTTCATTGATCACTCTCCTAGGTATTCCATTTGTGAGTTGGATTATAAGACCATGGATAGGACCTGGCCTTCCTCACAAATTACCAAATTTTAATATTACCATTCCAAACATCTTATTTTACTATATTTTCACATTAATTCCCTCATTGGTTTTCCCTATGTGAGTTGCAGTGTAATACCATGGATAGGACCTGGCCTTCCTCATAAAATTTTCCAATATCCAAGTCACAACAAAATTACATGTGTAAAATATGAGCTAAGATGTGATTGATTATGAGTTACACATCATGGACATGTTTTCCATCTTGATTTAGTGTTTTTTATTCTTCCTTTATTAATCTTTCATCTTTTATCTTCTTATTTTCTGATTGCATGTAAGAATTCAACCATTTTTCTTGAGTTTTTCATACTTCCCAACATGAATTAGTATGATTAATTTAAGACTAATTTTTATAATTTTGTTTTTCTTTTATACCTCCCAACATGATTTAATATTATTTATTGACTTAATTTATTTGTTTGTATACCATTGTTATTTAAAAATACTTTTCAATTTTTTACATTATTTTCATACTTCCCAACATGATTTAGTGTGATTTTACATGTTTTAATTTAGTGACAAATCTTTTTCATGGTTTTAAAACAAATTTTTTCCCTCTTGTTTACCACTCTTTGGTTTCTTATACATAGTCATTTCTTGATATTGTACATTTCCCAAAGTGAAATAGTGTGTAGTACATTTATTTTTGATTGATTATACTTTACCAAATTCTTTTTTTGCCTGTTTATGTTTTACCATGCATGTGTCCTACATAAATTTAGAAAAGAAACCACAACATATATATTTCCCATAGCATATACAACAAAAGAAAAATACATGTGCTAGAAATAAATACATCGTTGCATCCATAACCACAACCATAATATAAACACATAAGATCAACATCCAACTATCAATATAAGAAATCTCTTTATATATATCATGTATTTTTCATACAAAGTAAAAAAAATACATTTCTCTATCTCTAATGTTGGGCTATATCATGTCTATCTCATGGCTTAGCCACACTACCCATAGATGCCTCAAACAATCCCTTCTTCATAATATGTTGTAAAGAGGATGTCTGAGATCTCAAGCCTATCACTTGTCCCTATAGATTAGCCACGTAGGCCTATACCTATCCTACCTACATCATGGTAGCCAAATGTATAGCTCTCTCTTGAGCCAAGGTCTATCAATCTTTGCCTTACCTACTCCCACCCATATCAGTGGATGTAGTTAATCTCTTTTCACTTGTAATCACCTCATGGCCTCTCTTGCAGTTTTGAATGAGCTCACCTAAGTTGGGGTAGATGGTATAATGGGATCATCCAACCTGGTAGGGTCATATGACATCAATGCCCTATCTATAATATCATGTAGTTCTCCCCTCATTAGGGATCCCCATTTGGTCTCCTCCGCATCTGTAGGATCTAAAAAAAATAAACTAGATAGATATTAGATCATAGATACATCTCAAAAGCTATCTATCTATAACCTATCAAACAAATCTTATATAACTAGTATTCTATTTTCAAAGCTTAAATAAATTTCAATAATTTATTTCAATCTTTTACTCCTTTTTCACTAATCACTACAATTTCACCTAATGTTCCTCACATTGGATGCCTTCACATCTCTCACAAGTCTCTTTATTTATATGCATCACTAAGGTAAGTAAAGGTATGTGTTTTTCAAATCTATCCTTTCATTTATCTTATTTTCTCCTTACTACATTTTACTTAGCATTAGCATTATGTTTCATCATGTTCTATTCTTGAAGCACCATCCCTTGTTTCACTTACATGACACATGATGTGTTTTGAGTGTGGAATATGTATACACATAATATTTTCAAACTTTTATCAATTACTGACAATCTCTATCTTGTAGGAACCCATCAAGTCTCAATCTCTCTAAGTGCATGCCCTAAGGGGTATATTGGGAAAGGGGTGGGAAAACCATTTTTACTTTGTAATATTTTTGTCCCTTTTTCCACTTGTTATATACACACATGTCTTCTAAAAATGATTCCCCTAAGCTTGTTCTTCTCTCTTGTATACTTCTCCAATCATTTATTACCTTTCATCCCCTTTTTATTAACCTAAAACCCATTTTTACAATTTAAAGTACTAGGTTGAATAGGTTGACCTTGTACTCTTATTAGTGAAATTCATTTAAAGTCTCTATTGGCTCTTCACTGACCTAGCCCATGACCTAGTGAATTTTTATTAATATTAGGACTAGGTTGACTGGGTCGACCCTATCAGCTAAAATTTTTGGAAGGGCTTAGGGTTAAATCCTCCTATTTATAGAAGATCATTTCTCCATTATTTAGAGAAGAGAATAAGTAAGAGCTATTTCTCATTTGCTTATCCACCATTATACTTTAGAAGCAAGCTTAGGGTTTCATAATTTATTTGGAGATATAAATATTGTCTTGTGGAGAATTCTTTTAGATACATTGATAGGTTGTGTATCCTAGAGTTGATTTATCCTTGTAATCCTTATATACCACAATAACCTCTTGTGAAGAACCTTGGCCAAAAGAGAGATTGAAGCTCGGTGGGTTTGTCTTCAAAGGTTAGTATTCCTAACTTTGTTCCTCCTTTATAATATTTGATAGATATGCATTTCTACTTCTCTTTAATGCATTAGGACTCTATATAAATTGACTTGAGTATATGTCTCTTATGCATGTTTACTTTTGTTATTTATTACCCCCACTTTATGTCAAAAGATTTGGTGAGCACTAGATTAGACTTTACTTTACTTGTTATTAGTTCAGTGAAGATGAAAACATACAGATTATTTAGGGTTATTGCATGATTATACTTGACTAGAGGCTTTGGAACCCTCCCTAGTATTATTATTGTGATAAGATATCCCATAATTGGGTCTAGTTGATCCACATATTGGTCATGTTTCCAATTATCTAGTGTATCTCCAATTGGAAGTGTAAGTAGGATCTATCTTTTCCAAGTTAGGATTGATTTGTAAACTTGATGCATTTATGATTTCATGCACAATGTACTAATTTTAGATACATTAACAAGGCATGTCTTAAAGATGATTTCCTTCTAACAGGCATTAACGTGATAATCAATTCAACATCAAGCTATGAAATTTTATCTCTCATGCCACATTTACCACTTCATGGAGAATTTTTTGTTATCAAGTCATGTCTTTTGGATTTGAGAATGCTAGTGAAACATATTAGTGTGTCATTGGTAACTTATGAACACAACTATTCACCTATGGAGAAGGCTTATTTTGTAATGGTGTTTTCTTCCCAAAAGCTATGAAATTACATGTTAAATAACAAAATCATTATTATATCCAATATTTATCTACTTAATTACCTATTGTCCAAGACCACTTTTACACACTATATGAATAAATGGCTTATGTTGTTAAGTGAATTTGATGTGGAGTAATAGAATCAGAAGGACATCAAGGGGAAATTCCCGGTAGATTAGCTTGTTGAAGATCCTTTGATTAACACCAAGCCTTTTTAATGTGGTTTCTTAGATGAGTCAATTATGACCCTAGATAAAGTAGCCATTGAGTCCAAATAGTAAACACTATACTTTGATGGTTAATTCACCTCCTATGGATTTAGAGCCAGTATTTTACTGGCCACACCACAAGGGTATCTTATTTCCAAGGCATTCCACATCAGCTTCTATTATACTAATAACATGTATAAATATAAATTCCTTATTTTTGGGATTCACCTTGTAATACAATGGGATACCAAAAAATTAATGGCATATAGAGATTCTTAACTATTCATAAACTAAGACATAAATCAGTACTAGATTAGGGATGAAAAGCTTATACCTTACAAGCATATAGTGGACAATATTAAGCAATAATTTTAGTTTCTTCAATAAAATTAAATACCACAAGCCAATAATAGAGTGGCAGATGCCATGATTAGAATTAGGTCCATGATACAAGTTTCTAAGGATGTTAGAGAGTATCAGTTCCTCATTAAGAACCTTTTATAACCATCTCATGTACTACAAGATTAAAGAGAGTATGTAATATTACTGGTCCTAATTCCCCTTGATACCAAGACCTGTATACTTATCTCCAAGATCAAACCCTTACTTTGAACCTCTCAAAGAACCAAACAAAACTACTCCTCCATCGAGCATCTTGTTATACCATATTAGGAAATGCTCAATCATAAAGGCTATAATATAACATTTCTTTGCTATTTATCTTTGGGAGAATCTATGTTGGTGCTTTAAGAGGTCCACAAAGGAATTTTTGGAGCCCACACTAATGACATGTTCTTGGATAAGAAGCTCCTTTGAATAGGATACTATTTTCCAAATATGGAGACAAATGCTTATTATTATGTCAAGAGGTGTGTTATTTGTCAAACTCATGTCAATTTGATACACACACCTTCATTACCACTCTAGCAAATTAATATGCCATAGCCATTTTTAACTTAGGGACTTGATCTTGTTGATAAAATAAACCCTACCTCTTATAGTGTCCATAAGCATATCTTTACTCGCATAGAGTATTTTACTATTTAGATAGAGGTCATGCCCCTCACTTATATAGTCAGTAATTAGATATCCAAGTTCATTTACTTATATTTAATATTTTACTATGGCATCCCCTCCAAAATCATCTCTGATAATGGTGGTTATTTCAAGAATAAGGATGTAAAATCCCTTTGTACCTAGTTTAAGATCAATCATAAATGTTCCACACCATATAAATCATAAGGCAATGGTCAAGATAAGACATCTAACAAGACCATTATTGTAATTATTAAGAATATTTTAATGATTTTGGCAATGGTTGACACTTTGTAATTTTTACCTACCCTTTGAGCTTACCACAAATGTCACTAAACCCCTATAGGAGCTACACCCTAGTCCTTAATCTTTGGTTTAGAATCCATCATTCTTGTTGAGATCAAGCTAACCTCATTGCATGTCTCATTGCAAGACATTATTGATGATGAAGACTAAAAATTTTCTAGATAGTAAGAGTTGGAACCTTTGTATAAAAAGCATTGGGTGGCCTTAGATCATTTATAAGCTTATCAGAACTAGCTATGCCATAAATATAACAAATTCATTCTCCCTAAAAAGTTTTAATTTGGTGACTTAGTCCTAAAATAAAATTATAAAAACACCAATGTTGATCACAATAATAAAGGCAAGCTTGAATCCAATTGGTTGGGTACATTTTTGGTCACCATAAATTATGGTTTTGGGGAATACAAGATGGTTACTCCAAATAGACAAGATCTTGAGGAATCCATGAACATATTTCACCTCAAGCATTTTCATGCTTGAATTTTATTTTATTCCATTATTAATAATAGCCCATGATTGTGGGTACCCATTTACATATTATTAGCTGGACCATTCTCATTCATTCCTTCCATTGTACACTTGGACCATTTGTATATGATTACTTAGACCATTCTTGTTCCATTACCTAGACTGTTTGTAATCACATATCTTGACCATTTTATTTCCCATGGACCATTCTAATTCTATTATAATAATACATTCTTATTTATCCTACTACATCATTCTTTGGACCATTAATAATTCCATTGCATATTCTTCTAGACCATTCTAATCATATTACCAATCATGATCATGATTATGTCTAATAATTATGTAGATAGATTAAGTGAATATTTATGAGGTATCTCATATTAATCATCATCAACATTAGCATTAACAACTTCTCTTTTGGAGTAATATCTCAAGGCGTGTCAACATATGGTTTACCTATTTGATATTTCCTTGTGACTTCTTCTAATTTATTTGTATCTAATTATTTCCCCATTATGTGTCATTATGTCCCTATTTACTGTTATTTGGTATTCCACTTTTCCTTAAGTTTTACTATTGGTTTATATAGGAGAACCATTGTAGCCATTTTAGCTATTATTTGAGCATCTACTCAAGGATCAATTTTATTTTCTATATGGTTTATTATATGTTTAAAAATATTACCTTACTTTCATTATTCCAAAAAACACAAAAACATTGAAAAATTCTAGACAAAATACCAAAACATTCCTTGTTAAGTAAGATGGGATTAAAATATCTATGAGAGTTACAAAACCATGTCATCTTCTAGGTGGTATTCCTTTTTATTTTTTTCATCATTTAAATTTTCTCATTGCACTCCCATTGTGGGAGAACTACATCATCCTAAGGTTGACACAGACTATGTAGGCATCTCTTGGATGCATGGGGCATACTAGGTCAATTTGACCACTCTTATTTCCCTCTTACTATACCCTATAATTTTACATTCTCACAATTTTATAAACAATTATTGACCTTTATTGTCTTGCCATTTTGTGATTTTTATGGACCTTTACGCCATCACCATTTTATAATAAATTATAGACCTTTACACTTATTGAGTTATTTTCTTGTTGTTGGTGTTGTGGCATTAATGTTATCATTGATGTCAAGGTCAAGATGAATGTCATTAATATGAAGGTAAAAATTAATGCCATGCATAGTGAAGTGGCATGTGATAAGAAAGTCTTATGCTAAGAGAGAATTTGAAGGAAACCTATTATCTCTCTTTTGAGAGAGAATTTGAAGTCAACCTGGAAATTCTTTTGAGGTTGATGGCATGTCAAGGTCAAGATCAAGATTCAAGGTAAGCATACTTTTGAGCACTAGTGTCAAGGATCATTATCAGATCATGATCATGTGTATGAAGATGGTGGTATGGTAATATGGATACACAAAGGTATGGTTAGATGTTTAAGTATGTCCAAGCATGTGTATGAAGTGTTGAAACATTCAAGAAAGTTTCAAGGTAAACCTTTATGAGTAAAGTATTAAGCTTAAGCATGAAAATAGATGAGTCCTAGACTCTTCTTGACCAAATGAAGAATCTTGAGGTGTTATCAAGATTTATTAAGGATGAAAATTAGTGGTAGATCATGTGATAATATGTTTGACATTGTGTAAACATGTGTATAAGGTATATAAGCTTTTAGATGAGGTTTATAGGTCAGTTCTTAGCTTAGTCTCTACATGAAGAAACATGGTGAGAAGGCACAGGCTTGGTAGCATGATGAGGTGAGAAGTATAAGGCTTATGAGAATAATATTGATAGTGTGTGAGCATGGTATGAGGTTGTATGACATGAGTATGAGGTGTTGAGAGAAGTGAAAGAGGTTTCAAGGTGTGTTTAAGGTCTAAGTGTAACTTACAGGTTTAGGCCTAGTAAGTAAAGAGACCTAGTGTGGCCTAATGAGGGGTGAAAGGTTTTATCAAGTGTGTTGACCAAGTCTAAGGTCAAATTCTAAAGGAGAAAACATGAAATTTGGATTTATGGTTTTATGTGTGCATAAAATGAGGTATTGTAGACCTAGAAAGGATTTTATTATGCTTGTTGGCACATGAAACCTTTGAATGAGATCTTAATAAGTTCATGGAACTTGGTTAAGGTTCTTATCTCAAATTTCCTAACATTGGTTTTGGATTTGAGAGGAAATCCTTTATGAACTATTGCTAATAATTAAAATTAGTTTTTAATGCCTTAAAACCCTAACTGTGATCTGATATGAAATATCTTATTGTAAATGGCTTAGAATGGTTTTTATGACCTATTTTTGTGATTTTAATATGTATATGACTCTCCTAGGTACATCCAGGTGGCATTTTTCTATCATTAGAGTGAGTGGAAGCTATAGGAAACCCCTTATTTCTCAAATTTTTGATGTAACAAGCAATTTTGATGAGGTCAAACCATGAAAATGATAGGAGGATGATGTGTGATACTTTTAGTTTGTGTCCATGTAAGTTTATAATCATGTTATATACTTAAAATATGCTAAACTGGTAATGGAAGTTGGTCTATCGTTAAAAGGGCCTGGTGAGGAAGACAATGAGAAAAAGGCAAAAATGGGAATGAGATTAGGGATGTATTACCATGGATTAGGGATGGATCCAATTTTATAGGGTTTTTATTCAATACATGTAACACATATCCAATTTGAATATAATATTTGGAGATTCTTATATAGAAGCATAAAGTTTCTCTCAAAGTGACATGTCTAACATAGTGAGGTTTATGTAGGGTGAAGACATGAGATTGGTCTACAAGACCAATATTTATATTTGAGACTATAATATATTTATTTTAATTTAACATTATGATATTATATTATCATATAAAACCATTATAATTTCATGAAATTTAATATATAGGTGTTCTAAGTCATTGTTTTTATCATTGTTTTTTGGAGCGTTCAGGTAGTTTTCTATGTGTTAGTAATATTGATATGTCTAAATCATTATGCATAGAGTTGAAGAATATAATTCATATGAATTTGTTTTATATGTATCATAGTTTCATTTTAATTTATATGCATTCATTATAAATTCTTATGAAGGTGTGAAAATTCAAAGGTTCTTGACTGGTTGTTGAGGCCTATTTGTAGTTCTAAGTGAGCATATGGAAATGGTCAGTTTGAGGTATTTTTAATTTTTTAGTGATGAATATAAGGTCATATAGGTGATATATTTATATTATTTTGTGTCAAATTTTATTTTATACTTCATATATTCAAAGTAGACTTTTTGGCAGTGAGAAGGGCTAATTGTGAGTAGGCCTAATGGTGTGGTTCAAGGAGTGAAATGAGATAAATGATGTTGAGAATCTAAGGTGAGATTATTAGGGTTATAATTTAAGTGTGTGTGAATTTTTTCATCCATTTATTGAGTCTCAAGATGTTCCAAGGTGGCCAAGGTGAAATGTGTGCTTTGAGAAGGCCTAATTGTATTAGGTCTCTATTAGGCCTAATGGTGGTTTTGGTCTTTATGAGTGGTGAACGACCCATGTAATGGGTTTTTAAATTATGAAACATTTTTATTGATCTATTAAAAGTGTGATCCAATTATGGATAGTTTTTTGGCCAACCAAGGTATGTGAGAGCAAGAGTCAAGTATAAGAAGAAGGTCTAATAGACCTAATTTGACTAGTTAGAATATTGAGGGAATGAACGAATGAAATAAAAGTTTGGAAACCAGGTAGAGGGTTTTAATAACATAAAATATGTGTGTTTAATATGTCATGAATTATTAATATTGATTCTTTAGATCATGAACAAGGTCATATGACCTAAATCTGTCAAGAAGAGGGCTAATTGAACAAAGAGACCTAATAGGTTAATTGAGAGAGATCGAAGAGTGTGAAGAAAAAAAGAAGGTGATCATCACCAGATGATTGAGAAAAATGTGTCCAAAGGTTATCAAAGGTTTTAGGTGGATGATTTGGTGTTGAGTCACTTAGGGGGTTGGTACCTCCTTACAAGTTGGTTCTTGTTAAAGGACTAGTTAAGTTGGTGTTTGACTAGTGAAGGGTTGGTACTCTTTGTAGGGTTGTTGCCTCATTAAATATTGATTAATTGATTATAGGACTATATTTAAATATTTTTTTAGTGGTTTTTATCTCTCTTAAGTTTTTCCCACATATCTCTTATGTTCATATGTTATATGCTTATGTGGATGTTTGTTTATGCATTGGTTGATGTATGTGTTTGAATGAATGCTTCATGAATGATAATTGAAATTGAATGATTATGTTAAGGAAACTTATTCCAACCCCCCCCTCTCCCCTCAATATATTTACTTAAAAAATTCTCTTATCATTTTGTGAGTCGTCCTTACCTTTATGCTCTCACCATTTTATGAGCAATTTTTGTCTTTTATGCCTCATCATTGTATGAGTCATCCTTACCTTTTATGGTCTCACTATTTTCTGATCCCATTCCTATTTTTCATCTATTAATCCTTAATTATCTACTTTTCATTGCATTTATTCTATCCCATATTCCTATGAGAATTACATTTCACCTAAATTTTATGTTGGATCTGGTGTCCATGGGACTATGTAGGTAGTGTCCACTTGCATAAAACATTTGGATTCAGCTCAGCCACCCCTTCCTTATTCCTTCATTCCCCTTGATTTAGTATCCTATTCATAATCTAAGTGTAACACCTTATCCATTACACATACACAAATGTTAATTACTTACATTGATATCTTTATCTTAGTTGCATTATGTTTTGTCTTTTATTTATTGGTTTATTTGCTTGTTTATTTTGAATATTGTGTCTAAATACATTTTAAAAACTACTTGAGTCTTACCTTAACTTAGGCTTGAGTTTTTTTCATTTGTATTTAGATTATTTTATTACTTTTTTTAATTTTTTACATTTTGTTCCTACTTAAGTCTTGATTATTCATATCTTGATTATAAGTTGTTTACAATTTGTCCTTACTTTATTTTTATTGTTTGTTTGTGTTTTGGTATATTCTTATTTCTACTTAAGTCCTAAAAAATTCATATCTTATTCTGAAGTCGGTTAATTTTTTTTTGGGTTCTTTTTTTTTTGGTTCAAACGTAAATATTTTCAACTTAGGTTTTTGTATTTGATATCACTACTTTGAGTTGTACATATTCATATTTAAATTGGTCCATTCGCCAATTGAAATCCACTATTATTATAATTTGTTCATACTTATGATGCACAATTTCATTTTCCACATTAAACTCCAAGTGATCCAATCTCACAACAATGAAACACTAAACAACATCTCTAAAATCACCATCCTACATATCCAATACCTAACCAAGATATCATAAACCAAATCATGAGCCAAACATTGGAAACAAACATGACTCTTTTTGCTACTATAAGACGTGAATCTTCTATTTTATGCATCAAATCATATTGCTCATTAATTTACACAACATATATGGTTATTTATAGATTATTTTAGGACATGCATCTCCTAAAATAATCTCTAGCATCTAGTCATACATCAATCAAAGCCATAAATAAATCAACATCCATATGTTAATCAAGGACGTGCATCCCTGAACATCAGCATATACTATAATATCATAACAAGACAAAATACAAAATGATCAACATGGAAGACAAAATAATCATGGTAAACAAATACACATCAATATCTATATTTTGATCCAATATCTACCTATAGCATCATAATAATAAAAAAAAGGAAGAACATCATACAAATAATATTAAGAGTCCATGTACAAATATCCATGAACCAAAAATGAATGTCGTGTGTGTGTGTGTGTGTGTGTGTGTGTGTTTTTGTGTGTGTGTGTGTGTGTGAGTGCACGCGCGCACACGCGTGCACGTGCGTGTGCACAAATATGTATGTATGTATTTAAAAAATCATGTTTTTTACATCAAGAGAATGCATATATATCTCATATTACACTATACATATATATATATATATATATATATATATATATATATATATACACACACATACATACATATATATACATGTATGTATGTATGTATGCATGCGTGTGTGTGTGTGTGTATTTAAAAAATCATGTTTTTTTAAATTAAGAGATACAAAATCAAATCTAGATCACGCCATATTTAGGGGGACTCTGATCAAATATTTATCCTATACTTGATACTTATGGTGGTTATGGTGTTGGTGACCCCATCACTACTCACTATAGAGTTGGGTGTGCCACTGAATTATTTAAATGAATCATATGTTGAGACCTGGAGGTCCTACTAGTCCATTGACTCCAAGAATTTTCCCTATAAGTGGGTGCACTCTAGTCCACTAGGACTACTACCCCGTACAAACTATGATAATAAATGATCTCATCCTTAGTGCATAAGACATCATCCTTCATGTGTAAGGCATCATCCTTGGTCATGATCAAGTTTTCTAGTGCTCTAGACTTACCACCATTAGATACAAGATGTCAAGCCTCATCTAGCTACCCATAGAGCCTCTAGACATCTAATTAGACTTTATCTTGCTCACTGACTACTAACAGTAGCTCTGCATCCTACACTATTAATTAATCCTGAATCCCTATCAATTGGGCTTGGAACCTTATCAACTAATCCACCTTCCACCTCAACACGGTAATATTTGAATGTCTGGCTACAAGAAGACCTAGTAGCCCAGTGGTCTCACCCTAGGTTATGGCTAGTTATGACCATAGCCTAGTTACCTCCTATTAAATGCATACAATCTTGGATAATCATGTTAATATCTCATGTTGTAACCTATCAATAGGGCCTTGGTCCTCTATGGACCTCTTTGTGACAGAGGGCCCAACCTCCCTTGTATATATACTTATACCTATACCTATACCTATAATTATCCCTGTGTTAGAGGTTCCAACCTCCACTATACTTGTATCCACATCCATCATTATACCAGAGGGCCCAACCCCTCCTATATTTAAACCAGGGCTTGAGCCTCTGATTATGACCTTGGTCATATCTATATCTATGGGTCCCTATCCCCCAATCCATCATGAACACTTGTCTATGGTAAAGCTTGTTGTATCAGATAGTGTATATGGACCTACATGGTTGACTGCATAGGTTGATACACTTCCTAAGCCTATAATATCTATAACAAATGGCCTATGTAATAACCTAATCTATAGGAACCTATGCCTATATTAGACCCTCACCTCTGTCTCTCTTCTATCATACCCTCCTCTGATGTTACCTTAGCTAATGGGTATATAATCTAGTCAAGCAAAGAGGTTAAAAACCTACCCACCATACAATGTAAGCATATGTAACACCAAAATTAGATACCCCACATGCATAATCCCATGTTATGGATTGTACCATGTCAAAATCAATGATGACCTGGGCTCTAGGCACTAGAAGCCCTTAATCCTGAATCTCATGTGTAATGTGTGCAAAAAATGGGGTCCATCTAGCAAAATTCAAACTTCCACTACATGTGATCTAACTTATATCTCTCCACAATAAAGTCATGGTGGATTATAATATAGCACAACATCAACATGTACTAAAAATAAAGTCTTCCTCTATCCAACTAAACTATATACCCAAGTGTAGTCACCATATAATATATCCATACACCATCTCATTGATGGCATGCCTATAGAATATAAATCTCTATGGTGGCCTCATAACCCCACACTTATTTAAAACCATCCATAGGCCACTATATCCCCTAGTAGCCACTGAAATAATTTCCCAACAGGGTATTCTATAATGATATGCTACCAAGCTCAAACCTAGAGGAGTGTGTTATGTCAAATACTATGCCCTCTCTGATATGAAATCATATGAAGATCTTTATACATCTATGCTAGTATAATTAAGCCCCATGAAAAATGTTTTGTATGATCTAATATGTCCTGCACTACACCTATTAGTCCAATCTATAGATATCAATCACTCTTGTTAGGTAGCAAGAGGCCACTAACAAGACCCATCAAAATCAATACCTCTTAGGGCACTATATCGTATGGTGGAGGTGGTGGTACCCTTGGAATAACTATTGGAGGCCAAGCTAGGTCCTCAAATGCATTAATTTCTATGGACCACTGATGAATAACCAGCACTGACACTCTGATTAATAACTA
Source organism: Torreya grandis (assembly GCA_037957365.1). NCBI lineage: Eukaryota > Viridiplantae > Streptophyta > Pinopsida > Cupressales > Taxaceae > Torreya > Torreya grandis. The sequence continues at coordinate 1,229,090 of JARHVA010005330.1, forward strand.
GGACTAACACTCTGATTAGGTCCTCCAACATAACATTTGGTCTGTTAACATCCAATAAATCTATGAACCTTAGAGTGGTACCCATAAAATTCATTGAACATCCTTGAGCATCACAGTTACATCTCCAACCAACATATGGAATGTGTAGGTCTCTGAATGCCAATACTTTGTTAGCACTAATAAGTAAGCATGATTAACTCAAATCACTAGGATATAGATTGTATATCACAAATTTATCACCTCTACCAGTCTCATGACCTCATCTATCATAATCTTGGGTTGACATAAGAACCATAATCATTACTCCCATGTCATAATAATTCCAACATGCTCTTGCATACCAAATAGAGTCAAGTTAGTCGCATGTCTCTTTTTCCTTCTAGATGATCAATTTACCATTTTCTTCTAATTTTGGGTTTTGAACAATTTTCTTCTATCCTAAATGTCACTTATTTATAGACCATTTGCCATTTCTAATACCCTCAACCATTTTCCTTTGTGATTTCATTATTCTATAGAGTAACTTCACCGTTCTGTAAGAAGACTTCACCGTTTCCCTCCTTAAACCTGCTATTTCACTAATGTGCAGGTCGATCCCACTATTTAATAGGATGAACTCATTATTTGGCCAATGATTTCACCATTTTGCTAATTTCCATTAATTTTGGTGATTTCATTATTTTGCAATTTTTGTCTATTTCAATGATATCATTGATTTTCTAGTGAGATAATCATTTTTGGTGATCCCACTATTTTCATTATCAACCTCACCATTTTTATCTCTTTGATATATATTAGGTCACTTTTTACCTACTTGTAGGGCTAATAAATGTGATGAAAGATGAAATCAAATACAAAAAAGGGTACCTATCCATGTCTCACTTCCCAATTATCATTGATACTCTCAAACCCACTCTCTAAGGTGCTGATTATACAAGATATTAGCCATTCTTCTTGTCTCTCTCATATGCATAAGTCAAAACTCAAAATTCAAATTGTATTCAACCCCAGGGGTGAATTTATAGTAATTTTTTAAATTTCCACTGGACCTATTGTTACCCCACTTCTTTAGGTAGGTTCATTTTAGCCTTGTTTATCCATTTTTTGAGTTGTTTTCTTCTAATTACTCCATTTTCAACCACTTTTGTTGAATTATGTGTTTCCTTTCTTTTGGTTGAGAGTCAACCATCAAAATTAAATTTTTACATCCTCCCATTTAGGAGGCATCATGGACTTCCTGTTAGGGTGTGGAAATAAAAGCTTCACCTTGATGCAAACATGGAGGTTGCTGAGTATGACAGTCACCGATGTTGACAAGCCATAACCAACATCGATCAAGGATCAGTGCAAAAGAAATCGACATCAGCAGGATTGGCCAACGTCAGTCACCTCCAGTCAGATAGGGAACGACGTCAGTCATGGACTTCCTGTTAGGGTGTGGAGCTAAAAGCTTCACCTTGATGCAAACATGGAGGTTGCTGAGTATGACAGTCGTCGACGTCGACAGGCCACAACCGACGTCGATCATGGGATCAGTGCAAAGGAAACCAACATCGACAGGATTGGTCGACATCGGTCACCTCCAGTTAGACAAGGACCAACGTCGGTCGCCTGTGCAGTTCCAAAACTGTTGTTGACAAAGATTCAGTTAGTTGAATGGGTTGTTTGCATGTTTAAGACTACTTCGAGTCTTGAGCCACTTGTCTAAATTAGTGTATGCATGGGATCTATGTAATAGACCCATGGGGCTGTATTGTAAAGTGTAGAATTAGAAGAGTTCTTCCCATGGTGGAATCAAGTAGGATTCTTCATGTATGTAAGATCAGGTTTGATCTACAGGGTGTTGCAAGATCATGGAGGAGATCTACATGTGATAAGTAAGATCGGGTTGGTCTGCAGGGGTGTGTGTATGTGAGGGTCAAAAGGAGATTGGTGGGGGAGCAAGATCCAAGGTGACAGCAATACATCAAGGAGCAAGATCATGGTGAGATCTACTTGGAGTACTGGTTCATACTCGATTGTACTGGCAGTACAATGAGGTGAACAACAGCTTGTGTTAGCTATGTGTTGTGACTTATATTGAGAGAAGATTACTCTTGAGGGAAGATTACTGGTATGCCCACAAAGTGGAAGAAGAGTGTGATCTCTTTGTTGTAATTTCCTTCTAACTGAGTTGAATATAATTGTGTGTTACCTCTCATATTATGTGCTATTTCTCATTGATAGTTACTTGTACTTCTGGTTATTTCTGCATCTTAAGTTGCTTATACAATGGTAATCATGTGTGCTCTTAATTCTGACAAGTTGTGTTAGAGCTTTATGGAACCTAGGTCCTATCAAATGGTATCAGAGCGAGGTTGGACGTTCTCAGAGCGAGTTTGACTAATAGATGGTTCAGATTTGGTTAGTGTTTTTTGATTACAGGTTACTCACAGGGATTTCTGTTTGATTGGGAGTATAGCAATTGCAAAAGAAGGTAAGCTGAGAATGGAGAAATTCAGGCACAAGATTAACACCACAAGGAGTGTGGTGGGTAGTCTTCAATATTGAGCTTGAAGAGGAATACAAGCCAGGATGCAGATTAGACAAAGTACTGGTATAGGTACAGGTGCAGCTGTTTATCTCCAAGTGGGAGATTGTTAGGGTGTGGAGCTAAAATCTTCACCTTGATGCAAACATGGAGGTTGCTGAGTATGACAGTCGCCGACGTCGGTAGGCCACAACCGATGTCGGTCATGGGATCAGTGCAAAGGAAACTGACATCGATAGGATTGGCCGACATCGGTCACCTCCAGTTAGACAGGGACTGACGTCGGTCGCCTGTGCGGTTCTAAAACTGCTGTTGACGAACATTCAGTTAGTTGAACGGGTTGTTTACATGTTAAAGACTACTTCGAGTCTTGAGCCGCTTGTCTAAATTAGTGTATGCATGGGATCTATATAATAGACCCATGGGGCTGTATTGTAAAGTGTAGAACTAGGAGAGTTCTTCCCATGGTGGAATCAAGTAGGATTCTTCATGTATGTAAGATCAGGTTTGATCTGCAGGGTATTGCAAGATCATGGAGGAGATCTACATGTGATAAGTAAGATCGGGTTGGTCTGCAGGGGTGTGTGTATGCGAGGGTCAAAAGGAGATCAGCGGGGGAGTAAGATCCAAGGTGACAGCAATACATCAAGGAGCAAGATCATGGTGAGATCTACTTGGAGTACCGATTTGTACTCAGTTGTACTGGCAGTACAATGAGGTGAACAACAGCTTGTGTTAGCTATGTGTTGTGACCTGTATTGAGAGAAGATTACTCTTGAGGGGAGTGTGATCTCTTTGTTGTAATTTCCTTCTAACTGAGTTGAATACAATTCTGTGTTGCCTCTCATAGTCTGTGCTATTTGTCATTGATAGTTACTTGTACTTCTAGTTATTTTCGCATCTTAAGTTGCTTATACAATGGTAATCATGTGTGCTCTTAATTCTGACAAGTTGTGTCAGAGCTTTATGGAACCTAGGTCCTATCACTTCCCAAATGTTGCTTAGGGCATATTCATATCCTCATTTTTATACAATTCATGAAGAATCTAATAGAAAGTGGGAGTAAATTTTATTTCTTCTAATTATGATCATTCTAAACAACCCTTTTTATTTGAAAAGCCATCACTTTAACAAAATGTCTTACCACACCTTCTCAAACATGGGCAAAATATAGACATCCAATTCCTACCACTGTTGTGCCAAATTACAAATCTGAATAACTCTCTACAATAATGCACAAACTAAACCAAAATCACCTGAACATCCAATTTTCATCCACACATGTTACATGCAAGTATTAAACTGCATCAATATATCCTTAATTAAGGCATTACGCTATATGCAGTCATTATCTTCTTCTAATTTATTTTCAGTCAAATTGTGACTTAGTAAAATGACATGTTGGACCACTAAAATCCTTAATTTTGTCTGCACATGTCATGTGTATGTGCCGATTCATGTCAAGGCATCCTTAATTGGGGTGGTACCTTATACACAATTATCACCTTCCTCTAATTCAACTCTAGTCAAGTTGCAACCAAGCAAATTAACATTTTTGACCATTTTGATTAAAGAAATAATCAATTTCTAGGAATTGTAAAAGACTAAGCAAAATCATTAAGCAAAACAAATCAGATTAAAAGCTTAAGTAAAAAATCCATGGAAACTTAATGAATACATAATATTGAAAATTCATAAATTCAAAATATCAAGGCCATGACATCACTCATGACATCATCATAAGGGTGCCATGCACCAAGCATTAATAGAGATAAATATTAGGATTAAGGTTAGTCATGCTTTATTAATTCCCCATTCTCCCAAAACATTAATTGCTTATCCCTAAAAAATTGAATTCATTATGAAACACACATCTTGATCTTGAGATGTGTGGTCCATATCATTCCAAGAGGTATATAAATATAATGGCCATGGCCATAACCATTAAGATTTTTTATATGCAAACAAGCTATGTCAAAATATCACTAGAAAGCTTCAAACCTTCTTCTATTTTCACCCAATCAAGAGCCAAGACCTATTGGTGCAATAATAAATGTTGGAAGAGCTTGCCTTACTGCATTGATAAAGACTTGGAGTACCAAATCCAAGGACAAACATGATTAATGGACTGATCTTCGAGGAGAGAGTCACTTGGGGAAGACATTGTATTACGTTTTCTTGTCTAGTTTCTTGAGTCCATTGATCTGTGCCCCTCGAGGGAGTAGGCCTAGCACGATAGTTTCTTTATGCTTGTCATTTTTTTATGTATTAACACATGAACTAACTTATTTTGCAATCTTATTATACACTTTGCACAAAATTTAAAAGTACATGCATGGAAGTAGACTTCTAGATCTAGAAAAGGCATTGCAACAACTAAAAAGGTAGCACAAGCTTGCGCACAAACCATGAGATGCTACATGCATGTTATATCGAAAGTCTAATTGAGGAGTGTACAAACATGCATAGAAGCTACACAAAGATTGATAAATGTAATCACTAAGGCCAAAGGATATATCAGAGTGTGATGACACAAGAGAAATGACAAGAAAAATAATGGACCCCTGGTTAGAACTTTATGTTGCAAAGTCATACAATGCAATAGTTTTGTACAAGACCCAAGAGGTCGAATGTGTTATGATGTCTATCACTAATGCACTTCTTAGTTTATCTCTACCCTCTACAAAGGACAAAAGAATGTAATAGTATAAAAGTGTAGAAGACATGATGTTGGTTGAACTCTTACAAGAACCAATAAGAACTATGACGTAACTATAATTAAACATTATTTTTCATCTTTTGATGGTACCAATATAATATTGTATAAAATAATAGTAACATTATCAAAACTATGCCATATCAAAAAAGAGGAGTTAAAATTTTGTGATATGACCACATAAACTTGAAATGATCCTAAAATATTGGTGAAGACAACGCATGACGTGAAGAGGAAACACACTAAACTCTTCCAATGTTTCCTTTTCAATCTCGTAACACTAGAGAGGTTTATCTAATACGAGGAAAATGACTAGACGTTATTCCCCAACTATCTTATTGCGCACAAAGGTCCCAATTTCATATCCTTTATGAGAACAAAAGTGGTTGATCATGTGTATAAATAGTACCAAAGGTACTGACTCCATGTTATGGGTTTTCACTCTTTTTGGATCTCAATCCAATAAAATAATGATGTGTGGTGCGCAATGCGTTTCAACACAACAAAAGGTATGTCTTAAAAAAGAGCAATTGTTTTACTGGCAACAACCGGTGGTGCCGCCAGTAGAGCTCCGTCGAGAGGTGCCCGTAGACTTCCTCGGACTAACCGGCGACGAACGGTTGTCCCGGTCTACACGTGCGATCTCCTCGCGCATGGGCCTAGGAAAAGCGAAAGGATTTGGCGTTGTGTCTTGTTCCTTCAACGGGCTGTTCAATCGTTTCTTCTGTGCTGCTTTTTACCGTTCAATATCGGTGTGCAGTGGGGGCAGGCAAAGAGAGATGAGGATCCGCAAGCGTTCTATTGCTGCATTATCATCCACCTCTCCATGGGAAAAACCAGCTGCATCTGTCTGTGCAGGAGAGGAGGCGGAGGCGGAGGCGGAGGCGAAGGCCGAGGTGGAGGCAGCGGCGGCGGCAGCGGCAGCAGCCAAAGGAAAGGAATTTCTTCTCCCTCTGGTTGCAGCAGTCATGGACGTCCAGGCCAAGGGCAGACTTCACTGGAGGAGATGCCACAATAATACCAACAGCGGGTCATGAAATTCCTGAGATTCACACGCGCCCCGTGCCCAAATGGAGGAATGCACTGCTCCGAGGCAACGCAGAAAGCGAGGCGGTCAAGGTAAGCTTCAGATCTTGCCTTGTCTTTGATTTTGGATTCCGTGTTTGTACAATTCCAAAGAGAGAACTATGTTGCCCTCCATTCTGAAGACCTGTCCCCCGTGGTGCTTGGGAGAAATCATTCTTTGGGAAACGATAGCCCCAATATGAGATGAGAGGAAAGATGGCCTTAGGCCGCGTTTGCACTTTGAGGAGAGAAGAAAAGGGGCGGGGCGCATCATAATCATGGATTATGTGCTTGCTGTGCATGCAGGCGGCGGTGTGCCAGAAACACCAATTAATTGTCTGCACGCCGTCGAAGTACATCCATGGATTTAGGCCCACCAAGGTTCGTGCCTTGTTTCAGATGTGTCCAAGTGCGTTATAACCGTAGGCGATATGCCCACCTGTGTAGTCGAATTCAGGATTATGTATAGCGGGAGGAAACGGAGTCCCATAAGCAGTGCAAATGGGGGCGATAGTGCGCAACGACTGGGTGCATCTATCTTTAAATTTACTTCCTAAAACCCTCTATTTTGACTCATTTTGGGTGCACTAGAAAATAAAGAAATTCGTAGCCGCCTGTTATAACACTGTGCAGCCCAAAAAGTGTGGGATAATGAGCGGACATAGAATATATTGATAGGGTTTGGTCTAGAATATTCCTGGGGCTGAGAGATTTCATCAGACACACGGTCAAAACTAGTTCTAATGGCGTTATTCTCTCGCGTATCCCCATCCTCACGGCAGTAGAATGTAGGCGTAACTATACCTTCCCTCAAGCTGTTTCTCGTTTTTCTTCTCTTCTCAACCAGTTTTGGTAAATAGAAGAACTGAACTGCCGGTTATGCTAGGTTTTCCGTTTCAGCAGCGCTCAAAAACGTTTAGGGTTTCGTCTTGTGTTGCGCAGGTAAGCGGGGAAGCCGATAAATCGATTTGCAAATGGAATGGAATTATAAGGTAGTCCCCACACCATTTTCTTTATTCCGATTTGTTTATTCAATACAGGTAGGCTGATGATTCGGCACGTAAGTTCTCCGCTGTGCTGGTAATTCGAATCCTATGTTATGTTATCAGTCATCTGATACCTACCGGTGAATTTGTCCTGATAGGAAAAATCGAGAGGATAAATCCGGACTCCTCACAAGCGAAGGTATTCATCTCGGCCTTCCTCTATTTTCACTAATGGCGGGCCACCGAAAAGCCTTAAATTAACCTGTATGGGGATTATTTTTTAATTCTACGAGTCGGATATTACACAAAAACTTTACATTGTATGTAAATTTTGAAGCAGCGGGGCGTGAAGGAAGGAAAGACAAGCAGTCTGGAGAAAGATATGCCAGACCTCGATAGACACCAGGAGTTGCCAGAATCAGATCGATCCCTGGATTTGGATGCAGCTACAGACAAGAAGCAAAGAAGCAAGTTGCACTTCAGCCATATCAATGGAGAAAGGGACGATTCCACTAAGATGAGAAGAAAGGATCCAATGACTATCCAAAGAAATAGTCCCAAAAAGAAAGATAAAATTCACGAAAACGATAATAATCTGCATGCAGGTTCCCAGTGCAGGAGGAGGAACGGAAGGGGGTGGCGTGTGCTCGGAGAGAACTCTTGTAGGGTATTTCTTGTGTGAGCACCATCTTGGTAAAGGCAGACTGAAGAGCATTAACACCAGCAAGGGTGCAGCATCTCCAGTTGTAGTGAATGTCAAGGGTACCAAATTCAAAGAATTGCACCTTATACATGCGGCTGCTCCTTCTTTGTAAAGTTGAACTTTCTTCTTTCTAAGTTAATGTTTTGAAACCAGTCTAACGTTGAATAGAAATTGTAAGATATGAATAATTGTATGTTAAGTGTTTTCATTTTGTTCCACTGAGCTTTTTTTAAATGATAATGCTCTATTCAAGTCTCTCATGGATGATTACATCAATTCAACCATTGCAATTTTCTGTTATGTATTTGCTGAAATTCTTCTATGCTCTGTGTGAAACATTTGTAAATTCTTTGTTACCTTCAAATATCTATGATTGAACGTATTCTTCTAATTATGGTTAAGATTTGTGTGAGCATGTTTGCATGACTGATTTTTTGTTCTACAACTAATTTATATTTGTAAATAAGAACACTAATAACAATTGGAGAATTTGTCTAGTTTTGAATATGTTTTACGTGGAAGTGGATATGCACAAAGTTCTAAGATAAGTAATTACACATAAGAAAGATTATAAATGATAAAATAATATTATTATATTGAAATTATTGTAATGTTTGAATTTTTGATATTGTACATATTTTAAAGAACCCGTGGAAGAAATTAATATGTTATTAACTTCTTGTGCATGAATTTTTTAAGGTTGTAATGAGTGAGTGCATTATGGAAGGTTGGAAGGGGAGTAATTGGAAGAAAACAATCTATAATTATAGATATTGCTTACATTCAATGGAAGTGGAATTCTGCTCTCAGTAGCAAAAATGAGATGAATTATTAATTACGGGGGAGAATTAGCCATCGTTCACTTTTTGTGCTTAGTCACATATTACCTATAATTTACACGAAACAAAAATGAACTAGGGGGAGTTATGAATTGGAATTGCCTCATCATAAGTTAACTAATGTGAGAACAATTGCCAAATCAATGATTTAATATGGCTAGCCATTATTGCCTCGAGAGAAACCCAATACATGTTAGTATTACTGAAGCCAATTACTTTGTTTTGCAAAGCACAACTGGCAATACCACTAATGTGAGGAAAAACATTATTTCGTACATGCCTCAAAAAATCTATGTTATGATACAATTTGGTTTCAAACACCTTGAAAAGTTCACATGGTGTCATTAAGAGTCCTTTAATTGCATAAAATTTTATATGTAAGGGAGATATTTTTCCTCCTATATACTTACACAAGTCCTACAATCTACCAAAAAGACTTCCACAATTCAAGGATCATATGTGGAAAATTTTAATTGAGTTTCATTTACCTTAAAGTGGGGTGAATATAATTCAAAACTGTATAATAGTTTCAAATGTTTTACCATCACAAAAATATGAGATACTAGTGACAATAAAAATTTGTAGAATAATTTAGGTTGATAGATAGAAATAACACATCATCTATAATTATTATGTATATTCCATTACTTATTTCATCTATATATCTAATCTATTCCCAACACCAATTGATTTTTTTACAAGTTTTCTTATGTAAATTAGACATACAAGAGTCATCTTTGTGCTTAAAGTTAAAATGAACTAAATGACTTAAATAAAATAATATTACATGAAAGAAGAGAGCGATACTAAAATATACAAAAATAAATAAATAAATAAAATAACCAAATAAGAATTTATTTGCTAGGTGGAGAATTACATTTGGGAAAACCCTAGAAGAGTCAGGTAATGCCTCTTGCCACTATCTCCCTATGTTGTAGCAGTTTTGCTTCCTTTATCAAGTCTTCATTCACACATTTTATGATTAAAATATACTTAATACTTGTAAAATCTTAGAAGACTAAAAAGGGAAAGATAAACTATATGCAATCAGTGCTCTTCCTATTTCATGATTTTGTACAAAATTGTCACTTTGTGCAAGATGAAATCACCACCATGGTTGAAAAAAATTCAACTTAAGAAAATTGATAGTTACAAAGCCACCACCTATATAAAATAGAGGTTACATAGCTGCCACTAAAATTTGTATAACCACCACATTGTGATTCAAAACAACTTGTAAATTGTAGAGGCCATTTATTTTAGGTGTAAACTTGAAATTAAATGACATTTTTTAAAAATGTATACTTTCCAATAGGAATCTAAATATGCAATCCAAATTTACTTTGGATTTTTCTAATATATATTATTTTGAACCACATAACCACTTAAAATGAACTCAAAATCTAAAGTTTCTAGTTCACCTTAAATATGGATCTACTTTGTAGACCCCTATACCATTAGTCCTTACTCCATTCTTGATTGAAACTCATTCAAAAATGAGTTTTAAAGAGTGTTTCAAGTTACTTAAGAAATGTTCTTTCTACATAATACGTTAAATACCATCATGTTACACATACTAAATAATTATTTTTAATACTTTTAAGCTTTTGTAAATTGTAATTGTAATAAATGGATTATAAATACATGAATTTCATTTAATTAATTATAAAAATAAACATATGGTTTCAATGTTAGTTGTTTTTTGGTCTTAAAATTCTGATTTGTCTAGAATTTACCTTTATAAGAGATTTTTTCGTCTACTGTGAAATATATTGCTTTCATTGTAGAAGATAGTTGTAAATGTTGTGTATTTTATTTTATTTGTAAATATTATTGTATTAGATGTTTAAGATAGATGTGGATGTTATGTTATTTTATTTGGTTGTGATGCTATTATAATTTTCATAGATAAGAAGTTTGGTTGTTGTGTTATATGTTGTTTAAATTCCACACACACACACACACACAAAATAGTTCATTTAATTTTAATAAATATGTAAGGGAACCTCCAACCCTATTTTTATTTATTAAAAAAAATCATTTCAATTTCAACCTTATAGGAAAATGTGTATAAGGTTTCCATACATACCTTGAATAAATCACAATCTAAAGATAGCCATTTGAATTTGGATCTATAAATGTACTAAAAGTCATTTCACAAACCTTGTCTAAAAATTTAGAGCTAATCAATGATAGATACGAAGATTTTTTACACTC